>SJYV01040291.1:148919-283447 GCA_006410875.1 Neotragus pygmaeus
TGTATGGGGGGGGCGGAGGATAAATGAGACATGTTAAAAAGAGAAGATTAAAATCTTTAAAATGTTATTCATTGGGAAAATAAGAGCATGTTTGATGTTGTTGAACAATATGTCTGCAAAATACAGAAAGAAAACAGAAGAGCCACATGGTGTGGTAAAACAGAAGAGCCATGATAATAAACTCTCGTGAATGTAGATATCATGGAATTCATCTACTGCAGAGTTCACTCTTCTTAATCCAGAACTGAACTTCTGGAGGTAAATTGACATATGTCATAGTCTTTAACAATCCCTTGTCATGCGATTTAAATTTCTTTTTGTTTGCTACATTCCATACTGTCTTCTTTTCCATAGTTTAAAAAGTTTTTAAAAACTTCAAACTTACAATTTCATCTACATTTCTCATTTTCCTATAGAAAGAAGATAGACTATTAGCTCATATTTATGTTTTCATTACTTATCTGATAAAGTTAAGAATCATCTTTCTTCTCCTTCTAGCTTACTGTTCATGCATAATAAATATATAAATGTATTTATTTCTCCAGTTGCTTTCAAGCTGGTCACATACATTTTTCAAATTAAAATTTTCTTAACTTTTTTTACAACCCTATTTTCAGGTCTTACCTCCAGATGGCTTTTGTCTGTTTGCCCAGATCAAATTAACTCACAAAAGATGATTGGCTCATCACTTGGAAGCAGACCGGCTGGGGCATGGGGCTGCCCTCCAGTGGGCACTGACAGTGGGTCAGACTGTGTGAATCTTGCAGTCCTGTGTTTTTTCCCCATTCTAAAAGCAGTTTATACAAAAAGCTTCAGATAATCTTGGATAAATGTAGAGCTTCTGTAGGTGTAAACTGTGAAAGGAAAAATGGTAATTTGACTTTTGTGATATCTTTATATACAGAGTTAGTTATATAATTGTATAATCACATATGGATTTTAGGAATTTTTCAATTGTTCTATACATAATGAGGACACTAATACATTGTTATGTGATATGATGAGCAGTGTCCATTTTTATAAGAATCAATTTATTTCAACAAGGATTTTTTTTGATTGACATACAGTTGATTTACAAAGTTCTGTTAGTTTGAAATGTACAGAACAATGATTTAGTTATTCATACATATATATCCAAGAAAAAAAGGCAAAATGGCTGTTTGAGCAGGCCTTACAAATAGCTGAGAAAAGAATAGATGCTAAAGGCAAAGGAAAAAAGGAAAGATATACACATTTGAATGAAGAGTTCCAAAGAAGAGCAAGGAGAGATAAGAAAGCCTTCCTCAGTGATCAATGCAAAGAAATAGAGGAANGAATGGATAAGAAAGCTGTGGTACATATACACAATGGAGTATTACTCAGCCATTAAAAAGAATGCATTTTAATCAGTTCTAATGAGGTTGACGAAACTGTAGTCTATTATACAAAGTGAAGTAAGTCAAAAAGAAGAACACCAATACAGTATATAAACTCATATATATGGAATTTAGAAAGATGGTAATGATGACCCCCTATGTGAGACAGCAAAAGAAATACAGATGTATAGAACAGACTTTTGGAGTCTGTGGAAGAAGGTGAGGGTGGGATGATTTGAGAGAGAGCACTGAAACATGTATATTACCATATGTGAACTAGATTGCCAGTCCAGGTTTGATGCATGAGAAGGGCACTCAGGGCCGGTGCACTGGGAAGACACTGAGGGATGGGATGGGGAGGGAGGTGTGGTGGCTTGGCACGTGGGAGTACCCAGGTGCAGGGCAGCAGTGATGCCAAATTGGTCCTCTTATACGACCTGTCTGTGCCTGAAATACGGGTGGTCCCTATGAGAAAAAAGAAGGAAGCACTTACAGATACCTGTTCTGGTGCTGTTGCTCTGCCTGAGACTAACCCTGTTACTCGAGACTCTTCCTTCCAGGCATGTGGCATGACTGGTTCCTTGACTTCGAACAGATTACGAACCACTGCCAGAGGCCTGTCATGATCAGCGACCGAGATGAAGACATGCTTATCTCCATGATGGCTTTGAAGGGCAGGGCGGGAGACAGAGGACAGGTGGGTGGGTGATGTGGGCAGGCAATTGAGGATCGGGGGATCCTATGACCTGGCTGGGTGTGTTCCCTGTAAGCCTTTGGAAAGGAAAAGTGGAAGATCCTGAGGCCTGCCTGGGAGGCAAGTTGAGGACCCTAGAAGCTTGTGCACCATCACCTTTTCCATCCTCCCAGTCCTGGCCAGTGCCTGAACGAGGACATACCCAGGCCCGCTGCAAGCTGGTATTTTCATTTCAGGACAACCCGTGTTTCNTTCCAGGAGATGTGTATAAGAGACAGAACTCACTCTGCGGGAGTCCTTGTACCCCCTGCTCCATTTACCTGCTCTTCTTGCCATGTCTCTCTAATAAACTCCCTGCAGTGCTTCAAAATTTGCTTTGGTATCACCTTTCCCACTGCTCATCAACAGTGAGTCATTTCTTGCTCAGTACTACCACTGTATTCTGTACACACCTCGCCTCTCAAATTATAACAACGGCTTAACATTTATAGAGCTTACAGTGTACCAGATCCCAGTCTAGGAACTGAACATGTAGAAACTCACTGAACCCTCACTACCACTCTGTGAGATATACTTGCTATTATACTTTATTCATGGGCACAGAAGGGTTACAAAACTCATCCAAGATCACAGAGCTAATAAGCAGCAGAACTGGGGTCTGAATCCAAAGTTTGAATTCAGAGACTATGCTCCTAACATCAGCTTCTGAAACTAGCACAGCCTCTCAATTTTAATGGATTGCTGTTTCTCCACTAAAACAGAGTTTCTGTACCTAGTTTTCCAGGATTCATCCTGTTTTCCCTAAAACTTACGCTATCTGACACATGAGAATTATCCACTGAACTGAGCTACACCTGGCTATATAATTTTAGGCAAGTCACTTAACCCCTCTAGATTTCAATTTGGTCCTTATAAAATGAGAGTTGAACTAGGTGCTCCTTTTCCCTCATTTTTAAGTTGTAAAAATACTCACACAACACTTAATTCAAACTACCTCTATCCCATCCATCACTCTAAATTTCATCAGTTAGGCATTAAATGTGTTACCAGCAAGTACAACGTAAATACTAATATTCCATAAAATGGAATCTTTTAGACAATGAAATACATAAACTCTATTTGAAAGCAGCTCAAGTTATAAAAATACAATACCTTGCTATCAACTTTTAACAAGAATTTCCCGAGCCCGATGATTGGCCACGGGGCCAGGGCTTGCTGCCGCTCCTTCAGGAAGTGCTCNAAAACTAAGATCATGGTGTCTGGTGCCATCACTTCATGGGAAATAGATGGGGAAACTGTGGAAACAGTGGCAGACTTTATTTTCTTGGCCTCCAAAATCACTGCAGATGGTGATTGCAGCCATGAAATTAAAAGACGCTTAGTCCTTGGAAGGAAAGTTATGACCAACCTAGACAGCATATTAAAAAGCAGAGACTTTACTTTGCTGACAAATGTCCGTCTAGTCAAAGCTATGTTTTTTCCAGTAGTCATGTATGGATGTGAGAGTTGGACTATAAAGAAAGTGAAGTGAAGTTGAAAGTAAAGTTGCTCAGTTATGTCTGACTCTTTGTGACCCCATGTACTGTAGCCCACCAGGCTCCTCAGTCCATGGAACTTTCCAGGCAAGAGTACTGGAGTGGGTTGCCATTTCCTTTCCCAGGGGATCTTCCCAACCCAGACATCGAACCCAGGTCTCCCGCTCTGCAGCAGACGCTTTACTGTCTGAGTCACCAGGGAAGCCCAAATATTTCTTTGAGCCCTTTTTTTTCGGTGGGGGGAGGCAAGAATCCTGGAGTGGGTTGCCATTGCCTTCTCCAGGATATCTTCCAGATGCAGGGATTAGAACCCAGGTCTCCCACATTGTAGGCAGACACTTTACTGTCTGAGCCACAAGGGAAGTCAATAAAGAAAGAAAGTCAATTTAAAAAGTCAATAATAAAAAAAGAAAAAAGAAAGCTGAGCACCAAAGAATTGATGCTTTTGAACTGTGGTGTTGGAGAATACTCTTGAGAGTCCCTTGGACTGCAAGGGGATCCAGCCAGTCCATCCTAAAGGAGGTCAGTCCTGGATGTTCATTGGAAGGACTGATAGTGAAGCTGAAACTCCAATACTTTGGCCACCTGGTGCGGAGAGCAGACTCATTGGAAAAGACCCTGATGCTGGGGAAGATTGAAGGTAAGAGGAGAAGGGGACGACAGAGGATGAGTCGGTTGGATGGTATCACCGACACAATGGACATGGGTTTGAGTAAGCCCCGGGATTTGGTGACGGACAGGGAGGCCTGGCGTGCTGCAGTCCATGGGGTCGCAAAGAGTGACTGGACTGAACTGAACATATCTATCTGGGCTTCCCCGGTGGCTTAGCAGTAAAGAATCTGCCTACAGTGCAGGAGCCTCAGGAGACATGGGTTCGATTCCTGGGTTGGAGGAAATGGCAACCCACTCCAGTATTCTTGCCTGGAGAATCTATGGACAGAGGAGCCTGGCAGGCTACAGTCCATGTGGTCTCAAAGAGTCAGACAGGACTGAAGTGACTTAGCACGCATCACCCATATATCTATTTTTATCAAGTACTTTTCCTTTATAGGTTTTTATAAAATAGTATAATTACCTGTGCTAAACAGTAGGTCCTTGTTGGTTATCTGTTTTATACATAGTAGGGTGTATATGTTAATCCCAACCTCCTGATGTATCTCTTCTCCACCTTTCTCCTTTGGTAACCATTAGTTTGATGTTTGTCTGTGGCTCACTTCACGTAGTATGCTAATCTCTAGGTCTATCCATGTTGCTGCAAATGGCATTGTCTCATTCTTTGTGACAAATACTCCATTGTATATATGGACCACATCTTTATCTAGTCATCTTTTGATGTACATTTAGGCTGCTTCCATGTCTTGGCTATTGCAAATAGTGCTGCTGTGAAAGTTGGGGTGTATGTATCTTTTCAAATTAGAGTTTTGTCCAGATATATGCCTAGGAGTGGGACTGCAGGGTCAGACCATATGGTAACTGTGTTTTTAGTTTTTAAAGGATCCTCTGTACTGTTTTCTATGGTTGCTCTTCAATTTCAGGGCAGGAGGGTTCTTTTTCTCCACACCCTCTCCAGCATTTGTTATTTGTACACTTTCTGATAGTCCCCATTCTGACTCGTGTGAGGTGAAATCTCATTGTAGTTTTGATTTGCATTCTCTAATAATTAGCAATGTTGAGCCTCTTTTCTTGTGCCTTTTGGAGAAATGTCTGTTTAGATCTTCTGCCCATTTTTTGATTGTTTTTTGTTTTTGTATTCTTTTTTTTTGGACATTGAGTTATATCAGCTGTTTGTATATTTCAGAAATCAATCCCTTGTTGGTTGCATTGTTGCAAATATTTTATCCCATTCTTTGGGTTGTCTTTTCATTTTGTCTATGGCTTCATTTGCTGTGCAAAAGCTTTTGCATTTAATTAGGTCCCGTCTATTTATTTTTGTTTTTATTTTCATTCCTCTCAGAGACAGAGCCAAGAAGATATTGCTGTGATTTATATCAAAGAGTGTTTTGTCTATGTTTTCCTCTAGCAATTTTTTAGTATCCAAGTCTTAAATTTAGGTGTTTAATTTGTCTTAAGTTCATTTTTGTGTATGGTGTTAGAAGATATTCTAATTTCATTTTCCATGTAGCTGTCCATCTTTCCCAGAACCATTTATTGAAGACTATCTTTTTTCCATTGTAGATTCTTGCCTCCTTTGTCATAGATTAACTGACCATAGGTCTGGTCTGGTCTGAAATAGCTCAGTTATGTCCGACTCTTTTTGCGACCCCACGGACTGTAGCCCACCAGGCTCTTCCATCCATGGAATTCTCCAGGCAAGAATACTGGAGTGGGTTGCCAGGCCCTTCTCTGGGAGATCTTCCCAACCCAGGGATCAAACTCAAGTCTCCTGCATTGCAGGCAGATTCTGTAATTATCTGAGCCACCATAGGTGCATAGGTTCATTTCTTTCTATCCTATTCAACAAGGATTTAATTCAGCAAATGTTTACTCTTTACCCATTTTGTGCCACATACTCTTCATGGTGCTGGGACATGTCAGTGAATAGTACAGACAAAAATCTCTGTCCTTATGGAGCTAACATTTGAATGGAAAGAAGAAAGACAGTGAACCTAGTAATGAGAAATTATTGAACAGATGGAGGAAGGAAAAAGTGGAGCAGGTCAGGGGATGGGGGCACCCTGGGGAAGGGGCAGAGTGCAGGCTTCAGATTGCATAGGGTGGACAGTAGACCTGATTGAGAAGGTGTCATTTGAATACAGACCGGGCTCATGCTTAGAGGGGGAATGTTTTGAAGTGTTTCCATAGCAATAAAGAAGTGAGATAAATGGAGGGAAGACTTTGACTAACTTGTAATTCTGTCAGAAAGACAAAGGAAGTTGGCCTCTGACTTTATTATCTTTAACACTTTCATCTTTAAAGTGAGCATTTTACATTTTTTTGAGAAACAAACTGCCAGTCATTTTGTTGTGGAAGAAACAAGCTTGATTCATAGGGTTTTTAAGTCTACAATATATTTTCATTATCTGTGGACCACCCTGTGTTCTTATAGCAGTGAAACATGGCTTCAGTCAGTGGCCTATGACCAGACAACAAAATATCATTCTTCCTTAGGAACTAAAGATAAATTATAATAGGTCAAAGTTTAAAAGAAATGTGGGAGAATGTCTTTTAACTATAGAATCCCTGGATAACATAGCTCCTTGAGACGGAATGTCTCAAGTTTTCAACATGTGTTCCAGTAGGAACAGTAGCACTGATTTTTGCAAATATACCCATAACTTGAATGGAGAAGGCAGTGGCACCCCACTCCAGTACCCTTGCCTGGAAAATCCCATGGACGGAGGAGCCTGGTGGGCTGCAGTCCATGGGGTCACTAAGTCAGACACGACTGAGCGACTTCACTTTCACTTTTCACTTTCATGCATTGGAGAAGGAAATGGCAACCCATTCCAGTGTTCTTGCCTGGAGAATCCCAGGGACGGGGGAGCCTGGTGGGCTGCCGTCTATGGGGTCTCACAGAGTCGAACACGACTGAAGCGACTTAGCAGCAGCAGCAGTAGCAGTCATAACTTGAAAGACGATGTCAACACAATCCAATCCCAAAAGACCGTTTTTTTGCCTAAGAGTTATTTCTCATGGTGTGTAATTTTGTCATGAGCTGTGAGTTCCATTCAGGAAAACTGCTGTGATGGTGCTCTCTGAACCGCACTGACAGTTGCTTTCCCTTTGAAACCCTGGGTGCCCTGACCCCAGGAGCAGCCCTTTCCTAGACTGCAGCACATGGCCTGACTGGACCTTCCCCCTGAAAAGCCTCGTGGTGTTGGAGGGCCTTGGGAGGAAAGTCACAGCTGTGTTTGCTTTAAGATGCTGTTGGCCACTGCAAGAGAAGAGACTCCTGGTCTACTTATTTTTGCGTACCTTGGGATCAACTTAACATCCTAGGGTTCTTCACACCTAGACCTGATCTTCTGTGATGAAGGA
This sequence comes from Neotragus pygmaeus, assembly GCA_006410875.1. Lineage (NCBI taxonomy): Eukaryota > Metazoa > Chordata > Mammalia > Artiodactyla > Bovidae > Neotragus > Neotragus pygmaeus. The sequence continues at coordinate 156,482 of SJYV01040291.1, forward strand.
CTGGCAAATATATCCAAACGTGACTTCTGTATTTTCCTTCTTCCTTCATTTTTCTTTTCCATTCAGTTTTTCCTTTTTTCCCTCCCTCCCTCTTTTTCTTGTCATCCATTCAACAAGTATTTATTGAGAATTTACTCTGAAACGTGCACCACTAGGAGTCAGTGGTGAACCTGAGGTTTACCTAAGCAGTTAAGGAAAGAACTTTCTTTAGTTAGAAATTTAGAAGTAATATTCAAACATCATTTGAGTTTATTTTTAAAAGAGACTTTAAGGGTTGGATAAAATACAGCCGATGATGAAACAAAAAGAAATTCTAAAAATTCCTCACGGTAATTGTAAAGAATTTACTAATAAGCAGGTTTGGGAACCAGTACCAGTCATCCTTCCCATTCCATTGTTTTAGCTTTGTGAAAGGTGAGATCCCCACTGCTTTGAGATGAGAGAGAAGGAGAGGGATGTAGTGGAGGCGGGGGAGGAGAGCGAAGCCTGAGCAGTCAGGATATGCTGCTCTGCCTGGCTTTGAGCATCCTCCCCAGGATCCCTCCAGCCCTCCTGTCCATCTTCCTTCTTCTCAGCTCAGCCTGGCTCCTGCCTGCGGGCCACCACCTTCCCCCAGCTCAGGCTTTTCCTCCTGAGCCCTGCGGTTCTCACTGTTCTTTACCCGCCCCCCTCTCCCAAGGAGCAGTTTCCTCTTTTATTTCTGCCTTTGGTTTAACATCTATCATGAACTGCCCTGGGATATTCTGTTTGTTCATTCAAAAACCGTCAACTGCCCATTCTCTCAGGAATTGCTCTGTAGGAGAAACACCAGTTAAACAAACAAACAAACCAAAGGTGTTAAGCCTGTAAGGCATGGGCCTGAGAATTTGGTAGTGATGCTCGGAAGCAAAGTGCTGTGAAGGATGCTGTCAGGCGCAGGGCCCAGTGGCAACACACAGCTGAAATGCCTGAGCCAGTGCTGAGGGGCTGGCTGGGACCTGGTCCCCGTTTATCTATTTATTTATTTTTTAAATACAAATTTATTTAATTGGAGGTTAATTACTTTACAGTATTGGTTTTGCCATACATCAACATGTATCCGCCACAGGTATACCTGTGTTCCCCATCCTGAACTCCCCGCCTCCTCCCTCCCCGTACCATCCCTCTGGGTCGTCCCAGTGCACCAGCCCCAAGCATCCGGTATCATGCATCGAACCTGGACTGGTGATTCGTTTCATAACGGTCCCGGTTTAGATCAAGGCCCTGGGAACGTGTCAGGAGGAGAGCTGGACACTCTCTTCATTGTTGCAGGAGGGAGGAAAGGAAATGTTAAGTAGGTGCTGGTATGTTCATGGGAGTTCCTATCTGAGGTTTTGTTTTCCTTTGTGAGCAAGAAGGAGAAGCTATCTGGTGAGGGAGATGGGAGGAGAGCTTATTGGAAGGATTCAGTGAAACTGAAAAGACAAAATAGCTCCTGTAGAGAGAGAGTGAGAGGAGACACTTCAAGGGTCCCAGGGACCACTGAGGGCTTGGTTCAAGTGGTGGACCGTGGGTGATGGCAGCTTTCTCTGAAGCGATGTGCTTCTCTACCGAAGCAATCTGCGGGCAGTTTCTGAATGCATAGCACAGGAAATGAACGGGAATTCAAGCTCCTGCTCTGCAGTTTATTGGGTGAATGAATCCCTGTTCCCCACTGATGTCCATTCCGTTCTCAACAGCAGGATGGTAATTCCCACACCCATGGTTGTTAACATCTCAGCATCACGAGATCTTTATATACATGAAAGCATTTTAAACCACAAATCATACAGATGATAGTTATGATCTTGCATACATTATAAATTTGAATCAGGATTTGTCAATGTTGGATAGACACAAAAAACAACCCCCCTCCAAACCAAAAAAGACCAGTTTCCAAATTAGACATGTTAAAATCCAATGTAAGTTCTCAATATAGTTATAACAAGAGTAAATGTTCTATAACATTATATACAATATTATATTGTTGTTATTGTTGTTCATTTCTTAGTCGTGTCAGACTCTTTGTGACCCCATGGACTGCAGCATGCCAGACTTCCTTGTCCTTCACCATCTCCTGGAGTTTGCTCACATCCATTGAGTTGGAGATGCCATCCAACCATCTTATCCTCTGTAATCCCCTTCTCCTCTTACCTTCAATTTTTCCCAATAAATGACTACTCAGTAGCATTATTGAAGAGGAAAAAAAAATGAAAATAATCTCTTGAGTGCCACAAACTAGCAAGAGGTTAATTTTCCAGAAATACGAAAACACAAAAGCTTTAGGGCCAACCGAAAACACTTTTAAAAAGTGTAAATATATTCTTACAGTTATTTCAATACATTGAATGTTTTATTATTAGGCTCAGTTTCTTTTTAGAAGAATGATTTTTAAAAGGCATTCAAAAAATATTATTCTTTCATGCCGTATTTGTTATTTTAAAAAGTCCAACAAAATAGTACTGCTGTTGAGAAAACGTGTGTACAGTAAGCACCCTTCTGCCCTGTACCTTTTCTGTTGGTGTAGTCTGACCGAATGGCATACGTGGTGAAGCCGAAAAGAGAAAACACACACAAGCTTCTCATTTCTCTTTCCTATAGAAATAGCTTTAATAAGCACAGTTGACATAGACTCTCTTCATTTTAGCTGCTGGGCATAATCCTCTGGGAATCCGACTCTGCTTGTCTTTCAGCATGCTTAACAGTCTGAACGTTTAACATTTTTAAAGGGTAGTTGTTCATCACAAGTTTTGGATTAACTTTTCACATACCGTTTTCGTGCTTCCATTTATATCCGCTGATTAATCCAAATTACTGACTGAAACTGCCTTGAGATAGACCCAAACACAGCAGCACTCCAGGCCCAAAGAAGTAGCTGTGTGCCAGGATCACATTTGACAATATAATATGTCTTTGCTGCTAGATATATATATATTTATTGACAGTAATTTACTAGGGAATATAGTCTGATACTGAATATGATCCTATATCAAGCTGGAGGACCATGCAGCATTTTCATTGAGGAGCCACCGTAGGCAAAAACTCTCTCTCCCATTCCTAGTAGCTATTTAGCCTAGCTGTTTCCTTCAGGCACTTAGTAAAGTTGAATATTCTTTGTGTGGGGACAACTGTGTAGTCCCAGGACACCTGACTGCTCTCCTAGAGACTTCTCATGAAGAAAATAGGAGAGAAAAAAGGAAGAGAAGTATATATTGAAAATGCGTGGTTTTTTTTTTTTTTTTTTTCAGAATCAGTAAACAAGCATTGGAAGGCGGGGGAAAGTGGGTGGTTAAGAGTGAGCTAGTGTGTTGTGCGTCTGTGCCTGTGTTAGAACTTAGCTGAAAGGCAGAGGGGCTGTCCTCAGCCAGGAGCGTCCGGGAGACGGGCAGGAAGCCTCCCTGCGTCAGCGCGCTCCTGGGATCCCCCTGTGTGGCCGCTCTGTCCACACTGTGCCTGCCCCCATCCACACCACTGCCGGCGGTTGGATGTGCCAACAGCAGGAAGGTCAGCCCTCCGTCTCGGGCGCTGCTGAGCGCCGCGCCTCACCCCTCGCTGGCTTTGCCTTGCTGCTTTGTGCCGCGTGCGAGCAGCTGTGAGCACCGGGGTGGGTGCCGGCAGGGCGGCGGGAGCGCGGGCGTCCTCGCCCCGGGCAGAGCATCCTGTGTGCCCCAGGCCCTGCAGGGCGCCCGTTTTCCTACAGGTAGCCACGGAAGTTGGCAGAGGATTAGAAACCTTGAAAAAAGATTTTTCTCAACTNCTGTGAGCACCGGGGTGGGTGCCGGCAGGGCGGCGGGAGCGCGGGCGTCCTCGGCCCGGGCGGAGCATCCTGTGTGCCCCAGGCCCTGCAGGGCGCCCGTTTTCCTACAGGTAGCCACGGAAGTTGGGAGAGGATTAGAAACCTTGAAAAAAGATTTTTCTCAACTATGGCCTTCAGTAAATTTGGCACAGTCTGTAATTTCTGTGTAATTCATGCTTAAAAGAGCCTGTATTTCATCTTTAAACACATTTTGTTTTCACCAGAATCTTTTTTACCAATTATCAAAGGCTCTCTCAACAAGAGTATAGGTTTCTTAATTTTGTGATGGTAACAACTGACATAAATTCAGTTAATTATGGTGATAGCTACATCAAATGTATGTAGCATAATTATCTTGAGTATTTTACTACCTGAGGAAATAGTTTTAATTTTTAGTTGTACAGTGCCACCTAGTGGATCTGTGGTGTAAGAGCACCTTCGTATTTTCTTCAGATTTCCAGGTTTGGTGTCGTTAGTTTATAGGTATAGTCATAGGCAGCTCAAGGGCTTCTCTGGTGGCTCAGCTGGTAAAGAATCTGCCTGCAATGCGGGAGACCTGGAGTCGATCCCTGGGTTGCGAAGATGCCCTGGAGGAGGGCATGGCAACCCACTCCAGTGTTCTGGCCTGGAGAATTCCATGGACTGTGTATGTATAGTTCACGGGGTCACAAGGAGTCAGACACAACTGAGTGACTTGCACTTTTTCATAGGCAGCTTAAAGGTATAGGCAGCTATAATAGCTACCTTCTGTTATTTATCACTTTGCTAAAACAAAGAGTCTATATGCAAAGACTTGTGTATTCAGACTTTGGTTATAGAGATGCCAAAACTAAAGTACCTAGGCCATAAACACTATCAGAAATCTTCACGTCGGATCTTTCTCGGTGTGCTTCATTTCTTTGAGCGTTTATTTTTGTTGTTGTTGTTTTGGGTTACAGTCTGTGAATACTTTAACGTTGCTTTTGTTAGTGATGATTTCCCAAGTTGTCTTTCGGCTCCTACATTGCTCTTTTATTGCATGTTTATGTGTTTCATGCCTTTCCATCCCATTGGACTGTATACCCTACCCAGGCACAACACACCCAGAGCTGAATGTACAGGTGGTGAAGAGAATGGCAGGAACGCTTGGGAACTGATGCTGTATAAATATAGGAAAACTTTAAAAGTTGTATCAGCAGTGCCAAGGAGTTGTTGATTGGCACATTTTGTTGTCTGCTCCTTTTACATGGAATAGTATTCAAAACCTGTAACGCTGAACCTCATTTCTTCATGAATTATATTCTTTCTTGTGGTCCAAATGGACTGTGGTGTTATATATGCATACAAAGGAGATACCTTTTATTCAACTAAAGGATCTTAGTCAAAATTAGTACCAATAAAGTATTTGGCATAACCCTGGTAGATCAAAGCTACAGACTAGGGGTTCAGATACGATTCGCCTCTGTCTTTCTTTCCCCAGCATCACCATCAGTTTATAAACACCATCGTGTTATATAAACTCAGGCCACACAGGACCAGAGCCAAATGAGGGTTTTAGAGTGAGGCTCTCCATCCTTCACTTTTTTCCATTTAAGAAAAGGACAGAAAAGAGCAGGCAGGAATATACTAGAGGCCAAAAGAGTAAAAAACACACTTATAAACAAAATTGCAAAATCTGAAACTATTTCTGAGATAAGTGTAATATAATGTCCATATTAAGAAGAAGAAAAAAGAAACCTAGGACTTTTGGGAAAGTAATTTGATTTTTTTTAAAAGCTGTATACACTGAAGTTGAACTGAGAATACAAGTGAGATTAGCTGTTTATGAGCTCATGCATGCTACTGTAGAGCAGATAAGCAGACATCTGGAGAAAGCAAGGAAAGCCTCTGCTGGCTTTCAGCACAGCCTGAGAGACATGAAGCAAGACGATGTGATGTGGAAACCCTTGTGCCGGTGCCCAGAAAGAAAATGTAAACAGTCTAAAAGCTTTTAACATTCTTTACTGTCACCTCAGTTGTCTGCAGTCCTTCCCTTCCCTATCCATCATTCAGTTTCCAAAAGAGCGAAAATTGGAAAAAAATGCACGCGCGTTTCACAGCCTCGATACAATCGTTACTCAATTCCAGTTTGTGACGAGACATTCATTTTGAGTTCTGCAAGTTTGAATCTGCCCAGACTGGAATGCTTAGATGGTAGCTGCTGACAATTTCACAGTGATTTTTGGTTGGGCTTGCCTTTGAGTAAATCACATCAGGAAAAATAAGGTTAATTTCCATTACCTCTGCTTTGTCTAGCAAATAATTGCATCAGATTTTGTTCCTAAAGTGTCTCAGCGAGTTGATGATAGACTTTGAACTCTTTGAAGATGATAAAGGGATGAAAGAAGTACGCTTGGCTGGAGTTTATGTATGTTGCAGGCTTTAACCCTGGTGTAACTCTTGAAAGGAGCTCCTCATCTCTGAGGTGGAAGCTGTAGATCTCAGCAGCACCCAGAGAATGACTGATGATTGGGTTTTTGACTCAGAAAAATGCTACCTTATCATTACGTTTTTGTTGTCTTTCGCTTCTGATTCCGATTCTGCATTCATTGGCCTAAACCCGTGTCTTTTTTTTTTTTAATTGGAGTATAGCAGCTTTACAATGTTGTGTTAGTTTCTGCTGTACAACGGGAATCAGCTGTAAGTGTACGTTTGTCATATTTTCGTTTGCTTCCCTTTTGTTCCCTGCAGATTATTTCTTATTATTTCTAGTTGAAGACAACACACATCCCTCACTTTATGCCTTGCAAACAGTGTCTATGAGAAAGTGCTGTATGGGTCTGCGTTTGAATGCACACATAGTAGGCATTCCTTGAGCATACGCAAGGACTTCCCTGGTGGTCAGATAGTAAAGAATCCTGCAACGCAGGAGATGTGGATCTGATCCCTGGGTTGGGAAGATCCTCTTGAGGAGGGCATGGCGACCCACTCCAGTATTCTTGCCTGGAGAATCCCCATGGACAGAGGAGCCTGGAAGACTACAGACTGTGGGGTTGCATAGAGTCGGAAATGAGCGACTAAGCATAGCACATGTGTGTGCAAATCAAACTCAGAGAACAATTTTAAAATCTAGTGTGCCTCTCAACTTTTTAAACCATCAGATGGTATCAAAATCTCCTGAAAGGTAGATTCCCTGTCTTCTAAGTCATTTTTACAATAACATTTCATAGTAACAAATTAGCTAATTTAAATATTTACATGAATAAATGCCTTTAGAAACTCAAGCCTGTCTCAAACTCTAACCCTCCTATTAAATATACACACTGTCTTGAGCTGAGTGGTTTTAAGAGAGGAAAGGTGGTTCTGTACAGATATGACAACAGTTAGATACCTTTTATCCAATAATTTTATGCCAGGCTTAATACTCTATGTTGCACACGGCCTCCTGATTGTGTGGGGCTTTCCTGGTGGATCAGATGGTGAAGAATCTGGCTGCAATGCAGGACACCTGGGTTCGATCCCTGGGTCAGGAAGATCTCCTGGAGAAGTATTCTTGCTGGAGGATTCCTTGGACAGAGGAGCCTGGTGGACTACAGTCCATGGGGTTGGCAGAGTCGGACACAACTGAGAGACTAATATTTTCACTTTTTCTTCATTGAATCCTCACAACGTGAACAATCGGACACCAAAGCCATACCCATGCTACAGACCAGGAGAGACCAGAAACAGGAAAATTCAGTCCATCTCCTGGCTTCCTTGAAGCAGGAGGTGGGAGAGGACAGTGCCTAGTGATTCTAGATATATTTTTTATCCTTTCCCTGATTCTTTTATGTGTCATACTATCTGTTTTTTTCCTGCTCTGAGGTCTCAAAACTCATTTCTGAAACCTCAGCAGATTAGCTTCCACCTTGGACATCTGGTCAGGGACAGACTGTAGATCTCTCCTCGCTCTCTCTTTTCTTCCCTAAGGAAATGGCAGAAAATGGCCTTGTGACCTCACCTCATCGCCGCCTTCCTCCTGCTCTTCAAGTCTCCATTAAGCAGCAGTCTGCTTTATTTACATCTGTTTCTTTAAAGAAAAACTTAGTTGATGTGCCAAACTCTGTATCGTCAAGCTTTTCTAGAAATGTTATCTTTAAGGAGATTTATAAAAACAAGAAGAATCTTTGTGGTTTTGTTCTGAAAGCTGGCAGTGCTGAGAAATAAGGCAGACTTCCAGTGCTGAGCTTTTCCACTTTCAAGGTGTGAAGGACGTGTAATGGGTTCTACACATGTTTATGAGGAAGAGGCCGTAGAAATAATTTATTCTTTTTGTTCTGGCAAAGCATGACCCCTTACATTGAGAGTACTTCTTTCATGAGACATTTTGTCATGGGATAAAGAAACAGAAAAGGCAGGATCAGCCTCCTTGCCTAAATAAGTGAAAATCACTGCAGATTTCTTCTAAGAGTTGCCGTTTTGAAGAAACATTCTGTATATTGGGTGGCATTATCTAAGCAGTATGCCAATGTGCAAACTACTGATTAAAATTAGACCTAGCTCCCTTCTTTATTTATAGTTAATGAACAGACTTAGCAAGATATGTGATACATGGTATCCAGGACATTTTCAACATAAGCTTTATTAAGCATTATTGTTGTTTAGTCGCTAAGTTGTGTTCAACTCATAGCAACCCCATGGACTGTAGCACTCCAGGCTTTCCTGTACTTCACCGTCTCCTGGAGTTTGCTCAGACTCATGTCCATTGAGTCATTAATGCCATCCAGCCATCTCATCTTCTGTTGCCCCCTTCTCCTCCTGCCTCCAATCTTTCCCAGCATCAGGGTCTTTTCCAATGAGCTGGCTCTTTGCATCAGGTGGCCAAAATATTGGAGCTTCAGCTTCATCATCAGTTCTTCCAATGAATATTCAGGGTACCATCACTGTATTTTATTTTTCTCTTTCTGTCTTCACACACATTGGTAAATACACATATACATAAATGTACAAATATGTTTATACACTAAACATGCATTTAAAGTAATTTTTGTGTGGGTATTGCCTTGAATTCCACACAGTCTCAAGAGAGGCATCCTTGCTCCCCTGGTGGACACTGAGTTGCGTTCTGTAATGAGTCCGGAGTTTTCACATTTCAGTGACTGCAGTTGTAGGACTTCTGAGGGAACCTGGAAGCACTGTGCCCACGTGTCTCTCCCTTCTGCTTGCTTCATGTAGACGCCCCTCTACCTGGTAAACCACGGGGAGTCTGGACCAGTCAGATGCAACAGGTGCAAAGCCTACATGTGCCCGTTCATGCAGTTCATCGAAGGAGGGAGGAGGTACCAGTGCGGCTTCTGCAGCTGCGTGAATGACGGTGAGTGGCGCCCGTGCGGGTCTGAGAGCCCAGCTGCACCCTCGGCGGCTTCCTGCCGGCGTCATCCCCTCCATGCCCTCTCGGCTCCAGGGCTTGCTCTGGTGCGGGAGCACCGCTGGCCTCCGTGGGCACTCACACCCTTCACACAGCCCGTGGCTTCGCCCAGCCCCCACCCAGTGCAGGAGACTGACGGAGTGAGGCCTCCTCAAAAAGACCTTTTAAAGACCCGCGCTGTGGCGTGGAATCTCGGTTCCCAGCCTGGTCTCGAGGACGGGCCCCTGGGAGGCCTCTCGCCCTGCAGCGGCTGTGGCTGTGTCTCTCCGCACACAGTAGGCATAGTAGTGCGAGCAGGCTCCGCTGGTTCTCCGCCTTTCCTGCTCTTTCTAAGGAAGGTCTTATTCCATCGCTCGTGCGTCACAAAATCCGCAACCAAATCCTATACAACCCTGGGACCTGCATTTCAGGAACCCTGTGAACACACGCTTCCAAGTGCTTTAGTTTTGGGGGAAGACGTCAGGAGATGGCAGCGGCCTCTCCTGGAGCATTTTCACCACGCCTCCACAAGGTCCCAGCGTGTTCACTCAAGCCCTCAACTTTCTTTGCAAGGTGATCAGAAATCCATCCAGGATCCATCCACAAAGAGCATCTAGGATCTTTGTTTTCTCTGGCCTCATGCCCAAAGTGTCAGCGCGAAGCCTTAAAAGGCCCTGCCACTTCCTGGTAGACTAAAAACACAAAATTCTTGTATTTCTACACCTGAGGGAATGCCTCGGGTGTCCACTCCTAGGAAGCTGCTGTGTTCATTTTCTAATAGGGTTGTTCATATTGTTGTTCAGTTGCTAAGCTGTGTCTGACTCTGTGATCCTATGGACTGCAGCACGCCAGAGTTCCCTGTCCTTCACTGTCTCCTTGAGTTTGCTCAGACTTGTGTCCACTGAGTCAGTGATGTCATCCAACCATCTCATCCTCTGTCACCCTCTTCTATTGCCTTCAATCTTTCCCCGCATCAGAGTCTTTTCCAATGAGTCTGATTTTCACATTAGGTGGCCACAGTATTAGAGCTTTAGCACAGTCCTTCCAATGAATACTCAGGGTTGATTTCCTTTAGGACTGACTGGTTTCATTTGCTTGCAGTCCAAGGGATTCTCAGGAGTCTTCTCCAACACCACAGTTCAAAAGCATAAATTCTTTGGCACTTAGCTTTCTTTATGGTCCAACTCTCACATCCATACATAACTCCTGGAAAAACCGTAGCTTTGACTATATGGACCTTTGTCGGCAAAAATACTAGATTCCATTATTTGTTCCTGCAAGAAAGCCAGACCCCCTTAGATGTACATTGGTACCTGCATTCTTCATTTAGGTTTAGAGAAGGCAGAGGCTTGTTACAACCTTGCAGGCATGGTCAAATGGTTTCGGTCTGTTTTCCTTCAAAATGTCAGGGATTCTCTCTCAGTCGGAAGAACTTGAGGCCAAAATCGCAGGAAGACGAGTGTCACGTGGCTGCGTGTAATTTATGGGGGGACTTGAATCTGGTTTATAAAACATGGCAGATAATATTAAATGCTAACAAATAGAAAGCTAATTGATCTTAAGGGGAATTTTTTTTACACCAATTACATGTAGATGTGTGAATGAAAATAAATTTTAGAAAGTGTATAGAAAGTACCACTCATACATCCTGGAACAGTTGGTGCCGCATTATCCATCTCATCTATTCTTGCCTGGAAAATTCCATGGATAGAGGAGCCTGACAGGCTGCAGTCCACGGGGTTTCAAAAGAGTCAGACACGACTAAGTCACTGAGCGTGCTAAACATAACAGGGGAGCAGTTGAAGGCCGTCATAGCCTTCTTAGCTCAGCCGAGACTATCAGCTTCCCACTGCCACAATCTTTTCAACACGGAATTTTCCAAGTACAGAGATCCCTATGTGCAAGTGAATCTTATAAAACTTTAAAAAGAAATGGCCACAATATAGTAAGAAAATGGGGGGGAAAAAAGGCAAGCTTTAGTGACTATTTTCTTATGTCCAAACTAAGAAAACAGTCCTGTTGTAACCCATGTGCTAGTGATAGTCACTCAGTCGTGTCCGACTCTTTGTGACCCCAAGGAATTCTCCAGGCCAGAATACTGGAGTGGGTAGCCTTTCCCTTCTCCAGGGGATCTTCCCAACCCAGGGATCAAACCCAGGTCTCCCACATTGCAGACGGATTCTTTACCAGCTGAGCCACCAGGGAAGCCCAACCCATGTGCTAGTTCATAACTAAAAATAAACAATACTGAATTATTGGTTTTAAAACAAGTCATTAGTTACATGGTTTTGCAAATGAAAATGTTGTTCTTTATGAAATGCTTAAAACGAGAGCATAGCCAGTTATTCTAAGTACTCCTGTTGTCAGTGGTTTAATAGTCAGCCCTGTTCTTCTCAAGGCAGTAAAGTTCATTTGCACAGAGATACCAGGCCATATTTGTCCAAGAGTTCAGTGTGTGAGTCATAAGCGTTCCTGTCCTATTGGATGACTTCCAGGGCTTTGCCAGAACTAACCTTCTTAGACATTTGAATCAAATTAAGAGTTCCTCAGCTGAGATCTCATGGTGTAGTCTTTCCCTAATACAGTAATCGTCTCCACTCTGAAGCCCAGACGTTAAAGATTACCGTGCAAACCCATGGCTGAAGACATCTCTGATTAAAAGATAATAAACATTAGAGCTAAGAGTATAGTCCAAATAACCAATGTATATTTGCTGGGATATTGAAAATTTAAATAGCTTGAAAAGTTAGAATTCCTTTGAGAAAAGGAAATTAAATAGGGAGAATTAACTTTTGGTTGTGACGATTTAAAAACTCCTGTACTTTTATCTGCTGCTTCTCTGTAATGATCCGGACCATTAATGTTCTTTGTCATCAGTAACTTGCAGAAGAGTCAGGAAGATATTTTGGAAAACCCTCATTCTTTCCAAGACTGGAAAGAAAGACTAGTGGGTTTTTAGAATATGCTACATTCCAGCTTTATAATGCTTTTTTTTCCTCATACTAACTCCTTTCCTCCCATAATAAACTTTGAGAACTTACTAAATTGTCTGTGTTGTAAAAACAAAAGATTCCCTTTCCTATTTTGTTTTTATTAGTTCCACCATTCTATTTCCAACATCTGGACCACATCGGCAGAAGACTGGACCACTATGAGAAGCCAGAGTTATCTCTAGGATCGTATGAATATGTTGCTACTTTGGATTACTGCAGGGTAAGTGCTCCCAGGATGTCCAGTGTTTATATATGGATATCAGATACAAGTGAATAACTTTCATGTTTAATGAACTGACTCTTAATTCGCAACCAAAGCATTTGCGTGGTGCCATGGGGAAGTAGAAATCCCTAAGACACAGGTCAAGCCATCTAGGCTGTGAATGTGATTCAACAGCCAGACCATCCACTGCAATGACAGGAAGAAAAAAAGAATAATTTCATTTTTATGTCCCTTGAAGAAAGAATATGCTAGGTTCTTAATGCAGCAGTTCCCTTCAGCACCTCTGCCCTATTTGTTTTGTCAGTCACCCCCAAAGAATCTCCCTTCGCAGGCTGAAGGTCAGCCAGTGTGGTCAGCAAGGCTATTGACGTGTTTTCTCTGGCTCTCTTCTCCACTCCCGCTGGCACAGCAGTAAAAGTTAGGCTCTCAGAATCGCCCTTAGATATTTCAGCAGCCTGGGATCCTGTCCTCTGGCTTCCTTGCTTTAAAATGTAACTGTGAGACTCCTCCTACTGCCTCAATCTAAAAAATCAAATTCAAAAGTTTGTTTCCTTATAAGACCATTAGCTCCCACCTCAGCTGCATCTTCAATTGTACAAAACTCTGGCTGCCATACTCTGAAAGGATCACTCCTCTGCTCAACTCCACGCTTGTATCTAAGTGGTTCTTTTGACCTGACTGCGTTTTCATCCTCCTGTTACAGCTCTACATATCCCACCCAGCAAATTCCTACTTCTTCTCTCATCTCTGGCTGAAATTTTGTTTTATGTGAGTGTCTCTCTGACTTCATCTGACTTTCTCTGACTTCATCGTAGTTGTTATTTACTAAATGTTCTGATTTGTCTTCCACATAATTTGGTCCGTGTATCAATTTTAGCAGTTATCCCCATAGAAGTTAAATCTTCCCATGTTTTCCCTCTTCCTAGATTCTGATATCATTGGGAACAAGAATCTTGTCCTCCCTATGTTTTTTTTTTTTTTTTTAATATATTAGCTTTTTTGAATTTGATTGACTTCTGGCTGCGCTGAGTCGTCGTTGCTCCCAGGGCGGTCTCTAGCTGCGGCGAGTGGGCGCTGCTCTCCACGTGGGATGTGAGGGCTCCTCACTGTGCTGGCTTCTCTGTTGCAGAGCCCAGGCTCTGGGTGCGTGCGCTTCAGTAGTTGCGGCACATGGGTTTAGTTGGTTTGTGGCATGTGGGATCTTCCCAGACCAGGGATTGAGCCCGGGTTCCCTGTCCTGGCAGGTGGATTCTTAACCACTGGGCCGCCAGGTAGGCCCTGTCCTAGCTGTCCTTAGGGCAGCTACCACAGTTCCTGCTGTGGGGTAGGCAGCTGATCAGTGCGTGCGGACGGGTGGGCAAGTGAGTCGGTGGACGAGGAAGTGAATTTGCAAGTGTGTCCTTACTCCCAGGACCAGCTGTTTCCCTTCTCCAACCTCCTAGTGATAGTGACATCATTATGGGTATCTTGCAGGTCTTTAAAATTCTTCCGTGGTTTGAAAACATCTTCTTGGATGTCACTTCAGGTTTCAGCTCGCATCTGAAGTGCTATGTGCAGACTTGAAGAGACAGTCATTCTGACTTACTTCCCCTTCCAAAAACGAGTGCTCCTGAGGGTCCAGTCCTCAGGAGACGGCCTCTGACCCACAGACTTCTTCCCTAGATGTTCACTAGGGGGCCAGCCCACGTTGTGTTGAGTAAAAATTGCAAAGAACATTGTTCCTAATTAGAAGTTTTTCCAACTGAGTGAATTTTAAAATGTTTTCCGATTAATATGCCTTTTTCATTTATTTTAGTGTGTTATATGAGTTTTTCACTGCATGACATAGACCTCATTATCAAAGAAGAGTTCAGGCTCTGTTCGTTTTAAGTGTAACATTGGAACGTATTTAGGGGAAACGTGAAAACATTTTTTGGTACAAATGATTTATTTCACACGAAAAAGATGTCCTAGAGTGCCAGTTGCTTTTGGACAGCTTGTTTGTCCTTTAACTGTTACTGAGGGAAGAGGATTAGGCAGAAGAGAAACATTTGAAGTTCTAATTAAATATAATAGAGCTATTGTAACCTAGTGACAGGAAATTTATTCACTGATCTTTGCAGCTGGAGTGTAAATCTAACTATGCTCCGAGTTTCCAGTTCTCTGCCAAAAAGGCTGTATTATCTTGATTTTCTGCTTTTTTAGTGGAAACCTAGGCAGGGAGTCAAATCTATTTCTGGGAACAAAAGTCTCAGTCTCTTCAAACTCTGCTATGTGGAAATGCTCCAGACATCTCATTGATGGGAAATCTCCCACAGCAGCAGGCAAGGAACCAGATAAAAACTGTACATTTAGAAGGGTTTTAAAAAATAAGCTTAATGTTCCTCTTATTATTCCTAGTAAGGTTCATAATAAAAAGATACTCTTAATATCTTAAAATTTAATTATAACTTAAAATGTAACTAAAGTATAATAATGAATTGCCTTAGGGATTTGGATGATGAAATTATCCAAATTTGTATGAGTGTATTTATTTTGTATGTGAATTCCCTGGCGCTTCAGTGGTTAAGACTTCACCTTCCAATGCAGGAGGTGTGGGTCAGTTCATGGTAAGGGGGCTAAAGATTCTACATGCCTCACAGCCCGAAACCAAAACATAAAAAAAACAGAAGCAATATTGTAACAAAGTTAATAAAGATGTTAAAAAAATGGTCCACATTAAAAAAAAAATCTTTAATTTGTATGTGTATTTTTTAACACCATACAAACTTAAAGGAGAATTACAAAATCACATTTTTACTATTCATTTGAGTTTATCTTAATGCCAACTTTAGATAATAGCATCAGCACTCACGAGCATTCACTGTGAGTGATGCTCTGTGCCAAGTGCTTTCTCCATATTATATCATGTAGTTCTCCCAGGGAACTCATGTGGTTAGTTACCACCATGATGTGGGGAAACTGAGGCTTAGAGACCTTAAGTGCCAACCTCGGGCCATACGTATAGAAGATGATGGGGCCAGACCGGAAACCACGTCTGTGTGACCACACAGCCCTTGTTCCCCTATCTGTGTGCTGTGGATATGTTGGCATGTATTTGCAAAATCACTGTATAGTTTTCCTAAAAAAAAAGACCCAGCTCTGTCTCATAACTGGAAGTTTTTTACCTCAAAGTTTACAGAATATATCGATCTATGCATATAGTGTACCTGGAAGGTAAACTTTCATTCCATACTAGTCTTTTTTTTTTTTTAATGTAGTTTCTCCATTTAATTTTGGTTCACTTTGACATTTGTTTTATACCTAGTATGTCCAAGGCTCATTGGTTGTAATTCCAAAACTAGCAAGGATATGAACCTGATCTCAGTCCTTACCATGCATAGAGACCTGATAAGAAAAGTACATAATTATAAATCCAAATGGAAATGTTACTAGAGTAGGATAATCAGAGTGCCATGAGAAAACAGGTGAGCAATAATTTCTGATTTGGAGAGGATTGAAGAAGGGCTTTAGACAGTGCGTGCCATTTGAGCAGAGGACGGACATGTGAAAACGGAAGGGGAAGCTAAGTGGTGAGCAGAAGCAGCTTCTCAGGGGTATGGCAGCTCACTCCGGGTCCTTTTGGCAGCCCACTGCAGCACTCTTGCTGGGAGCATCCCATGGACAGAGGAGCCTGGCCAGCCACAGTCCATAGGGTCGCCAGAGTCCATGCAACTGAAGCGAGTTAGCACTTTGGGGGGTGAGCTGGGCTTTGTAGATGAACAGTGGGGCCCTGGTAGAGGGACTAGAATAATTGGAGAGTATATTCCTCTTTCCCCCAAGACACAGTCACATTCAAATATTTTTAAAAAACCCTGTGCCAAACAAAATAGTTTATCCCGCCAAGGAAATATTTTTCTTGGCCCAGGCCCACTAGGTTGTGACTTCTGGATAGAAAATGTTTTGAAAATGGCAAACACTTAAATTGGAGGAATGTGTTTTGGGGCACGAGAGGAAGTAAAGCTGGGAAGTTGTTTTGAGACCAGACCATCCTTTTATGTTCCACTAGGCTTGGCATAGCTTTGATCTCTTAGGCTTTCCTACGTGTTTGCTGAATGTGTATTATGGAGAGTTTCAAATGCCAGGCCACTGAAGAATTTTATTAATTCAGTAGGCCATGAGGACAGTCAAAGGCTGAGAGGGAACTGTTGCTGTTAACCCACCCCCCCATCTATGCCTTCATTCAAGTGTCGCGCGGCACTGCACACCCTCCTGGCCTGGCTGTGTGCCCACCGGGGGCTCGGTAGGCTGCCTGTCCTCAGAGGAGCAGCACTGGGGTCTGTACTGTGCCTTGGGTACTTTATTCTGACAGCAGTCCGTGTCCTGAGAGGAGGGAGATTGGTGAATGTAGTAGTTAACCAGTTAACATGCAAGAGAAAATGAGGGTCATTTAGCAATTCCTCAGAAAAAAAAAAAAATTAAAAATTGAATTGCCAAATGGTCCAGCAATTCCACTTCTGGGTATATTCCCAAAATAATTGAAAAGAGAGTCTCAGAGAGAGATCTGTACATCTGTGTTCATAACAGCATTAGTCAAAATAGCCAAAAGGTGGAAGCAACCCAGGTGTCCGTAGATGGATGAATGGATGAAAGAAATGTGGTATGTACATACCATGCAGTATTAGCGAGCCTGAGAAATGAAGGGAATTCTGACACATGCTTCAGCATGGATGAATGTTTAGGACATTATGCTTAGAGAAGCCAGTCGCATAAATGACAAATACTGTAGGATTTTACTTGTGTGAATTACCTAGAGTAGTTCAACTCACAAAGACAGAAATTAGAAATGTAGAACTGGGGCGGGGGGATGGTAAATGAGTGTTAATGGGTATGAATGAAGTTCCCGTTTGGCGTGCTAGAGACGATAGTGGCGACAGTTGCATAACAATGTGAGTGTGAATTTACACTTAAAAATGGGGGCTGTTCTTGTTTAGTCGCTAGGCTGTGTCCAACTCTTCTGTGACTCCATCGACTATACCTCTGCCAGGTTCCTCTGTCCATGGAATTTTCCAGGCAAGAATACTGGATTGGGGTGCCATTTCCTGCTCCAGGGGATCTTCCCCACCCAGGGATCAAACCCAAGTCTCCAGTGTCTCCTGCACTAGCAGGCAGATTCTTTACCATGGAGCCGCCAAGGAGGCCCAAATGGTTAAGACGGTAGATTGTTTTCTGTGTTTTACCACTATTGAAAATAATTTTAAAAGGAAAGAAAGTGAGGGTCCAGATTTGGTTACTGGAACTAGAAGGAGGCGCAGAGTCTTCACAGTTAATTCCGTGTGGCTGGTAAGGGAGGTGGACGGTTCCAGAGAGAGGGAGGGATGTAAAGCCCGGATTGTTTGAGAGGATCATGCTTTCTGTAAGTTCCTTATGGAAGACCAGCGGGAGTGGGAGAAGTGGTGTCTGCTTCTGAGTGTACGGTGCTGGTGGGGCCTTGCCGTGGAGGCGTGCTGTGCTGTAGTTGACCGGAATGCTGGCTGGGATCTCAGGAAACAGGCCCTGCGGAGGGAACCTGAGGAGTCGCCGATAGAGAGGTGCTGCTTAAAAATGAGCAAATGAGATTCTGTGCTGGAGCATGTGGTAGGGAGAGCGAGGAAGGTGTCCTTTGGAAGGTAACAAAGTGAGAAACAGGAGGAGATCAGACAAGTGGGAGGGGAAATGACACCTTGTGCCTTGGCAGCTGAAAAAGGGAAAGTGGCCTGCCAGGCTGAAAGCTGCAGAGATGGAGACTGAGGAGGAGAGCTGGATTTTATTTCAGATCCCTGTAGTTTGCAGCCAGGAGGTCTGTGAGCTTCAAGAGAGCAGTTTTAGTAAGACGATCCAGTAAACCAGCTTACAGAGTTCATCCATGGCTAGGCTTGGCTGGACAAAGCCCGCTGGGGTGCCTGGGTGGAGTGGTGGGTGAAGGCAGCCAGTGCTGGGGCCAGTACAGGTGTTAAGGCCCGAGATGAGACGCTTCCCAGTGGCTAAGAGGCGGGTGGGGTAAAACATGTGAAAGAAGCATTTTGAAAGAATAAATCAATGGAACTTGATGGAAAGAAAAGGAAGTGTCACATCTAATTTCACATTTCCAAGCCTTTGGGTTGATGTGTAGTGATGTTATTGATAGAGCTGTTGGAAGGCAATGTTCCTTAAGGGAATGATGTATTAGTTTTGTGCAGGTGGCTCAGATGGTAAAGAATCTGCCTGCAATGCAGGAGACTGGGTTTGATCCCTGGGTTGGGAAGATCCCCTGAAGAAGGGCATGGCAACCCACTCCAGTACTCTTGCCTGGAGAATCCCACAGTCCATGGGGTCGCAGAGTCAGACGTGACTGAAGTGTCTAACACACAAAGTGACGAAGATGAAGAAGATGCAGAAAACGAGTTAAAGGGATGCGTTACCTAGAAATGTGTAGATTGGAGATAATGGAGGACATTCAGTGGGGAACGGGGGATGCTGAACTTTGGAGAGAAGGTGAAAGTGGAAGGGCATGTTTGGCGCGGTCACAGGTTTTGGTTCAATCAGTGGGAATGACTGTTGTTTTAATTCTGTGTAAATTGGCATAAGCATGTCAGGAATTAGATGATGTGGAAATCGAGAGATTGGCAATAAAAATTGCTCGCGTAGACAGCAGTAGTTATTCTCTTGTTCTGACTTGTTTCATTCGGGGCTGTGCTGGGTCTTTGTCGCGGCGTCAGGCTTTCTCTGGTTGCGGCGAGCGGGCTTCTCATGTGGAGCCTGGGCTCGCAGTGGCGGGCACAGCCTTAGCTGCCCCCAGGCGTGGGGGATCTTCCTCGACCAGGGATTGAACTGGTCTCATCTGCACTGCAAGGCAGATTTCTAACCACTCTACAAACAGGGAAGTCTAGTAGAATTCTTATATTTCTTTGTTGGTCTGATTCTGGATGTGGCAAAACTAAGAAATAATCAGGTTGGTAGTTTTCAAGTCCTGCAGTTTTTTTTTTTCTTTTTTTTTTTAACAAATGACTTTTATAAGAGAAATGTTACATCTAACCCTATAGTTGGATATAGGATGAATTACTAAGATAATTGGGAGATATTATCACCTAATATTATAATTGTAGCAATTAAAATATAATTTAGAACATTTTTCATATATCCTAAAGTTAAGATTTAATTAGCCTTAATTCTTTATTCTCTAGTGTCACAAAAGGCGTTTGCCTGTGGTTCTATTTCCTCAATATTTTGTACAATCCAACTGACAAATCCCTTGCTAAGAGCTGTTTGAACACCAGCCAGTAAAGGAACTAAAAGCTACAAAATGTATTTAGCAGCTGCTTTATGTTACAGTGATTATTTCAAGCAGATAGAAAAAAGACCCAGTATTCAACTTCTTTTTTTAACCATAAGTATGTAAGGAACAGGTAAGTATTTGATAATATAGTATAAAATTTTAAGTATACAATTATATTTTTGTATCTAATTTCATATCTTTAAAGAGCTTATAAAGGAAGAGTTGAACTTGATGATATCAAGTTTATGAAGTTTAACTTCAGTTTCAAAAACAAACACTAATTATAGTTTTGAACTGTTGACGGCAGTTTGCCAGGGTTCCAGACACATTTCTTCCGCTAAGGCAGAGGGTTATAAGCTTCCCTTGTAGCTCAGTCGGTAAAGAATCTGCCTGCAGTGCAGGAGGCCCAGGTTTGATCCCTAGGTTGGGACGATCCCCTGGAGAAGGAGATGGCAACCCACTCCAGTATCCTTGCTGAAAATCTCATGGACAGAGGAGCCTGGTGGGCTGCAGTCCATGGGGTCGCAAAGAGTCGGACAGGACTGAGCGACTAACACACTATAAGCAAGGCCCCCCCAAGACTGCACTCACCTGCGGGCAGCTGTGGTCAGAATGTCTTCTGAGCCCTGCAAAGTGAACCTGCTCTGCTAGCTGTCATAATGCTCTCTGCTTCAGCAGTGGGACTCAGGTCGCAGCCTGGAAAATAGACAGGCTTTATCTTTTTTATAGTGGCAGAGACTGTTCCAGAAAGTGATTTGATTCCACAGATGTTATATCAAAAAATATTAAAGGAGAGGTCTGATGACCTTCTAGAGTTCCTGGGGGCTTTGATTTGATTATGAAATGCATGAGCTTTATATGTGTGTGATTTGCTTGCTTTCATGTAGAAGAATAAGCCTCCCAACCCGCCAGCCTTCATCTTCATGATTGATGTGTCGTATAGTAACATCAAGAATGGACTTGTGAAGCTCATATGTGAAGAGCTGAAAACCGTGCTGGAGAAACTTCCAAAGTAAGGGAACTTCCATTCTTTTTGTAACTTACACAATATTGCTGAATTAATTTATTGGCCAGAAAACAAGTGCTGAATTGCCCATTGAGATTTTTTGCTAATGGGGACATTAGATAATTGTTTAAACAGCATCAAATAATCCTTAAAGGGTCAGAGTGCTCTCTTATACGAAGAAAAAGAAAACTGATAAGAAATAATGCCACAGTAAGCAACATTCCAAACACATTCTAGGGACTTCCCTGCTGGCTCAGTGACTGAGACTCGGTGTTCCCAATGCAGGGAGCTCGAGTTCAGCCCCTGGTTACGGAACTAGATGTCGCAGCTAAGAGTCTGCATGCCGCAACTGAAAAACAAGAAAGCCCTTATGTGTCCCAGCAAAGAGCGAGGATCCCGCGTGCTGTCTCTAAGACCTGGTGCAGCCCAAACAAACAAGCAAGTGAATAATTAAGCAAAAGCCAATCTTAAAGAAGCACAGTCTAGGCTGTAAGGAAAGATCCCAGCAGTGTGGTGGGGAACGCCTTGGCAGTCGGTTTTCCCTTTTCAAAAACACTGATTTTCCAGTGGAAACACATAGTTGCTGGTGCAGTAGGTATTTCTAAGGGACGCAGGAAAACTGACCTGCCCTCTCATGGCAGCCACTGGGGCTCTGTGGCCAAATTTCTTTCTGTCCGTCTGGTTCCCTGTCTGGCCCCTCGGCAGCCTTCCTGCCTCTGTGACCTGTGACTTGAGGGCACAGCTTACATCACTTGTCTTGTCATTGCAGGGGGAGTGCATAAAAGGAAAGATGGAAAGTGTGTTAGCAAACATGACTATGTTTTGTCCTACACAAACTAGCTTGTTTAGGATTGGAACTAGCATCTAGGAAGGAGCCTTGGAGCAGGGAGAAAGCCTTTGTTTATGCGACGGAAGGCATGCTTAAGGAAGAAAAGAGGCTGTGGAAGACTGCAACCTAGTGTGTGCGCCAGTCTTAATCTCTTCCGCCCCTCCCCACACCCTGAACATCAGCAGCCTCTGTCCTGGAAGGGCGCTCTGCGGGCTGGGCGCTCCGTGAGTGCTCGGGCGCCCCTCCTCTCTGCTCCACGTGTGGCTGGGGCTGTGGTGCCCGTGAGTGAGGCTCAGCTGAGTGAGTGCTGGTGCCGGACCTCCCAGGAGTCGTTTTGTTTGTATCTGTGAAGCTGAAGTCATCATATTCTCAAGGAGATGGTTTAGAAAAGCAGTGGGGATGTTTAAAAACACACTGAGGTGATTTCAGACTGAATCTCGCAGTGAAGAATGAGCTGGAGCAAGGTGAAGATGGGGCAGAAAAAGGCCTGCTGCCTGCCAGCGGCTGTGACTGCAGTTTCTGTACCTCATTCTCAGGGACACTTCACAAGGATGGACTTTCTGCCGAAAATGGCGTCTTTGATCACAGACCTCTCACAGGGCTGCTTTAATATACTACATCTGAATTTCACACTTGAGGAGTGTGAAAGCTACTCTGATTTCTGGAAATAGTCTCTCTCTCCCCCCTTCTCTCAAACTGCTTCAAATTACTTTCTCACATGACTGTTCACATGTGTAGTCACTTCACCAGCCCCTTTTCAGCACACTGGTGATATGCAGCTTATAACCTATTGATGTAAGTTATAAAATTACACTATAGGTGTCATCATAACTTTTATATACCATTGGAGCAGACATGTGACTTTGGCAAAAGATAGAAAAGTAAAAAGATACTGCTGACTATTCCCTGCCACTTCTCAAATATTTCTCATAAAAGTTCTTATTCAAGTCAAAATACCTTCTCTTTATCTTTTAAAATGAGCTTCCCTGGTGGCTCAGCTGGTAAAAAATCCACCTTCAGTGTGGAAGACCTAGGTTCAATGTCTGGGTTGGGAAGATCCCCTGGAGACGGGAATGGCTATCCACTCCAGTATTCTAGTCTGGAGAATTTCATGGACTATGTAATC
This sequence comes from Neotragus pygmaeus, assembly GCA_006410875.1. NCBI lineage: Eukaryota > Metazoa > Chordata > Mammalia > Artiodactyla > Bovidae > Neotragus > Neotragus pygmaeus. The sequence continues at coordinate 179,048 of SJYV01040291.1, forward strand.
CACTGGGTCACAAAGAGTCAGACACGACTGAGCGACCATTCCAGTACAGGAAATGCAAGAGATGTGAGTTTGACCCCTGGGTCAGGAAGATCCCTTAGAGAAGGAAATAGTACCCCACTCCAGTATTCTTGCCTAGAGAATTCCATGGACAGAGGAATCTGGAGGGCTACAGTCCATGGGGTTGCAAAGAGTCAGATATGACTGAGCACATCTTTTAGGTTAAAACAAATCTATTTTTTCTTTTTTTCCATGAAATCTATTTTGGGCTGTATGTATGTGTGCCTGTGTATAACTATATTTTTGATGGTATGATTGCCATCAGTTTGGTTTAATTCTTTGAATTAAAGCAGGTAATGTGCCAAAGAGCATTTTTAAAGCACAGGATAAGTCTTGGTTAATGTCTAAGTCAGGTATTCCCTGGTGGCTCAGTGGTAAAGAATCTGCCTGCAACGCAGGAGACTTCTTCTCCAGGAAGATCCCCTGGAGAAGGGAGTGGCAACCCACTCCAGTGTTCTTGCCTGGGGAATCCCTTGCACAGAGGAGTCTGGCGGCTACGGTCCAGGGAATCGCAAGAGTCGGACATGACTTAGCAACTAAACCACCACTACCACGAGTTTCTAAGGTCTGTTCATCTCTCAGCTAGTCTTTTGAGAAGGGAAAGCCCGTTCCTTACTAGTGAACTTTGAATTTGCGTCTTTGGTATGGCCAGGGTGACAGACTTCTCTGTCTGACTTTTCCGGAAAAGGACAGAAAAGATGTGAAGTGTTTTACTTGTTATTCACGCCAAACTCTTGGCTTTCTTTCTGAGTTGTTTGTGTCTAATGCTGGTGTAGCTAATATGTTCTTGATTTTGGAATATTCTAGTTCTTCAGGTTACTTGATATCTTGGGTGTCGCTCTGTCAGATTCATTCCATTATAATAGGGGCGAGTGTTGAGGGAAAGGGTCATTGAAAAAGGGAACAAACCACGTTGTTCTTTATGATATCCTGTCTATAAACTTTACAGAATTTGTATAGAATTAATAAGAAGGAGAGACAGATTCCATTTTCTTCTGGATATGGTTTATCAAGGCAGCTATCCTGTAGAAAAAGAAAATTTTAGCATAGTTCTTTTTTCCTCAAATTTAAGAACAACTGTTCCAGTGAAAACAGTACTCCTACTATTTTGTAATAATGTGAGATGTCTTTATTAGATATTTATAAAAAATGTTCATTAGAATTTAAGTGAACCCTATGAATCCCAGGATACTCTTTTCCCATCACTAAAAATGTCCAAATCCAATGGGGAATAGCAATCCAGATTCTTCTCTATAATTTTTGTGTCTTTTGCCTTGGCTGACTCCAGGTTAACTCTTAAAAGAGAATAAGTGCTCTTCATGATTTGCTGGACATTTTTCTCTTATGTAATACGAGGTTCACTGGGAAATAGGAGCTTAACCAATGATGTGCTGGAAAACTGCTCTGAAATAAGCAAAGCCTTTATTTGCATTGTCTGCTCATTCCTGTAGTGTAAATACTTCCAGGAGGCTGACTTTAAGCTACCAACGCAACATCACTCAACTGGAGCTGGGAAAAGATAGAATCAGTTTATCTGGGCTCTAACGTGCCATCCCAAACACATGTTTCACCGTCATGATAATCGTCCTCAACAAGACCTCTGATCCCCCACATTGTGCTAGACCCTCAGAGCAGAGAGCCTGAGCCTTGAGCCCTGACCTTTATTGGTTTATAGTCAAGGATTCGGGAAATGTTAACTGAAAGATACTATCCACCAAGAGCCAACTGAGAAGGAGTTATAGGAAGTTAGGAAGAGGAAACAAGGTCTGGTTGGTGGCATCAAGGGAAGTTTCATGGAAGGAGGACTTGCGCTTGGCCTTGAGGAACAAGAGTAACGAAAAGGGAAACAAGAGAGGAACACGGACGCCGCATGGTATGGTCATGGTTGCCCGAGGTCACACAGTGCAGGCTGTGGAGGGGATGTGTGTGTGAGAGAGTCTGTGTATGTGTAGTTACAAAAGGAAAGGGTTCCCGTTTCTAAAAATGTTGCCAGAGTCCAGAATACAAACATTTACCAAGTGCTTCTGGAAGAGATTATAAGGATCTATTTAAACTGCCCCCTCATTTATCAAGGCCACAGTGAAGAGCAAATGCTGTCGGCAAAGTAAACAGAAAAATAGAAGAGGATTTAAAGTCAAGAGTCAGCCTGTACTCTGCTGAAACATCAAGGAAACTGGAATGTCGGTGGTGGGACCAGCTGCTGGAACTTCACATCATTCCATTTCCCTTTCTCTTGTACTCAAGTAACTCATTAGTGAAGTGAAGTGAAGTCGCTCAGTCGTGTCCAACTCTTGGCGACCCCATGGACTGTAGCCTACTAGGCTCCTCCATCCAGGGGATTTTCCAGGCAGTAGTACTGGAGTGGGTTGCCATTTCCTTCTCCAGGGGATCTTCCCGACCCAGGGATCGAACCCAGGCCTCCTGTGTTGTAGACAGACGCTTTACCGTCTGAGTCACCAGGGAATTCTTCAGGCTGTGTGCAAAGTTTGGAAACCGAGCTGTTCTTTTTCAAAAAAGCTGCTCCCTGAGCAGAGTAAGTTTTACTGAAATCTGAGGGTCAGAGAAAGTGGCCTCCGTGTTCTGTAGCTCTCACACTGTCCCTGAGCACCATATTATGTCCACTGCTGATTATTAGTAAGAGCATCAGTGGCATCCAGGTGTGTTATTTTAGAAAGGGGTGAGGAANTGTTGTAGACAGACGCTTTACCGTCTGAGTCACCAGGGAATTCTTCAGGCTGTGTGCAAAGTTTGGAAACCGAGCTGTTCTTTTTCAAAAAAGCTGCTCCCTGAGCAGAGTAAGTTTTACTGAAATCTGAGGGTCAGAGAAAGTGGCCTCCGTGTTCTGTAGCTCTCACACTGTCCCTGAGCACCATATTATGTCCACTGCTGATTATTAGTAAGAGCATCAGTGGCATCCAGGTGTGTTATTTTAGAAAGGGGTGAGGAAGCTGGAGGGGGAGGGAGAAAGAAAAAAACTGGAGTCCAGACCGCTCAACTCTGAATTTACTCAGTACAGAGTTAATTAAAAAATTCATACCTGTGTACTCCTTTCAGGAAGAGTATAGCCTTGTCCTGGAATTCTGCAAAAATTTTAAACTCTCTGTTGGAATTGTGCAGGCTGTGTTGCTTTTACTGTCTGGTTGTGAATATCACAAACAGTTCCCTAGTAGTTTCATCGTCAATCCACATATGTGGTTGTTTTATGTGTTTGCTCTGTACGTTTGTTTATATAACATGGTGGGTTAGTCGCCAAGTCGTGTCTGACTCTTGTGATCCTATGGACTGTAGCCCACCAGTCTTCTCTGTCCGTGGGATTCTCCAGGCAGGAATAGTGGAGTGAATTGCCATTTCCTTCTCCATTATATGGTGTGCTGCTGCGGCTGCTGCTAAGTCGCTTCAGTCGTGTCCGACTCTGTGCGACCCCATAGACGGCAGCCCGTGAGGCTCCCCCGTCCCTGGGATTCTCCAGGCAAGATCACTGGAGTGGGTTGCCATTTCCTTCTCCAGGGCATGAAAGTGAAAAAAGTGAAGTCCCTCAGTCATTTCCGAAATCTAGCCCATCTCCTGTCGCGTCTTGAGAATGGGTAAGACGAGTCACGGGAGGAGCAGGTCCTTGCTTGATAAAATAGCTGTCCCGTTTGTCATCTGAACGTGTGTTTCTCTTCAGATATGCCAGCTGTTACTCTGACCTTCTGGTGACTTCTGAGAGCTTTGTTTATAAAGAATGTAATAAGCCTCGCTTGTTTATGGTGGTGGGGGTGGAATACTTTGTAATTGCTATGGCTTGAGAATACATATGTTAGAAAAATACAAACAAATTCATGATTTTTTTTTAACCTAGATTTTTGAGAAGTTTTGTTCTTTATCAACTTACTTAGTTTTGAAATATCTCCCACCCCACCGCTGTGACTCAGTATTATCTATATCTGGTAAATGATAACAAAACTTTAAACATATCTTCCATATATTTTATGGAATTCCTTACTGAATTTAATTCAAATTCCTTACTGAATTTCTCATAGAAACCTCTCTCTCATAAATTTATGAAAGAGCCTCAAACTTTTTCTTTCCCCTCTCACAGGGAAGAACAAGAAGAAACGTCTGCAGTTCGGGTTGGTTTTATCACATATAACAAAGTTCTGCATTTCTTCAATGTAAAGAGTAATTTGGCCCAGCCTCAGATGATGGTGGTGACTGACGTTAGCGAGGTCTTTGTTCCTCTGTTGGACGGCTTCCTTGTCAACTATCAAGAATCTCAATCTGTGATTCACAAGCAAGTACCAAGTGCTTTATAATTTAGACCCAGATCACTTGTCTGTTCGTTCATCTCTTGATTCAATCACATATGTTTTGTTTTGTCATTAACAAGGGTGTTTTAACACACGGATTTTAAAACTCTGTGTTAGGTCTCTCTCCTCTCAGTGCAGACCAGTATCTAAAATGAGGACTGTCTTAGGACTCACACTCAGCCCTGTCCGTCCCTTCTCTTTGCTGGAAAGGCAGCCCAGGAGTTGTTTCCTGTGCGTGGATGAGCATCTTCATTGATGATGTAGCCACTGTTCTATAATTCAGAGTCTCAGAGATCAGAAATGTGGTAAATAGAAAAGTGACACTTATAAAGAGCATGGTTTTTGTAAATTTTCCAACCAAAATTTGTAAATTTTCCAACCATCATGAATTTTGGTGCCAGACCATGCCAGGATATCGTTCCCTGAGGGAGGGACCTGTGAGATCCACCCACAGGTGTTCAGTGTAGATTAACACCGTGTGTATTTAGCCTTGATGTGTTCGTGAGTTACTTCTTGATGTTTGTTATAAACATGCAAAGTATTTAAAGCCTCTTGCACATTCATTTCTTACAGTTTATTGGATCAGATTCCAGAGATGTTTGCAGATTCCAATGAAAATGAGACCGTCTTTGCCCCTGTCATCCAGGCTGGCATGGAAGCCCTAAAGGTGAGCAGAAGCCACTTTTGGTTGGTAGTAAATAAACTTTAAAAATGACACACACACAGGAAGTTTCATCCATGAAACAAAATACAGCCTTCATTAAAACATGCAGCTTGCTGGAGGCTGTTCCCCACTTCCCGGCAAATCTCAGGCGGAAATGGCCAGACCGCAGCTCACCCCCAGCGTTTACATTCCAGGGCTGTTAGCATCCGAGCAGCTGATTCTGTTGGGTTTCCAGTTTAGCTCCTCCCTTTGGCTTTCATATGAACTTTATGTGATCTATTTTTAAATTATTGCAACAACATCTGAACTACCAGATATGAAGAGAAAAACCCCCATTTCTCTCCTTCCTGGGGGTTTTCAAACATGAAGGGGCAAAGTCGTGACAGTGGCAGAAGCAAATGCTGCTGGGCCCAAGTGACTCTGGTCATTGTCGTAGTAATAAAGGCAGTGATTTCAGGAAGGCGGGATGGTTGGAAAGTGCTTCACTCAGTCATTATTACCTAGCACGGGAGTCACCTTTGGCCTAGACAGCTGGTTCCTAAAATTGTTTTTTTTATTCTTATTAGTAAAATTACACTTAAATTAATTTTTAAGATAAAATGGCTAGCAATAATAACAAGCAGCAACAACAACTCTACAGAATTATGAACTACTTCCACATAAGTTTTGTGTCCAGACGTTTTAGTCTGGTTCCAGTATAGATGCTTGCCTGAGTTTTTTGATCTTCAGAGTATTTACTGATGAGATTAAAGACTGCAGAAGTCCCTCAAAAAGCCTCAATACATGTTAATTTAATGTAAAGTTAAAGCTAAATTTTACATCTGAAAGTGATTTGGAGATGTTAAGTTTCATCCTGTGGAAGCCAGCAGTGATCATTGTTTGGGCTACAGAAAGACTTTAGGAATTCCTATTTTATTCCATACTGCTAAAGACAAATAGCTCTTTCACTTTGAGAGTTCTGCAGTTGTTGCTATTCTGTCCTCCGAAAAGGTGTCTAGAAATTCATATGTAAATTTCCTGATGTGTGATAAGGTATACAGGACGCTACAGGTCTTTCTCCCCTGAAGAGTTCATCCTGGGAGTAACAGTATATTCACGTGCACGTGCCTGAGAGGCAGGATGAGTGGAGAATCGCAAGCCAGTAAATCGTTAGTTTGGACAGCAGAGTGGCTCTTCTTTAGTTCCTAGTAAATAAATTTTTTAAAAAGACAGGAGTGCACACACACAGGAAGTTTCATCCATAAAAGAAAATATAGGCTTCATTAAAATATGCACACAGAATCCCAGCTCAACCCCATAGATCATTTCTAAAAGGGAGCGATACTGTCTTGTCACAGTGGGTTCCGCATTGGCAGTCCACAGGTGCTCTAGAGGCTGCTAAGCATCCTAGAAAGAGGAAATGTAGGGAGCAGTTTGTGTGCGTGCTTTCCGCATGTCCAAAGTGTGGTGTGAGATACGTGACGGAAAAGCGCTGTGTTCTTCATGAGCAGGGTGTTCTTGGAGGTCGCTCAGCACCACGCTGACTGCACTGTCAGTGTTCTCAGCTGCCTGTCCTTTAGCAGGGGCCAGTTCATTTCAGCTGATCTCCTGTTTGTTTTTATATTATACTTGCAGTTTTAATGTTAGAGTAACATATGCCTTTCCTCTGACGTTTGAAGAGAAGAAACGTACACCTAAATATAACTAATCAGAAGGCAGAGTTAACAAGTACACTACTCTCACAAAGTGGAATGAGCTCCTTTTGGAGAAGGTAAAGAGCTGTCTTTCTATGAAGATGAGGAGCTCCCTTTACAAAACGACAGAGTTGGACACGCTGTCGGTGGCGGGTACTGCCCCATGCCTGCTGGCAAGCTGTACCCCAGCCGCAGCCCTGAAACGGACTCCGCGGCTGCAGGAGGACCNGTTTTACTCAATGGATAATACTAACTAGGCAATCATGTATGTGTAATTATGATTAACACTATGTCCTGGATCATTGAATTCTCTCAATATTTTTGTGTAATAGTTACAATGATTCCTATGTCATATAATTAGGTAATTGAGGCATGAAAGTGAAAGAGAAAGTCGCTCAGTCGTGTACAGCTCTTTGCAACCCCATGGTCTATACAGTCCATGGAACTCTCCAGGCCAGAATACTGAAACGGGTAACCTTTCCCTTCTCCAGGGGATCTTTCCAACCCAGGGATCAAACCCAGGTCTCCTGCACTGCAGGCGGATTCTTTAATAGCCGAGCCACAAGGGAAGCCCCATTGAGGCATAGAGAAGTTAAATATTTTGCCCAGTGTCATTGCCGCTGCTGCTGCTAAGTTGCTTCAGTCGTGTCCGACTCTGTGCGACCCCAGAGATGGCAGCCTACCAGGCTCTTCTGTCTCTGGGATTCTCCAGGCAAGAACACCGGAGTGGGTTGCCATTTCCTTCTCCAATGCATGAGAGTGAAAAGTGAAAGTGAAGTTGCTCAGTCGTGTCCAACTTCGCAGTCCCATGGACTGCAGCCCACCAGGCTCCTCCATCCATGGGATTTTCCAAGCAAGAATACTGGAGTGGGGTGCCAGTGTCATTAAGCTAATAGAATGGCCGGGATTCTAAACCCATGCAGATAGGAACTATACCCATGATCTCAACTCCTGTGGTATAAAATTACAGTCCTTCCACGAGTAGCAAATATCGAGATGGATAGAAGAATTTTTGACAATAAATTCCTTAGGGAAATTGGGCAGGTAAAGCAAGAAAAGTCAGGGAGAAGATAGACTTTTAAGAAAGGTTTTATACCTTTTTTGCTACTTGAATTAAGACAAAAAAATACTTACGTTAAGAGTGATAAAAATGAAAAAAATTTAGTCACAGAATTTCAAAACCTTTAATGTGTTGTTATCAGTATCACTGGAAATGTTACTAGGATCTGGTTATTGGAACTAACACGTGTGTCTTGGCCGAAGCGCTGACACCTCTGCTCCTGTGCTGTGTGCACAAGGAGGGCCCCTGCCCACGCTCTTCACTCTCCGCAGGAAGGAGGACGCCTTCCCTCCTCATTAGTGTTGTGTGTGTCAGTAACTCTCAGTAGAAGTCTCGGGCAGCGATAAAACTGCTGCTCATGCTGAGTCACACAGCAAAGACGAGGCGGGGCTTGGGTTACCTCCCCTCCCCAGGGTGTCAGCGGGGACCCTCCCCCTGGGACCCAGTCCACCAGGCACATCAGAATGTCACGTGGTGAGACACGTTAGGACCGGGCTAACCTGGAGTTCTCTTCGTTTGCTTTTTGAGGAAGTTAGTCACAAAGCCACATACCTTATTATTAGCAATAACTCCCCAACACGTTTTGCAGCTGACCCGGGCACACCAGCGTGTGCCACTGAACCCCGTCTTTGCACACACCGCTCCAGGCCACAGAGAGGGAGAGATGTATTCCAGCCAGAGGGAACAGTGCAAAGATAAAGAGGTGTGTAAAGCATATGGTGTACTCCAGGAAAGCAGGAAGGGTTAGAACTTCCAGTGTAGGGGATGGTCAGGGCAAGAAGATTAGACTGGAAAACAGATTCAAACGCAGCTCCAGAGGGCCTTGAAACTGTTTTCCGTGCTGTGTGACCTGGGCCAGACTGGAAGGGCCTCAGTTCTGCTGACCTTAACATGCAGCCCATACTACCTTCTTCCCCAGGCTGTCAGCATGAAATAAGAAATGTGTGCAAAGGTCTGGGGCAGAGCTGCACACAGCAAATGTTGGTGCCACACATCCCGCTGTTTCCTGGCCTTCCTGCCCAGGTAAAGGGATGTGGACTTTATCCTGTAATGGAAAGCCTTCAGGCGTCACAGGGAGAAGAGCCACCTCTGCGATCAGAATGCTTGTCTTCGTTTCGAGGCAGCGATGTGCCCGGGTGACTTGGAGAGAGGCAGGACTGCAGGGGGGCAGTATCCCGCGTTACTTACTTTCAGTAAGCTTTGTTCATAGGCTACTTCTCAGCTCCTTAAATAAGATTTTAAATCTTAATGCTGAGTCAATGTTCATGGCGCCCACCTGGGCTCTGTTACTTCACAAGGACTGCAGATCAACGGGGTCATCGTGATCCCACAGTGTTCCCTCTGCCCTCTTGCCTGAAAGCTGGTTCCTGTGTCTCTCATTGCCGCAGCACCACTGCATTCTTGCACATCCCTCCTCGGGTACCACTGCAGGTGTCATCTGTGTTTAATGACAAAGAAGAGCTCTTATTCCGTCAGGATCCTGGGAATCGTATTATTTACTTCTACTTTGGGGATTCACCTGGTTTTGAAAGACTTGTGTTGGCTAAAGGAGAAAATAGTTTTACTTGGACACATCATTTTAACAGGTGTTTAAAATGTCATGGTACGAGACCTACATTTAAGTATTGGCTCTCTGGGGATTCCCGGTGGTCCAGGGGTTGGTACTCCGCCCTGTCACTGCTTGGGGCCTGGGTTCTGTCCCGGCTGGGGATTCTGCAAGCCCCGCAGTGCAGCCGATACGTACATATTTATAGTCTCTTTCATTTACAGGTTGTTTGACTTGAAGCAGATCTCCCAGCTTCCCTGAGCCCGTTTCCCAGTCTATATAAGGCACAAGGTTATTGTGAGGATTAATGAGATGTATACAGTGCTCGGCTCATAGAAAGGACTTTTATTTTTCTGAGTCCCTTACAATAAAACTTTCCCACCGAAGTCTTCTTTTTTCTTTTTTTAAAGGCAGCAGACTGTCCTGGGAAGCTGTTCATCTTCCATTCCTCTTTGCCAACTGCAGAAGGACCAGGGAAACTCAAAAACAGAGATGACAAAAAAATGATTAATACAGACAAAGAAAAGGTATTTGTAAACAGCTGCCCTTTGAAACGTCACGTCAGTTCTTACAAGGGAATAGAGAGAGAGGGCTTGTGTGATCTGTGTAGGAAAGGGGGCAAAGTTACATGTATAAATCCAGCGTACTGTACACTATAAGGAAGATTGTGAATTGTAAATAGGAAACTGTATATTCCTAGGGAAGGTGATATCTGACCTACATTAAGATAAAATCTCAAGCTTTTTCATGTATAACCCATGTAAGACACTGGTTGGTAAGACTGTTACGGGGATGGGAGAAATGGGGGAAAATGCAGGAAGGTCAGGTGGAGGGTGAAAGTGCTGGACAGCCCCCTAGGACGGCAGTCCTGAGGCGCCCGGGGCTCCGAATACGCTTTGCTCAACCCTCTGGGACCCCGTCAGGGGGCAGGGTGAGCCGTGAGGCGGGCGTCCAGCCGGGGCCTCGCGGCCGCCGGCGCCTCCTTTGGGCCTGTGCAGGGAGGGCGGTGTCGGCATCCCTGGAGGCCTCAGGGGGTCAGCTGACCCCACGCACATGCGTGCACGTCACGTGGCCCACGCCTGGCGCATGGGGCGCTCGACGCACAGCCGCACCCTGGGGAACGCACGGCTGCCCGCCTCAGCCTGGAGACCGCAGTAGAAACTAACTACAGAGGCGTTCCGTGGGGTTCATTCCCCGTCTGTGCGCCCTTTTCTTCAGATACTTTTCCAGCCTCAGACCAACGTCTACGACGCTCTGGCCAAAGACTGCGTGGCTCACGGCTGCTGCGTGACCCTCTTCCTCTTCCCCAGTCAGTACGTGGACGTGGCCTCCCTGGGGCTCGTGCCCCAGCTCACGGGGGGCACGCTCTACAAATACAGCAGCTTCCAGGTAAACGCCCGCCATCGGTTCCCCGGCTTTCCTCCTGCCTCTCGGAACTCAAGAGAGCTGCGCCCCGTTGTGGGCAACCGACAAATGTGAACTCTGGAGCCGATGGAAAAGGGTGGACGGCGGTTCAGAATCGCCTTCCTGCGAAGGAGAGGGCGGGACGAAATGGGAGCGTAGCGCTGGCAGACACACGCGACCGCGTGTCCGGCACTAGCCAGCGGGGCCCCGCGGTGCGGCCAGGGGGCTCAGCCCCGGGCTCTGCGACGACCTGGGCGGGGACACGGCCTAGGCGGGGTGGGATGCGGGCTTGGGACGAGGGGATGTAAGCATACTTACGGCTGATTCACGTTGCTGTGCGGTAGAAACCAACACAATACTGTAAAGCAATTATCCTTCAATCAAAAAGAAATTTAAAAAAAAATAAAAAAAAATTGCTTTCCTGCTTCCTAAGGTATGGCAACAGACTGAGCTCAATTCAGCCTCAGGTTTGAATATCAATGTAAGCTTCCTTGTTAGAGGGAAATGTTTCTATAAAATTTTTTATGTTGTATAAAACTTTATGTTCAGTATATTTAAGATTGCTTTTTTAAAGTGACCATGTTTTGTTTTAAATTGTTATGGTTTGAAGGGGTCAGTTCATTATACCCCCTCTTTCAAGCCTGAACTGAGTCAAGAGGTGATCAGAATGTCAGCACTGGAAGGGACCCAGCTCTGTGGGACTTGCTATTCCTTTCCCCTCCGTGAGACAGACACCACCAGGCACAGGGTGCGCGCAGGCAGAAGCACCTCCTGTGGACCCCTGGCCCTTGCAGGCTCCAATATTGAGGGCCAGTCAATGCGTGCCTCCTGCAGGCTGCCCGCCCCACCCAGAGGCTGCAGAAGAGGCTGAGCTCTGCCCACCCAGCTCCTTGTCCCACACTCAGACCTCACCTGCCCTCACCTCAGAAGGGGTGAGGAGGCGCCTCTGATGTGTGTACCTCCACATGAAAACATGGAGTGGGAACAAGTGTTCCCCCAACAATTGTGACAAATGTTCATCATCTTTATTTTAATGAATGCAATTATTTTTAATTGCATAGCTACATACTTATACTGTAAACTAGCTAAGGGATTTGATAAGAGCAAAGATTACAAACGAAATAACACTGAAGGGGCTTTCAGAACCTTAAGATTTCTGGATAAACTAGATTTTAATCAAGATTAAAAAAAAATGTTTTCAGTATTTTACTGCCACCTGGTGGACATGATTGTCCTTTATTTTTTAGATGCACTTGGACAGCCAACAGTTTTTGAATGACCTCAGAAATGATATTGAGAAGAAAATAGGATTTGATGCTATTATGCGGGTTCGTACCAGCACAGGTACTTTTCATTTATACTGTTTTTTTAAGGTCTCTGATGTATAATTGCTTCTTCTTGAAACTAACAACAGGCCAACAAAGAAAATGACAGTAAAATAAGGAGAAACAAAATTTGTTTTTCCTCAGGTTTCAGAGCCACTGACTTCTTTGGTGGCATTTATATGAACAACACCACTGATGTAGAGATGGCAGCCATCGACTGTGACAAGGCCGTGACTGTGGAGTTCAAGCATGATGACAAGCTCAGTGAAGACACTGGAGCCTTGATTCAGGTGACTCAGAATGGACTCCTGTCTTTTGCTTAGTTTGTTACTGACAGTGATCACAGGGGAGACTCCCAAGACCATCAGCTATGTCAGTCTCTCCATAAGGAAGTCCAGCTCCATTTCTCCGAAGGTGGAAGCCACTAGATTGGAGCGCTCTGTGGTTTATTCTGCACACCCTGATTCCTGTGCTGTTTCTCTGAACTAATGATGTCTGTGGAGTCTTTGCATGAGACCCCGCAGACTTGAGGTCAGATGACAGGCATCCCCAGCCCCCCGGGTTTGCTGCACCCCTGCCATGCGCCAGACACCGTGCTGAGACGGGTCATCATATCAGAAGCAAGTGTCGACAGGACATGGCTTTGTAGCAAGTAAGATTAACTAGAAGCCGTGGAGACTTTGATATAAAACAGGAGAAATTCGAATGGTCAGTTTTCAGACAACAGTATCACTCTCAAAGAAGGGAGAGGTTGACATCAGATTGAGGAAGAACTCTAGTAACTACTGTGTACTTTAAAAATCACAGAAATGGGGAAATGGTTACTTGTTTGCATTACCAAAATGTATACGTTTATCATTAGTATAAAACCTGTCACCAGAGCTAGCTGTTTCTTTTTGGGTGAAGTGAACCTGGAGTAGGACTGTGATAATGTGAAGGTATTATTTCTGGACGTGAATCCCTGGCAGTAAAATCTCAGCTAGGAAGTGTAGCCTCGTTGTGAAAATGCAAACAGGTATTTGCATGTGAACAGCCCCATTAAAACCTAAGTTTAAACCAGCTAAGTGCTGCATGGACACCCCGTGTATCACTGGCCATCATTCTCCCTCATGTGTTGTTTAGTTTTTAGCAATAATAGGAAAAGCCTGTTGGAGGGTTTAGAGGTCTTGGAGCTGTGCACGCTGTCCTGGGCGTGTAAGACCAGGCTAGCTTGAGTGGACGTGCTAACCAGGAAACACGTTGCCTCTGCAGTGCGCCCTGCTCTACACAACCGTCAGTGGTCAGAGACGACTTCGGATTCACAACCTGGGCTTGAACTGCAGCTCCCAGTTGGCGGATCTGTATAAGAGCTGCGAGACAGATGCCCTCATCAACTTTTTCGCCAAGTCAGGTAACTCTCTGCCAATCCTGGGGTGCAGAGCACCTTGCCTAGTGGTTCAGGCAGCCTTGTGGGTTAAACTGAGTTAGTAGCTAACAGGTCTTGGGATGGTGTAGCCTTCTGGTGGGTAAACTCAGAATTTATAAAAGCAGAGGGTGAAGAATAAGACTCAGCATTTCTAAGGTTAGACAAATAAGGGAACACTGAGTCCTTCCCAGGGCAACAGAGTTGAAGTTGAGGAAGATGATCCTGAGACTCATGATGGTGTGTGAGTGTGCCCTGTGGCACATGGAGATAATGGAAGAATAGGGTCCCTCACAGGAGACTGAACTGGATTAGCCTTACCGAGATAATTAGGAAGTGGTAGGGGCCCGAGGTGGAGTCTCCTGGCTGCTCCTCCCCTCTTTGCCCCAAACCCCAGCTGAAATTCTACACTGAGCTTTGGAAGAGCAGTCTAGCCCATAGGAGTTCAGAACATCAGAGGTAGTGAACTGGTCTTGCTTTCCTCTGTGAGTAGAGTCCTGTGTCTAATCGTCTGAGGATGAATCTGGACCAATTTCCCACCTTTTGTTGTAGGTATGCTGTTGTTTTCCGCTGGCTAAACCATCATACTTAGTCAAGAGAAGAGCCTTACCCCATGACTTTAACATTTAAAAAGCTGTTATTCCTGGCTGAGCGGTCTGAAGATAATAGCAATTTGTTCTTTGATTATATTTGGAGGGATCCATTTCTGAGCTAAACCTTTTATGCCCTTTTCATCGTTTTGTGCAAACAGCTTTTAAAGCCGTTCTACACCAGCCCTTGAAGGTCATTCGGGAAATTCTGGTTAACCAGACTGCCCACATGCTGGCCTGTTACCGGAAGAGCTGTGCTAGTCCCTCCGCAGCCAGCCAGGTAAGTCACCCGCTGTCTTCAGGGACCTGCTCACGCGGCGCTCTGCTGCTGAGGGCTGCTGTCGTCTGGGTATGAGATGCTGCCTGGTGAACTGCAGCCGAGAACACTGGGGGTGCCACTGGGGGACCACAGTATTTTTATGTGTGAAAGTCGCTCAGGTATGTCAGACTCTGCAGCCCCGTGGACTGCCACCCGCCAGGCTCCTCTGTCCATGGGATTCTCCAGACAAAAATAACCGGAGTGGGCAGCCGTTCCCTTTTCCAGGGGATGCTCCCAACCCAGGGATCGAACCCAAGTCTCTCCTCCATGGCAGGTGGATTCTTTATCAGCTGAGCTACCAGGGAAGCCCATGGTATTTTTACAGCCAACATTAAAAAAAACTTAGTGGCCTTACAACATGCATGAACCTCAAAATGTGTGTGCATATTGTGCTGACAATCACATATAAAACAAAAGAATATTATATGTAAGAAATGTCAATATAAATCAGGTTTTCTTTTGCATATAGATAATGAATAATACCTTGTGAAATGGGGAAGCTTAAATACTTTTTGGATATATTAACAATCAAAGTTGACATGAGCTAATGGCAGAAATGACATCTATATTTTATAAACACAAAATTTATAAATTCTAAAGTTCTTTGTATTTAATAGTTAATAATAGGGAATTCCCTGGCAGTCCAGTGGTTAGGACTCCATGCTTTCACTGTAGGGGGCACAGATTTGATCCCTGGTTGGGGAACTAGGACCCCCATGCTCACAGCCAAAAAACAAAAAATTAATAATAGGTATGAAGAGTTGAAAAAAACTGGCTAATAACTTGAAATTTTAGGTCTTTTAAATAAATCTGACTCATGAAAACAAAAGACAAAAAAAAAAAAAAAGGCAGAACCTCAGGCCCACAATTATTTTTGCATCTGTTCTCTTTTTCATAATCTTTCCCATCATAACTAGATGCCATTTTTCATAGCTGTGTATTGAACATCTGAACACAGAATCAAAGAAGACAGCAACAGGTGGGAGACTTTCTGGTTAATTCTTGTCCACAGTGACACCTGAAACCCCACCCAAAGCAACCCTTCAGCAGCAACAATAGTAGAGACACATCTGGGGGCCAAATTCATAATCTGGGTAATGCAGGAAATTAAAAGACTGTTATTAGTTTGGACTTTTTACAGAAATTCCTTTGTTGTCCAGAGGGATTAAAATAGCCACCCATTCTTTCATCTTCTGCTGATAATCACAGAAGCAACTCTTAGATCTGTGTGAGTCAGCCCTCTTTGTTAGTCAAAGGATTTGCCTCTTCGGTAAACTCAGCGTCAGTCCTGTTTCAGAGCATCCTACACAGAGCCCCCCAGGAGCTCCTGGGTACAGGCCAGCCAGGACCACTGTACCCCCCAGTCTCACTGTTTCGGAGCTCTGGATTCATTGCTCTGTGTTTGGAGTGTCTCACGTGTCAGGAGGACTTGCTGAAGAACAGGTACAGATAGTGAGCTCTAAAGAAGTTTATTTGCTACAACAATTGGATTCAAAAAAACCTTAAGTTAAAAACAAATCTGTGCCTGCTTAAGGGAAGAAATAAAACTGGTCGGTTCTTTCTGGTTTAAAGTTATAAGCTTTGCCTTTACTACTAGATCTGTTTGCACAGTTTATTTCTGGAGTGACAGCATTCTGATGCCAGTCTGTTTCTGAAAAAAGTAGATAAAGATTATTCCTGTTCTTCTGGAGATTTTTCTTTCTCCATTAGCACATTTCAGCTGTACCATTATCCACTCAGGGAGTAGGGAAAATGTAGAGATGATAATACTGTTAGTAACAATGATACATTAAAAATACACCATTATTTACCAGAATGGCTAGACTTGAGGTTTTTCTCAGAGAATGTAACTTCAAATTTGGTGGTCTTTCCATAGTTCACTTGCAAGAAATTATTTCCATGGGGAAATTTGTAAAGGAATTCTACTGTTTTATCCAGTACTACAGAGCCCAAAGTTTCCTTGGTCCAAGCAGGACTGTTAAGGAGCTGTGTACCTGCATTATATGTACTGGACCTGAGGGGATAGGCTTGTACTGAATTGCCAGGGCCAGCACAAGGTTGATGCAGAAGAGGAGCTGAAGGTGCAGAATTTAAGGAGGCACCCATTGTGCAGGTCATGGGGTAGATGCTGGGTTAAGACATATAATTTAAAACGACATTAAAACAATTTTTTAACCTCATATAAGCAATGTAGTTTCCTTTTTTATTAAATATAACAACTCATTGTCCCAAACTTAAATATATTACATCACATGGGAGTACACTGACTTCAGGAGGTAAGTTGCATCACCTTAACTGGAAAGTAATAGTTTTTTTTTTTCCCATTACCACATCTGTTACTTCAAAACCCAAAGCAGAGAATTCTCCAAATTCAATCAAACTGGACTCATGAATTTGCACTCTCTCCTCACTCACACCTTTTCATCCCGAGAGTAATTTCACTATTTATGGAGAGGATCAGGGAGGCAAGGAAAGGTTTTAAGTACCGATCTGTTACCACATTTTCTTCCCTAACTCAAAAACATTGACTGTCTGTTTTCTTTCACTCTTAACTCAATTTTCTTCATCACAAGATTTCCTTCTTACTTTCACTCTCTGTTCTGTTCCTCCTGCCTTCTATAATCTCCTCTAGTCAGACATTTTAGTCCTGAAAGAGTCATCATGGGCCAAGCTCAACTCTTTGTGGTATTTAGGGCAACAGATTTCTAAACTGTCTTAATATGACCTGATCTAGAAACAGCCAGTGAATTGCAAGATAATATTTAAAAACTGTACATACATGCTTCTCTATGGGGATCTAAGAACATTTTTAATCCATAACAGGTAAGATGCCTAACTGGTGATTAGCCCAGAAATAGCACTGGGGCCGCTTGGCTCCAGTGACCATGGTTTCTGTCCTGTATCCTTGGCTCATAATTTTTTTTTAATCCTAATTTTCCTTGGCTGAAAACATATTCCAGTACCAAATGCTGTCAAATAAAAATACTTTATGCTAAATAAGTGAAGTAAGTAAAAGAAAGCTAAATACCATATGGTCTCACTTACATGGGGAATCTAAAAGACAAAAACCTAGCTCAGATACTGAGAAGAGACTGGTGGCTGCCGGGAGGTGTAGAGGGTGGGCAAAATGGGTGAAGGGGCTCCAAAGGTACAAACTTCCAGTTATAAAATAAGTAAGTAATGGAGATACGATGTTCAGCATAGCTGCTCTAGTTAATGCATGTTTGAAAGTTGCCAAGAGTAAATATTAAAAAGTTCTTATCACAGGAAAATTCTGTAACTTTGTATGGTGATGATGTTAACTAGAATTGTGATCATTTCACAATATATACAAGTATCAATTTTCATGTTATATACCTGAAACTAATATAATGTTAAACAGTATTTCTCAATTTTAAAAAAATTTATGCTAGAGAAATTCTAAGAGCATTTCGTCATATGAGGAAACATGCATTTATCTGTCTTTGGTTTTTTTGAAAGGAGATAAAAGTTGAGAGGAAAAACAAACTGCAAAGTAGAATTGTTCTAAAATATATTTTCCATAACCAGTTAGAAAGTTTTGTCGTACATATTCCTTACTTAGAAGACCATGAGAAGCGATGATAAAGGGATTTGAGGAATAAATCCTATTAATAACAGAGCCCTAAGAGAAATTTTCTTTTCAGTGTGTATTCTGTTAAGTGCATATTTTTTCATCATTAAAATAGAAAGCTAAAAATAAATCATGAATTTATAGACCAGATATTTATATTTGCAGATTATCTATCTCCTGTATATGCTTTTCTTTTGGTTATTTTGTTGTTCATTGACCTACATAAATGGAAGAAATGCCAGTCTCTCTTGATTCTTAGCCATATTTGTAAACCTGTGTTGGTAAGATTAAACACACAGGCAAATTATTTGTAATTTTTTTACTCATGTTTCTAGAATTGTGTTACTATTTGGGGCATCATATTATGGTATGTACTTGGAAGCAGTTAGAATGAAGGCAGAATGAGCTCACATAAGCCTAAGAGGGTGGAGAGGAAGAAGGTACAGGTGGATTTTAAAGGGTATAAAGGTGAATCATAAAGGAATGGAGATAATTTGTGTTCTAATAGAAGGTAAAGAAAAAATGAAATCAGGGTTCATCTAGTAGCTCTAGTATCTAAAACAGGAAACATAAGAGGAAAAACATGTTTGTGGAATTGTAGGAGTTTGACTTTTTCCTGTTAACATTTAGTGACATACCTAATAAATTCACAAAACATTTCCTGTTTTAATTTCTATATATATTGAGTGGTATTGTAATTTGAATTTTCCTTATTATGGTTTATCTGTCTGTATGTATATCATCCCCAGTGCACATTAGACATCTTGCATGTGGACTAGGGCTCATTCCTCTGCAGAGGCCTTGATGCTTTGATAGAACCTGTGACACAGTCCTCCTTCAGTGTCTGATGAGTCTGTGACTGTGAGTTTAAGCTGCAGGAAGAGCACAGAGGAAGAGAGATCTCAGGGGTATCTGGAAATGCTGTTCTTGAACTCAAGAGGTAGAAAGAAGCTGGTAATACAGATTAGGAAATAACTTATACATTTCATTTCATTTAATAAACGTGTATATGACACTGTGCTGGGCATTACTTTAAGTACTGCACACATCAGAAACAATTTAATCCTCCTAACCCCCCCAGGATCGTGAAGTGGAGGTGCTATTATTTTAGAAGAGAAAACGGGGGGAAAGAGAGGATGAGGAGTTTTTGCGAGGCATATAGCTGGTAAGAGTCATGGCCGGGACCACATGCCCCGCGGTGAGCTGTGCTGAGGAGCACTGGGCCAGGCCGCCAGGGTCCTGGTGAATGTGATGGCTGCCCGCCGTGCTCTGATTACCTGAGGATGCAGAGAGCAAATCTTATTTCTCTTTTACAGGTAAAGTGCAGTGGGTCTTGATTCTCAGCAAAGAGCGAGCATCTGAAACCAGTGTCTCTCTCTTCCAGCTGATTTTGCCGGATTCCATGAAAGTCCTGCCGGTGTACATGAACTGCCTGTTGAAGAACTGCGTGCTGCTCGGCAGACCCGAGATCTCCACGGACGAGCGGGCCTTCCAGAGGCAGCTGGTCATGACCATGGGTGTGGCCGACTCGCAGCTCTTCTTTTACCCACAGCTTCTGCCCATAGTAAGTGGGAGGCTGCGCTGTGGGGGCGCGTTTCCTGGGGACGGCTGGGAGAGAAGCATCCTTTGTTCTTAACCAGAAACTTAGGTGTCTGTGCAGCGCAGGCCATTGACGGGCTGGGGCGGGGCACTCCAGCGCAGGGAGCTGTCGGGTGACTGCGTCTCTGCCTTCGTTCCCAGACGGGTCCTCTTTGATGGATTAGGCAGACTGAACGGTCAGGAAGCCCAGCTTCAGTTGAAGAAATCTACTTTATGGCATGAAAGGCAACTGCTATATCTGTGTGGACTTTGATAAACACACATGTATTTGTTTTTAGACAGTGTATCGTCTGAGTCACCACGTTTAATCAGAATGGCTCTGATGAGCCCTGTGCCGACGCCCTCAGGGAGTTTACCTGGTGATGTACTCTGCTGCTTTACTGAAGATAGCCCTGACGTGCTCTCTGCCTCGGCTCCCCCCGCGCCCCAGACCTAGCAGGTTATAACTGCGGGATCGTAGAGGGGACAGCCGACGGCTGGTTTCTGACTCCTGGATCAAAACGCACGCCCAGGCTGTCAGTAGTAGTGCAATTAGGAAGAGTTAATGTACGTTAAAATAACTGATTTTCCAATAAAACTGGACTCTGCCAGAGAAACTAGGACCCTGGGGAACACGGACATGACGGTCTCACTAAGACCGACTTGTCGAGGTTGGTTGCGGTGGCCAACATGTCAACAAACCGCGTGGGCCGCTCTTCACCTGCTTCCCAGGTTGCTCTCCCGCTTCCCCGGCCTCTCCCGCTGCCGCCTTTGCTGGTTTACCCTGCTTTCCCCGTGCGGGCCCCCAGGGCGCAGGCCCCAGGACCCTTCTGTCTGCGCACACAGCCCTGCCGTCAGGCCGGCAGCCGCAGTCTGTGCCCACGCTCAAGCTCCCGTCTGCAGCCGGCACCGCACTGTCTCCGTGGGCTGAGACGGGCACCGCCCCGAGCGCGCTGGGCCTCCTCTCCTGCAGTCTCCCCCCCCACCACCCCGCGTCTGTCACCCTCTCTCCTTCCTCAGGCCCAGAGGCCCACGCTCACCCTTTGGCTCTCCTCACCCACCACATCTCATCCGGCAGCACTCTCTAGGCCCACTGTCACCACCCAGACTCCAGCAGAGCCGCCTGTCCTAACAAGCCTGCTTGCTGGCACCTGTGGCCCCCCAGTCACTTTTTGGCACGGAAGTTAGAGTAACGCTATTCAAATAAGTGTCGGTTCATGGCCCTCCGCCCCTCAGAACACCTCAGGATTTCCCACTTCAGAAGCCGATCTGCTTCCCGCCTGGGCCCCGCCCTGCTTTCTGTCTGACCCATCTTATTTCTCTCTCTCTCTACTCCAGCCACCCTGGGCTCAGGCTCCTCGCTGAGCCCTGAACGTCCGAGACAGTACTGCGCCTCAGGCCCTCCGCACCTGATGCCCCCAGTCTGCAATGCCCCCGGCCCCCGGCTCAGATGTTACCTTCTTAACAAACCTCCTGGACTCCCCTGTTTAAAACTAACACCACCAGTGTGCTCTATCCCATTGTCCTGCTTCACAGCACTTAGCTAGTTAGTTCAGTAGCTCAGTCGTGTCCGACTGTTTGCGACCGCATGAATCGCAGCAGGCCAGGCCTCCCTGTCCATCACCAACTCCCGGAATTCACTCAAACATCCATGGAGTCGGTGATGACATCCGACCATCTCATCCTCTGTCGTCCCCTTCTCCTCCTGCCCCCAATCCCTCCCAGCGTCAAAGTCTTTTCCAATGAGTCAACTCCTCACATGAGGTGGCCAAAGTACTGGAGTTTCAGCCTTAGCATCATTCCTTCCAAAGAACACCCAGGGCTGATCTCCTTTAGAATGGACTGGTTGTATTTCCTTCACAGCACTTAACACTGTCTAAATTTCTATATACTTGGATTATCTGCTGTCGTTTCTTCCCTCCAAAACATGGTTAGCTATACAAGGTGAGAATTACTGTCTCATGACTAGAATGCCTGGTGCAGAGCAAGGACTCACTGATGTGAGCTGGGAGGGAGAAGGGGGAAAGGGTAGGAGAGGAAGGAGGGAGCAGGAGGGCCTTCTGACTCCCGCCTCTGCCTCGCAGCACACCTTGGATGTCAAGAGCACCACGTTACCTGCTGCTATTCGCTGCTCTGAGACTCGTCTTTCAGAAGAAGGAATCTTCCTTTTGGCCAATGGTCTAAACATGTTTTTATGGTTGGGAGTAAGCAGCCCACCAGAACTGATTCAAGGAATCTTTAACGTGCCATCTCTTGCACATGTCAACACAGATATGGTAGGTATATATTTTTCTTTGTTTTGCAGTAATAAATTTTTAAATGCTTTTTGTTCATGTGCAACCATGTATTATAGACAAAACAATAAGGTCTTTAGTTCTATAAGAATTTCATGTTTTAATGAATAACAATTAGCTAGCATAAAGTTGTTTGTATAAAGTATTATCTAACAACCAAATTAATGCTTTAATAGAGACTGCCAGCACTACCAGAGCATTTCCTATTTGTTAATCACTGTGCTCCACATACTTTAAACACACTATTTCATTTAATTCTTGTAGCAAATCTGAGACAGATACTAGTATCAACATTTTCTAGACATCTCCAGTGATGTATAGAGACAAGTTCTTCTAGTAGTAAGTGGCAGAGGTGGGACGTGAGTTTGGTCTTAGGCTCTGGGCTCATCCCTGGTGCCGAACTACATATTCACAAGGATGTAGAATCTGTCAGACATGTTTAGCTACAGATACGACCATCCCACAAAAACAAATTATGCACCCTTCTGTTTCATTTATTTCAAAAGAGATTTTAGATTTGATGTGGAATGAACACAAATGATGTTCTTCTTAAACCATCATTGTTGGTTTTCCTAGTATACTCTGAGCAGCACACTGACTGCGTACCTTATTTGCAGACCATCGTGTGAGCCCCACTGCTGTGATGGTTGTCTTCCTCTGCTTGACTGGATTCCCTATGAATTCAGATGCAGAATGCAGCCGAGAATTTGTTCCCTGAGTCCTCACTCATGTTTTGGCAGATGGCTTAAGGCT
Source organism: Neotragus pygmaeus (assembly GCA_006410875.1). Lineage (NCBI taxonomy): Eukaryota > Metazoa > Chordata > Mammalia > Artiodactyla > Bovidae > Neotragus > Neotragus pygmaeus. The sequence continues at coordinate 201,594 of SJYV01040291.1, forward strand.
TTAATTTCTGGTATGACGGTAGACACGTAGCATCTGGAGGGAGGAGTCTGGATTAAAATCTGAGGTTAAATAGATATGTGGTCAGTTTAGAGAGCTGCATATATATTATGAATGTAAAAATATATTTTTAAAGAAGTTAAAGGTTTCCATTAAGAGGTTAGTTTTAAGATGAAGATTTAGAAATAGTAAGATGTTTGCATGTAGTTGAAATTAAGAATGATTAGAAATGCAATTTCTTAAAAATTAAAATTCAGTGGGCAAAGAACTGTAAGTGTGAAGAATGTTTATATAAAATTTAAGGAAGCCTCCTCTTAGGTCATATATTAAACATTAAATTTCACATTAAATTTAAATTTCACATATAAAATAAATGTTAATAAATGCATATTTGTTGAATATACATATGAAGTAGCCAAAGTCTGTCCACCACAAAGCAACAGATTGCTAGGTTTGTGCTTATGTCTCCATATTTCTTCTCAAGCTTCTTCAAAAAGTAAGACAAAAAAACAAATATTGCTTTCTTTTTAGAGGCAGTTGGCACTTTGCGATATACACATAAAGTATACTTATTTTATGTTTGTTTTTTAAATGAAAATTTAAAAATAGCCTTAAATGTCAAGAGAATACATAGAGGGTGTGGATTGTGAATATAAATAATGAATTTCTTGCCATTTTTTTAAACAATCCTGTGAAAAATACTATAATCTTTTCCTGAGATGTGTGACTTTTTGGTAAATGTTCCAGTTCACTTTTCCAATGGCTAACTCACAGATGTTGTCTTAGCTCTTGGTATCTCCTTGCTTAGAAGTAAGGATTAACATTTACTGTCTTAATGAAAGAAATATAAGTCCAGATCTCTCATGTCCCCCGGGGGCCACATGCAGTGGGTGCTATCTTTTATATACCATTACCCAGATTTCAGGGAAATCTAAGAGGCCACATTCCCTCTGAGAAGTCAGCATTTGGTGGTTTGAATGTTGGGACAGTGGTATTTGTATGGCATTTTCCACGTGGGGTAATGCTTCAGGGTCCTGCTACTGATCCACTGAAAGTCAGTCAAGTCAAGTCGCTCAGTCGTGTCTGACTCTTTGCGACCTGTCGCCTACCAGGCTCCTCCCTCCATGGGATTCTCCAGGCAGGAGTACTGGAGTGGGTTGCCATTGCCTTCTCCAGGGGATCTTCCCGACCCAGGGATCGAACCCGGGTCTCCTGCATTCCAGGCAGATGCCTTAACCTCTGAGCCACTGAAGGAATGAGGTATATCCTCTCATAACACAGCCTTGAAATATCCATCTTGCAAAGGAATTAAAATTATGGTGACTTGACATTCTTTGCAAAAATCATACACTGTTTGTGTCAAATTATGCTATAAGTATGAATCATTTTTAATGCATTTTTATTTCACATTTTTGGTTTTTAGGTAGATGAACTAAGCCAACAGCGTGGAAGGATATTTTTTAACTTTAACATTCTAATAATCTCATTCTGCTTCTATTTAAATGTTATAACTTATACTGAAACTTAAACTTTATTTTCCTTAAATTTAGACATTATTGCCTGAGGTGGGAAATCCATACTCACAAACACTCAGAATGATAATGGGTATTATCCAACAAAAGCAGCCATATTCAATGAAGGTAAGAATGAGATTTTGTTCTTTCTTCAAGTGTTTTGATTTCCTTACAGACTTTAAAATGCATGTCCTATATTTTTATAGTGTGATTTCTCATAGAAAACTCACAGTCTCTGAGTGTACCTATTTACCTGTCAACCATACACATACAAAAATAACTATCACCATGCATTAACTATGGGTTATCTTAGTATTAACTTAGAAACAATTGATATTATTAAGTCTCTGAAATGACTTTTCCTTCAATGGTTAAAATTACAGAAGTATAAAAGCATTTGTTAAATTTGACTTTTACAGCTTTTGATTTATTATCTCTGAAAAATTTTGTTATCCTAGTCCTTCCAAGCCTTTTTTGAGTGTGAGTAAAAGAATGTAAAATGTCTGTTAAGTCAGGAAAATTATGCCTTGTTGCTAGGTGCCAAGTACTCACCCCTGTTTTCCTTTTCAAGCTCAATAGTAGAATTGCCTGGAATGTACAGATGACAGTGGTCTCTTACTGTACTACTTCCTGCAGAGGTGCAGGACACTCAGCTGCAGGCAGGCCTCTACAAGAACCAGGGTATTGTGGGGCTATTGTTCCCCCGAAACATAAATATTATGTCAGTTTATATCAATGTTCTTTACCATGATAGCTACTCATCCATGCAAACGTCAACTTTAGTAGAACTTAGGAAAGTTGAATAAAGAGCTTTATAATCTCTAGGCCATCTGGGTAAACAAAACCTTTCCAGAACTGTTTTTACATCACTACTTGGGTTCAGTTTTAGGGCAGGACCTAGAGATGGCAGAGAAGGCTCAAACTAAACATGTTCTTCACCCAACACTCTGAACACCCAGGAGACATGTGATGAAATCTTAGGGTCTTATGACACAGAGATTGACCAGAACTAGTGTTCAGAATGCACAGCAAGGGTGAGCCACTTTTGTCCCAGTGGCTGCATCTCCACAACTGGCCCCAAATTGCAGAGAAGGAGCCAGACTAAAAGTGGCGATCACCCCTGTGCTCAGTAACCCCCTCTTCCAGGAAAAAAAGATAACCCTTTCCTCTCCTCTGCTTTCTCTCACCTGCTTCATGACCTGCTTATCAAGGTCATGTCACCTGTAGTTATTAAAATATCTGGCTGCTGCTGCTGCTGCTAAGTTGCTTCAGTCGTATCCGACTCTGTGCCACCCCATAGATGGCAGCCCGCCAGGCTCCCCCGTCCCTGGGATTCTCCAGGCAAGAACACTGGAGTGGGGTGCCATTTCCTTCTCCAATGCATGAAGGTGAAAAGAGAAAGTGAAGTCGCTCAGTCATGTCCGACTCTTCGCGACCCCATGGACTGCANAGAAGATGTGTATAAGAGACAGATCCCACCCCACCCCACCGAGCTGCGTCCCTCCCTATGGAAACACTGAGGGGAATAGCACACAGATTCCCAGTCCCTCCCAATATACTTTCTCCTCTGACGTGGGTGGTGTATCCATGAGAAGACTACCAGCATGTCAAGACGCCATATCCACCACTTCTATAAATGCAGTTCCCTGAGACTTTCCACCAAGTGCTGGGTGATCCAGCTTTGTAGAGACTCAAATGCGAGAGCAGGATATTAATTCCTGTACCTTAAAGATGAATTTCTTCCAAGGTTGAAATTCATCCCCTCTTCCATTTGCTACTTCAGATCACGGCCAGATGAACACATCAGAGAAGGTTTTACAGTGACCACTACATTTAAACCAAAAACTAAATAAATGAATAGCAGTACCCCCCAGATGAGCAATATGAACTTCCATTAATTTCCATAGAAAAATTAAATTCTAAGGAAATTAGGGCCTCACTTCCTTCCATGGTGTTTTTATTCTGCCATCTCAGCCTGAGCTGTCTCACTGAGGCCAGACCCACACTGGTGTTGCCCATAGCAGACAATGGCAGAGTCCTATCGGCACCTGGGGAAAGGTGGAGAAGACAATTTACTTGTGTAAATTTCTCTCTTCAAGAAAACTTCCTTGGTCTCAGGCTCACCAGGATGCACACTTTCAGCTCCTTGGTGATGTTCCCATGGGAGGGGCTGGTTTCTTTCCCCTCATCAGATGGAATATGACTCAGCACACTGCTGTTCCAGTGTCAGGGCCTGGCACGGAACAGCCAAGATGTCACATGTGTCCGTATCCATGTGGAATTAGCCAGCTCGAAACGGTACCTGCACCAAGCCATATGGAACGTGCCTTCCTCGCCGTAGCGGGTGTGAAGCTGGCACTTTGGGTGGTTTCACCAAGCAAAAGGAAGTGAGAGATGATGCCCTGGTTCTTCTTAATTGTACAGGTGGTAGATGGAGACAATGTTTTGCACATCTGTCTCCATTAACCACACACACAGCTCAACAGATACAAAATTCTGACCATTCTGATCGTCTGCTTTAACTTCTTGAAATACAAGTGAGTAAGTGAGTCAACAGAAGAGCTGAGAGTATTCATGACAAACTACCTTTTTCTGGGCTTCCTCCCCATGGGTCTCTCCCTTTAGAGCAGCACTGTCCAATAATGCAAGCTGCACATTAATTCTGTACTTTGTAGCAGCCACAATGAAAATGAAAAACAATTTTGATAAGGTTTTAACTTATCCAAAACATTACCATTTCCACATGTAATTGGTGTAAAATTATTTTGAATATTTTAAGATTAACTTCAGTAGTTTAAGAACATTATCTTTTCCTCCTGTCTCCTTTGCAGCTACACTGCCTCATTCAGGTCTTGACTGTCTCCCACCTTAGATGCTTCCAGCTGCTTCCTGTCTCGTTTCCCTCATCCCCCTAGTGAACACTCTGCACCACAGCCAGTTGTTCCTCATCACCTTCATTGATTCACATTTTCTACAAAAACCCAAACATATTACCTCCCACGGACTTCTGGAAGTGTGTGCTAATTTACCTGCCATCCAGGACTGTGTATTTGGCACATGGTTCCCCAGTAGAATGCTCACTAACACCATACTCCCACATCCTTAAGGAAATCCTACCCTATCCCTTAAGGTTCAGCGGGTCACTGCCATTGTGAAGCCATTTCCGTAGCATTCTGCTTGTGTTTCATTGTTGCCACTTACATGTTTTGATTTTTGTGGCTTTGCGCTCAACGCCTCTCTCCACTCTGGGTAACAGGCATTTTCCTATCCTCCTTCAAGGACTCATAGACAACAGACAAGTAATTCTGGTGGAACTGAAGCAAACAGAATTGAGCCACATTCAGGAAATGTTTATAACCGCTGCCTTGTTGTTTTCTTCCTAGCTGACGATAGTAAAGCAGCGAGAACAGCCAGAAATGGTTTTCCGACAGTTCCTGGTAGAAGACAAAGGACTTTATGGAGGATCATCCTACGTGGATTTCCTTTGTTGTGTTCACAAGGAGATCTGTCAGCTGCTTAATTAACAGAACCTTCTCTATTATTAATACTCCATTTCTAAGGAGACACTCTCCTTCTTGGTGCCTAATTTTCTGGATAGTAACAGTCTAGTTTTGATTTCTTGCTCATTTTCAGAATAGCTTTCCAAGATGGCATTTTAGAACTTCAGCTTTGGTGCTCAGGTATAAAGCCAATTGAGGTACAATTGTACCTTAAAGGGAACAGTCTATTTCTGATTGCACAATTTAAAAAAAATGATGCAGTTTGCATTTCATGAAAGGCATAGTTTACAGAACTGTAAACATTCTCAATTTTCTTTGTGCTAGACATAAATTATTTTTCAAAATGTATAGATTTGGGGTAAAAAGTTGTCTCGGTTCCTCTCCCATTTACAGTAAGGGATAAAAAAACTTAATTTTTACATTATACTTAATTTTTTTAAAAACAATATAACCCCATTGAACATTTTTCAACTTAAGGTTTGCATAGCAGACTTTTAAATAACCTTGGAATCTATTTTGTGGAACAATTTGTGTTCTACGTTCTTTTCATAATTACATGTTGTGTATGTTAAGACTATTTGCCAGTTGTTGTCTTTGAAACTGTCTTTATCAATATTCTTCATGGTTCCCTGTACAATTTTGATGGTTTCTACCTGTATATAATGGATCTTAACCAGTATCAATAAATCACTTCATATGCTCTTACCTACCAGGTAGAATTCATTATTTAGGTATTTTGAGGTTTTAAAAGAAATAAGATTGGTAGTTAAAGTGTCTTGGAAAAAGTTGGATGGATGGATCACTAAAAAACCAAGTTTTGGGGGTGAGTTGGGAAGAATTAGGTAAATAAATAAAGCAATGTCAGACAGTGTACTCAAGAAAGGCAATTTAAAAGTTCTCCAGTGTGTCTTGGTGAGCAAAATGAAAACAGGACCATTATTAATGAATATACATTAACCTAGGAGAGTAGCTTTGAGTGGTGTGACACAGGTATCTGTCCTTCTCTCTCCTGCTCAACTCTGATGTCAGTGATATGAGTAATTAATAAGAGCTAAAGTACACTGAATACATACAATGTCCCAAGAACTGCACTGGCTGCTCTGTGAACATCTCCACATTCATTCCTCACAGTAACCATAATCTTATCATCAGCCCCATTCACAGATGAAGAAACAAGCTTGAAATGGCTAAGGATTTCATCTGTGATACATTTCACTCCCTAGAGCCAGACATCCAAGAGTGTGAAGTCAAGTGGGCCTTAGGAATCATTAGTATGAACAAAGCTAGTGGAGGTGATGGAATTCCAGTTGAGCTATTTAAAATTCTAGGAGATGATGATGTTAAAGTGCTGCACTCAATATGTCAGCACATTTGGAAAACTCAGCAGTGGCCACAGGACTGGAAAGGTCAGTTTTCATTCCAATCCCAAAGAAAGGCAATGCCAAAGAATGCTCAAACTACCACAGAGTTGTACTCATTTCACATGCTAGTGAAGTTATGCTCAAAATCCCTCAGCAGCATGTGAACCAAGAACTCCCAGATGTATATAATACAAGCTGGGTTTCAAAGAAGCAGCGGAACCAGAGATCAAGATTCCAATATTTGTTGGATCATGGAGAAAGCAAGGGAGTTCCAGAAAAACATCTATTTCTGCTTCATTCATTACACTAAAACCTTTGACTCTGTGGATCACAATGAACTGAAGAAAATTCTTAAAAAGAGATGGGAACACCAGACCACCTTACTTATCTCTGAGAAACCTGTATGAAGGTCAAGAAGCAAAAGTTAGAACTGGACATGGAACAACAGACTGGTTCAAAATTGGGAAAAGAGTATGTCAAGGCTGTATTCTGTCACCCTGTTAATTTAACTTCTATACAGAGTTGTTGTTGTTCAGTCGCCCAGTCACGTTTGACTCTTTGTGACCCCATGGACTGCAGCACACCTGGCCTCCCTGTCCTTCACCATTTCCTGGAGTTTGTACATCATGTGAAATGCCAGGCTGGATGAATCACAAGCTGGAATCAAGACTGCTGAGAGAAGTATCAACAAGCTGAGATAGGCAGATAATACCACCTTAATGGCAGAAAGCAAAAAGAAACTAAAGATCCTTTTGATGAAGGTGAAAGAGGAGAGTGAAAAATCTGGCTTAAAACTCAACTTTCAAAACACTAAGATCATGACATACAGTCCCATCACTTCATAGCAGATAGATGGGGAAAAAAATGGAAACAGTAACAGACTTTATTTTCTTGGGCTTCAAAATTAACTGTAGGCAGTCCGACTGCAGCCATGAAATTTAAAAGACACTTGGTCCTTGGAAAGAAAGCTATGACAAAAGTAGACAAGTGTATTAAAAAACAGAGACATCATTTTGGCGAGAAAGATTCATATAAGTCAAAGCCATGGCTTTTCCAGTAGTCATATATGGATGTGAGAGCCAGACCAGAAAGAAGGCTGAGCACTGAAGAACTGATGCTTTTGAACTGTGGTGTTGGAGAAGCCTCTAGACAGTCCCTTGGACTGCAAAGAGATCAAATCAATCGATCCTAAAGGAAATCAACCCTGAATATTCATTGGAAGAATGGATGCCGAAGCTGAAGCTCCAATACTTTGTCCACCTGATGCAAAGAGTAGACTCACTGGAAGAGACCCTGATGATGGGAAAGATGGAGGGCAAGAGGAGAAGGGGGCGGCAGAAGATGAGATGGTTGGATACCATTATCAACCTTATGGTCATGAGTTTGAGCAAACTCTGGGAGACAGTGAAGGACAGGGAAGCCCGGCATGCTGCAGTACATGAGGTCACAAAGATATGGCCACAACTTAGCAACTGAATAACAACAGCAAGCCTAACAAGGTATGCTTTAAAATTTGTAGATATGAAATTGAGAAAAATAACAAATATACTGATAGGATTAAAATCTTCCCACAAGTCAGCCAATCGCATAATGTTTCAGATCAATTTGGAATAGTTTTAATAAGAAATGTAAGATTCTGAACCTGTGTCCAAAAAATAAATGTACATGAAACTGCTTCTTAGGGGGAAAAAAAAAAAGGAATTATTTAAGAGAATGTAGGAGGTCTCTGTCAATATCAACCTATAGGAGGATGAATGCATATATGATCCCGAGCTACTTTATTTTTTTTAACAGGGATAGTTCATCAAGTAAGTACAGCAAACATCCCACTCCACTCTGAGGTGAGACCACAGTTAGGTGAGTTTCAGTTCCAGACACCGTGCTCTACAGGAAACAGAAGCCTGGCCCATATCCCTTAATTCACTTGAAGATAGTCTAACAGATCAGCCAAGAGGGCAGAGGAGAAATACCCTGAGCTCACTTCTTTACAGGCACCACAAAATCACAGCTATCTGCAGAACTACTACTGATGGAAAAGACCAGAATCTACCAGAAAGGATATACAGCTAAAGATAAAGAGGAACCACAAGGAGATGGGCAGGAGGGATGGAGTCAAGATACAGTCACGTCTCATAACTCTGGGTGGGCAGCCTACAAATGGGAGAAAGCCAGCTGCAGAGCTTCTCCTACAGGAGTCAGAGGTCTGTACCCCACGCTGGGCTCCTGGGGTCAGGGGCCCCACACTGGGAACAGGAGCTCCCAGGGTATCTGACTGTGAAGACCAGCAGGGCTTCCTTTCAGGAGTCTTTGAGGGCTGAGGAACACAGACTCCACTCTGAAAGGGCACACACGGGCTCTCACGTGCTCCAGGACCCTGGGGTAGAAGCAGGAATTTGGTAGGAACTTCAGCCAGACTTACAAGAGTCTCCCAGAGAGGCAGGAGGCAATGCAGCTTCCCCACAGTGAGGACGAAGACCCAGGCAGTCATTCTGGGAGGGCCTGTTCTGCCAGGCGGACACTGTGCTGGCGGGCGCCACTGTGGAACCCTCCCTCTAGTTTCAGTTTCAGGACTAGCCCAGCTCCCACCAAACATGCTGTAGCTGTCAGGCTGGGATGCCTCAAGCCCCGCAGCTGACAGCCTCACCACCAGGAGACAGGCTGGTTGAAGACCTTCAGGGCACAACGCTGCCCACTAGATGGCCCAGGACCCAGCCCCACCCACAAGCCAGAGACCCTAGCACCCAGCAACCCCCACCCCCCACCAAGAAGCAGACACCAGCCAAAAGAAAACTGCAGCTCTGATAGCTGACCACCCACTAGCAAGCTACACAAACTTCAGGACCCCCCACGACCCTACACTCAACCATGACAGGAACCAGCCTGATCACCCGCAATCCAGCACAGCTCTGGGACACCTGGGTCCTGCAATCAGACTTCAGCGCCTGTTCTATCTGCCAGTAGGTCAGCACTAGCCAGGACCTTTGTACCCACGAGTGGATAGGCAACAGCCTGGGGTCTCTTGGACGACTCCACCCACTAATGAGCCAGCATTAGCCACGGGGTCCCCCTAGGTTCTGCATTCAATCACCCTGTGACCCGGACCTGAGCTAAGTAAAGGTAGAAAAAAAACAAATCAATAAATCTTTCTTGGACTTATCAGGAGATGGCCCAAATCAATAAAAAAACGAAAAGAAGTTGCAACCAACACCACAGAAATGCAAAGGATCATAAAAGATTACTAGAACTACATGCCAATACAATGGATCACCTAGCAAAAATGAACAAATCCCTAAAAAAATAGTCTCCCAAGTCTGAAACATGAAGAAACAGAAAACATGAATTACCAATAGTGAAATGAACCACGAAAAAAAAAAACCAAAAAACAAAGAATAGTACATGACCAGATGACTTCTTAGGTGAATTCTATCAAACAATTTGATGAGTTAATACCTACCCTTCTAAAACTATTCCAAAAAAACTCAACGGAAGGAATGCTTATGAACTCATTCTATGATGCCAGTATCATCCTGATACCAAAACCAGATTAAAAAAATAAATCAGGCCAATATCACTGGTGAACATATATGAAACAGTCCTCAAAAAACAAACAAACAAAAAAACTAGCAAGCCAAATACGATAATAAATTAAAAGGGTTATATACCATGATCAAGTGGGATTTAATCCAAGGATACAAAGAGTTTTCAATATCCACAAAATTAATGATACACCACATGAACAAAGTGATAAAGAACACACGATTATCTAAAAAGATATACAAAAATCTTTTTACAAAATTCAGCATCTACTTATGATAAAAAATCTTCAGAAAGTGGGCAAAGGGAATATACCTCAACATAATAAAGGTCATACATGGCAACCCACAGCTAACATCATACTCAACTATGGAAACTGAAAGCATTTCTTCTAAGATCAGAAACAAGACAATGAAGCCCACTCTCACCACTTTCATTCAACACTCCTGGAAGTCATAGCTACAGCAATCAAACAAGAAATAAAAGAAATCTAAATTGGAAAAGAAGCAGTAAAAAAAAAAACACTACTTGAAGGTATCATACTATATAAAGAAAATCCTAAAGATGCCACCAAAAAACTACTAGAGCTCAATTAATTCAGTAAAGGGTACAAAGTTAATATAGAGAAATCTGTTGCATTGCTATATACTAGCAACAAACAAAAAGAAACTAAGGAACTAATCCCACTTATTATCAAAAAGAATAAAATTCCTGGGAATAAACTACCTAAGGAAATAAAAATTGTGCTTGAAAAACTGTAAGACAACTATAAGACACTGGAATGCAAGGGCAGGAAGTCGAGATAACCTGGAGTAACAGGCGAGTTTGGTCTTGGAGTACAGAATGAGCAGGGCAAAGGCAAACAGTTTTGCCAAGAGAATGCACTGGTCATAGCAAATGTCATCTTCCAACAACACAAGAGATGACTCTACACATGAACATCACCAGATGGTCAAGACTGAAATCAGACTGATTATAGTCTTTGCAGCCGAAGACGGAAAAGCTCTATACAGTCAGCAAAAACAAGACGGGGAGCTGATTGTGGCTCAGATCATGAATTTCTTATTGCAAAATTCAGACTTAAACTAAAGAAAGAAGGGAAAACCACTAGGCCATTTAGATATGACCCAAATCAAACCCAGTATGATTATACAATGGAAGTGACAAAGACATTTAACGGATCAGATCTGATACAGCGTGAAGAACTATGGACAGAGGTTCCTAACACTATACAGAGAGGCGGCAGTTAAAACCATCCCCAAGAAAAAGAAATGCAACAAGGCAAAATGGCTGTCTGAGGAGGCCTTACAGATAGCTGAGAAGAGAAGAGAAGCAAAAGGCAAAGGAGAAAAATAAAGATATACCCATCCGAATGCAGAGTTCCAAAGAAGAGCAAGGAGATGTAAGGTCTTCCTCAGTGATCAATGCAAAGAAATAAGAGAAAAACAATAGAATGGGAAAGATTAGAGATCTCTTCAAGGAAATTAGAGATACCAAGGGAACATTTAATGCAAAGATGGGCACAATAAAGGACAGAAACAGTGTGGACCTAACAGAAGTAGAAGATATTAAGAAGAGGTGGCAAGAATACACAGAACTGTATGGAAAAGGTTTTAATGACCCAGATAACCACGATGGTGTGATCACTCAACTAGAGCCAGAACTTCTGGAGTGTGAAATCAAGTGGGCCTTAGGAAGCATCACTATGCACCAAGCTAGTGGGGGTGATGGAAGTCCAGCTGGGCTATTTCAAATCCTGAAAGATGATGCTGTGAAAGTGCTGCCCTCAATACGCCAGCAAATTTGGAAAACTCAGCAGTAGCCACAGGACTGGAAAAGGTCAGTTTTCATCCCGATCCTGAAGAAGACTAGACTAATAATGTTCAANAAATCCTGAAAGATGATGCTGTGAAAGTGCTGCCCTCAATACGCCAGCAAATTTGGAAAACTCAGCAGTAGCCACAGGACTGGAAAAGGTCAGTTTTCATCCCGATCCTGAAGAAGACTAGACTAATAATGTTCAAACTACTGCACAGTTGCACTCATTTCACATGCTAGCAAGGTAATGTTCAAAATTCTTCAAGTTAGGCTTCAACCTACTGAACTGGGGAATTCATCTTTCAGTGTCATATCTTCTTGCCTTTTCATACTGTTCATTGGGTTCTCAAGGCAAGAATACTGGAGTGGTTTGCCATTCTCTTCTCCAGTGGATCATGTTTTGTGAGAACTCTCCACTATGATCCATCCATCTTGGGTGGCCCTACACAGCATGGCTCATTGTTTCATTGAGTCTGACAAGGCTGTGATCTATGTGATCAACTTGGGTTAGTTTTCTGTGGTTGTGGTTTTCATTCTATCTACTGTCTGATGGAGAAGGATAAGAGGACTGTGGAGGCTTCTTGGTGGGAGGGACTGGCTGTGGGGAAGACTGGGTCTTGCTCTGCTGGGCAGGGCCATGCTCAGTAAGTCTTTAATCCAATTTTCAGCTGATGTCCCCTCCCTGTAATTTGTCCAGAGGCCAAACTATGATAGGGGTAATGGCAGTGATGGTGACCTCCTTCAGAAGGACTTATGACAGCACTGTTGTATCCAGTGCCCCTGACCCCGCAGCAGGCCACTGCTGACCCACGCCTCCACCAGAGACTCCTGGACACTCACGGGCTAGTCTGGCTCAGTCTCTCCTGGGGTCACTGCTCCTGTCTCCTGGGTCCTGGTGCACACAAGGTTTTGTCTGTGCCCTCCAAGAATTTGTTTCCTCAATCCTGTGGACGTTCTGTAATAAAATCCCACTGGCCTTCAAAGTCAAATTCCCTGGGAGTTCTCAGTCCTTTTGCTGGATCTCCAGCTTGGGAAATCTGTTATGGGCCCTAGAACTTTTGCAACGGTACAAGAACTTCTTTGGTATAATTGTTCTCCAATTTGTGGGTCGTCTGTCAATGGCTCTACAGTGGGGCTAATGGTGACCTCCTCCAAGAGGATTTATGCCACTCTGAGCCTCTCAGGTCTGCTGCAGCCAGAGTCCCCATCCCCCTGGCAGGCCACTGCTGACCTGCGCCTCAGCAGGAGACACTCAAAGGCAGGTCTAGCTGAGTCTCTTGGGTCACTGCTCCTTTCTCCATGTCCCGGTGTATACAAGGTTTTGTGTGTGCCCTCTGAGTGGACAAGAGTGAAAAATGTGGCTTAAAACTCAACATTCAAGAAAAGAAGATGATGGCATCTGATCCGATCACTTCATGGCAAACAGATGGGGAAAGAATGGAAAGTGACAGACTTTATTTTCTTGGGCTCCAAAATCATTGCAGATGGTGACTGCAGTCATGAAATTAAAAGGCATTTGCTCCTTGGAAGAAATGATATGACAAACCTAGACAGCATATTAAAAAGCAGAAACATTACTTTGCCAACAAAGGTTGGTATAAAGCTATGGCTCTTCCAGCAGTCATGTATGGATGTAAGAGTTGGACCATAAAGAAGGCTGAGCGCCCAAGAATTGATGGTTTTGAACTGTGGTGTTGAAGAAGACTCTTAGGAGTCCCTTGGACTGAAAGGAGATCCAACCAGTCCATCCTACAGGAAATCAGTCCTGAATACTCATTGGAAGGACAGATGCTGAAGCTCCAATACTTGGGCCACCATCTGATGCAAAGAGCCAACTTATTAGAAAAGACCCTGATGCTGGGAAAGAAAGATCAAAGGCAGGAGAAGGGGATGACAGAGGATGAGATGGTTAGATGGCATCACCGACTCAATGGACATGAGTTTGAGCAAGCTCTGGGAGATAGTGAAGAACAGGGAAGCCTGGCGTGCTGCAGTCCATGGGGTCGCAAAGAGTCAGAAATGACTGAATGACTGAACAACAATAAGGCTTCAACAGTACATGAACTGAGAACTTCCAGAAGTTCAAGCTGGATATAGTACAGGCAGAGGAACCAGAGATGAAGTTGCCAGCATCTGCTGGATCATAGTGATAGCTTACGGTGAACAGTGTTGGATTCGTGATCTCTGAAGATTTAACTTTGGGATCAGGGACCAGGCTTGATCACTCAAGAGCTTTAGTACAGCAGAATTTTATTAAAGTGAAAAGGGACTGAGAGAGCTTCTGACGCAGACATCAGAAGGGGTATGGAGAGTGCCCCTTCTTTCCACAATAATAGCAAGCCCATCTGTTTTCACCTGGGTCCCTCTGGGCATTTTTCTCAGCTTGTTTAAGAACGGCTCTGACAGTCATTACTTTTTTCGCTGCCTTTCTTTCTTTTCCTCATATTCCCTGCCATAAAAGACTGAGTCAGTTGCAAGAGTATCTAAAGACTGATTTGGTCCTTACACCTGTTTTAATAGCTTACAGCAGCTATCTGGAGCCAACTGACTGCGAAATCTATCCTTTAAGATCACTCTTTCCTCTTCACTGTCGGGATCTGCACAGGGATTCCCTCACTCTAGGAATTTACCAGGAGCTTCTTTCTCCTCCTATTCTATGTTTGCCAATTTGGCGTAAAGTCTTAGCATGTGCCTGCCTGAGTCCGTCAAGAATACACCTACAATATGACTCTGATCCCAGCCTGGTTCTATAGTTGGGACCACGTGATTCCCAGTGGGGAGGGCAGCTATCTCGTCCTCCCTCTTCCCTACTGAATCATTACCAAGGCATTCATCTCCATAAGCAACCGCTTTTCCCAAAACTTGAGTTTTTGAGTCGGGGGTTAGCATTCATCCCAGGATATACATCACATCCTTCTAAGCAAGGTCATAAAGCAGAGTAATACCCTTAAAAGCTCTAATATATTTTTCTGGGTTCTCTAAATAGTTTCCCAGATCCTCCTTGATTCTTTTTTTTTTTATTTTACTTTACAATATTGTATTGGTTTTGCCATACATTGACTTGAATCTGCCATGATTGTACACGTGTTCCTGATCCTGAAGCCCCCTCCCACATCCTTCCCCATACCATCCCTCTGGATCATCCCAGTGCACCAGCCCAGAGAGCCCTATATCATGCATCAAACTTGCATATCACATATGATATTTTACATGTTTCAATGCCATTCTCCCATATCATCCCGCCCTTGCCCTCTCCCACAGAGTCCAAAAGACTTCAATACATCTGTGTCTCTTTTGCTGTCTTGCATACAGGGTTACATTACCTTGTAACTTCCATCTATATGCGTTAGTATACTGTATTGGGGTTTTTCTTTCTGGCTTACTTCACTCTGTATAATAGGCTCCAGTNAGTAAACTCCAAGAGTTGGTGATGGACAGGGAGGCCTGGCATGCTGCAGTCCATGGGATCACAAAGAGTCGGACACAACTGAGCGACTGAACTGAACAAATCCACAGTCTCAGCTGAAACCACACACTTGGTTTCAGGACGTAATGAAACTCAGGTTCTTTGATGTCTCAGTGCAGAAGGAATTCAGCAAGAGGCGAAGCAATTGACAAGAAATAGATTTAAGTATAGGATGCTTGGAAGGATACAAGCAGGTAGGCAAGAGGCTCTGCTCCAGAAATAAGTGGGAAAACAGTTTTATTTAAGATGAAGTGAAAGCTGCTCAGTAGTGTCCAACACTTTGCGACCCCATGGACTATAGAGTCCATGGAATTTCCCAGGCCAGAATACTGGAGTGGGTACCCTTTCCCTTCTCCAGGGTATCTTCCCAACCCAGGGATTGAACCAGGGTCTCCTGCATTGCAGGCAGATTTTTTATCAACTGAGCTTTCAGGGAAGCCCATTAAGGAGATAAACACTCCATAGACAAAGTATGTGCCATCTGAGAAGGTGAGATGCCCTGGGAGATACACACCCCATAGATAGAATGTGGTCCATCTCAAAAGGCAAGAGCAGCCCTGGGAGATAACACTACATAGAGTGTGGGCTGTATCAGAATGTGAGAGCAGCCCCAGGAGATGGGGTGTTAGTTTTTATGGGCTGGCTAGTTTCACTATGGGAGAGGATTATTCCATTTTTTTGTGGGGAAGGAGCAGAGATTTTTAGAAATTGGGACACCACTGACTCTTTGGTCTTTTATAGTTGACCTTAGAACTGTCATAGCACGTATGGGTGTGTTCATGTAGTGTATGCTAATATGTAACAATGAATCTGTAAGGATGCTCAAGGTCCATAAGTTGAAACTTCCACCATCTTGACCTGATCTGTTCTAACCAGTTTTTGTCCTGAAGAGCTATGACCTTCTTTTAAAAGTTGTATCCTGGGAATTCTCTGGCAGTCCAGTGGTAGGGCTTGGTGCTTTCCTGGCCAGGGAACTAAGATCTTGCGGGCTGACGCAGACATCAGAAGGGGTATGGAGAGTGCCCCTTCTTTCCACAATAATAGCAAGCCCATCTGTTTTCACCTGGGTCCCTCTGGGCATTTTTCTCAGCTTGTTTAAGAATGGCTCTGACAGTCATTACTTTTTTCGCTGCCTTTCTTTCTTTTCCTCATATTCCCTGCCATAAAAGACTGAGTCAGTTGCAAGAGTATCTAAAGACTGATTTGGTCCTTACACCTGTTTTAATAGCTTACAGCAGCTATCTGGAGCCAACTGACTGTGAAATCTATCCTTTAAGATCACTCTTTCCTCTTCACTGTCGGGATCTGCACAGGGATTCCCTCACTCTAGGAATTTACCAGGAGCTTCTTTCTCCTCCTATTCTATGTTTGCCAATTTGGCGTAAAGTCTTAGCATGTGCCTGCCTGAGTCCGTCAAGAATACACCTACAATATGACTCTGATCCCAGCCTGGTTCTATAGTTGGGACCACGTGATTCCCAGTGGGGAGGGCAGCTATCTCGTCCTCCCTCTTCCCTACTGAATCATTACCAAGGCATTCATCTCCATAAGCAACCGCTTTTCCCAAAACTTGAGTTTTTGAGTCGGGGGTTAGCATTCATCCCAGGATATACATCACATCCTTCTAAGCAAGGTCATAAAGCAGAGTAATACCCTTAAAAGCTCTAATATATTTTTCTGGGTTCTCTAAATAGTTTCCCAGATCCTCCTTGATTCTTTTTTTTTTTATTTTACTTTACAATATTGTATTGGTTTTGCCATACATTGACTTGAATCTGCCATGATTGTACACGTGTTCCTGATCCTGAAGCCCCCTCCCACATCCTTCCCCATACCATCCCTCTGGATCATCCCAGTGCACCAGCCCAGAGAGCCCTATATCATGCATCAAACTTGCATATCACATATGATATTTTACATGTTTCAATGCCATTCTCCCATATCATCCCGCCCTTGCCCTCTCCCACAGAGTCCAAAAGACTTCAATACATCTGTGTCTCTTTTGCTGTCTTGCATACAGGGTTACATTACCTTGTAACTTCCATCTATATGCGTTAGTATACTGTATTGGGGTTTTTCTTTCTGGCTTACTTCACTCTGTATAATAGGCTCCAGTTTCATCCACCTCCTTAGAACTGATTCAAATGTATTTAATGTCTGAGTAATACTCCATTATGTATCTGTACCACAACCTTCTTATCCATTCATCTGCTGATGGACATCTAGGTTGCTTCCACGTCTTGGCTATTATAAACAGTGCTGCTAGGAACATTGGGGTACACATGTCTCTTTCGATCCTGGTTTCTAAAGTGTGTATGCCCAGCAGTGGGATTTCTGGGTCATATGGCAGTTTTATTTCCAGTTTTTAAAGGAATCTCCACACTGTTCTCCATAGTGGCTGTACTAGTTTGCATTCCCACCAACAGTGTAACAGGGTTCCCTTCTCTCCACACCCTTTCGAGAATTTATTGCTTGTAGAGTTTTAGATCACAGCCATTCTGACTGGTGTGAAATGGTACCTCATTGTGGTTTTGATTTGCATTTCTGTGATAATGAGTGATGTTAAGCATCTTTTCACGTGTTTGTTAGCCATCTGTATGTCTTCTTAGGAGAGATGTCTGTTTAGTTCTTTGACCCACTTTTTGATTGGGTCTTTTGTTTTTCTGGAATTGAGCTGCAGGAGTTGCTTGTATATTTTTGAGATTAGTTGTTTGTCAGTTGCTTCATTTGCTATTGTTTTCTCCCATTCAGAAGGCTGTCTTTTCACCTTNATGTTTAAAGCAATAATAAAGTCTATTCCTCTGGTATGTGTTATATACTTTAGACTATCTCCTTGAGGAAGAAATGTATTTGAGGATTTGACCCAAATAAATTATAGCCTCTTGAACAGACTTCTCTCAATTGCTCCTATTATTATTTACATGGTTAACTTCCTACTACATAATTTTCCCAAGTGGATATTCTTTCTTAATACTGAAATAATTTGTGCAAGAAAGAGCAAAGATAAAGAATCAGATAGTAGTTTACAAGCAAAAAATAAAATCTACATCTCTAAGACTTTGTACAACTGGTATAGATATAGATAGAAGGGTATCAGAGATATAATGTATAATATAAAGTGTGTAGAGTGGCCATAGCTAAATGAATGGAGAAAATTCCCATTATGTTATAGTTATAGAATATTATAAATACAAACTGGCACCAAAATTTGTATTTTTATTTCAGTTGCTGTTTAGGTTTATATCTATAGCTATACTTAATAATTATCTACTCTCTCTACTCCTTAGGTTCTTCCACTCGCATTAAAAAAAACAAACTTAAAATAAAGCTCTAAAGCCATTAAAAGCATTGTAACTTTTATTTATTTATTTATTACTTAAATGTAGAAATAGTTTTGACATAATATTGAGAAAAATACAAAATGATGAATGACACAGTTATGTAAATTTTTATGCACAAGAGGACTGGAAAGTATTATGCAAAAAAATAATACTTCTTGGAAGTAGTGAGGTTGAACCTTTTTTCCTCTTGAAAATTTTCTTTAATGTTGTTACACTGACTTTTCAATTACTAAAAGATTACCATCTGTTTGATGTTCCCTTTTATTGTTCAAATAGCTTTGCTGTTTCTTTAAAGTTTTCTACTTCCTTTAAATAGCAGTTCCCACTGGAGATTGTTCCCAGATTCAAGAGGTATTTTTGAGTACAAAGGTTAATGATGGAAGATAAAAATCTGTTCCTTATTTCCTCAAACACTACAGCCATAATCTTAATATTCAATACCTATGGACATCTACACTTTCTGAAAAACATACAACTCCAGCTGAGCATCTAGTCACATTACTTTCTTTTAAGCCAGTGAAGAGGAAATATTTGCTTGCCACAAGCTCTGTTGCCAAAATATTTTGATAAGAGAGTAAAATCATCTATTAAACCTCCAAACAAGATGTTCATGTATATGTACAGCAGAAGTCTCAACAACTCAAAGTTCATTCTGTAGCTGTATATCTAGTATGTGTGTAAAACTCAGGTATGACTGTATATATAGAGAAAAATTGCTTTTAAAAGACTAAAGAAACTATGAAGTTTAAACCATAGCATTCCTACCCTTCAAAAAAAACCAATATGCTACTTTAATTTAGAATTTAATAATTCAAGGGTACATGCTACAATTTCCAAGAAAACCAGTGAAGGAACAATAAAAGAATATCTAACAAGTTAATAAAAAAGAAACATTTGAATAATGTAAGAATTCTTAATCCAAAAGAAATGAGAGAAAAGAGGACACAGAACAGGTTGCACCAATGTAAAGCAAACATTAAGGTGGTCATAGCAAACACCCTCTTCCAACAATACAAGAAACAACTCTATACATGGATGTCACCAGATGGTCAACACTGAAATCAGACTGACTATATTCTTTGCAGACAAAGATGGAGAAGCTCTACACAGTTGGCAAAAACAAGACCAGGAGCTGACTGTGGCTCAGATCATGAACTCCTTATTGCAAAATTCAGACTTAAATTGAAGAAAGTAAGGAAAACCACTAGGCCATTCATGTATCACCTAAATCAAATCCATTATGATTATACAGTGGAAGTGACAAATACATATAAGCGATCAGATCTGATACAGCATATAGAACTATGGATGGCGGTTCCTAACACTATATAGGGAGGCAGTGGTTAAAACCATCCCCAAGAAAAAGAAATGCAACAAGGCAAAATGGTTGTTTGAGGAGGCCTTACAAATAGCCAAGAAAAGAAGCAAAAGGCAAAGGAGAAAAGGAAAGATATACCCATCTGAATACAGAATTCCAAAGAAGAGCAAGGAGAGTTAAGGAGGCCTTCCTCAGTGTTCAATGCAAAGAAATAGAGGAAAATAGAATGAGAAAGACTAGAGATCTCTTGCAGAAAATCCGAGATACCAAAGGAACATTTCATGCAAAGATGGGCACAATAAAGGACAGAAACAGTATGGACCTTACAGAAGCAGAAGAGATATAAGTGGCAAGAATACATTGAAGAACTGTACAAAAAAGGTCTTAATGACCTGGATAACCACAATGGTGTGATCACTCACCTATAACCAGACCTCCTGGAGTGTGAAGACAAGTGAGCCTTAGGAAGCATTAATATGAACCAAGCTAGTGGAGGTGATAGAATTCCAGCTGAGCTATTTCAAATTCTAAAAAGTGATGCTGTGAAAGTGCTGTACTCAATATGCCAGCAAAGATGGAAAACTCAGCAGAGGCCACAGGACTGGAAAAGGTCAGTTTTCATTCCAATCCCAAAGAAGGGCAACACCAAAGAATGTTCAAACTACCACACAATTGCACTCATTTCACATGCAAGCAAAGTAACGCTCAAAATCCTTCAAGCTAGGCTGCAACAGTATGTGAACCAAGAACTTCCAGATGTACAAAGTAAATTTAGGAAAGTAACCAGAGATCACATTGCCAACATCTACTGGATCACAGAAAAAGCAAGAGAGTTCCAGCAAAACGTCTACTTTTGCTTCAATGACAACACTACAGTCTTTACTGTGTGGATCACAGCAAACTGTGGAAAATTCTTAAGAGATGGGATACCAGACCACCTTACCTGTCTCCTGAGAAACCTGTCTACAGGTTAAGAAGCAACAGTTAGAACTGGACATGGAACAATGGACTGGATCAAAATTGGGTAATGACTATGTCAAGGCTGTATATTGTCACCCTGTTTATTTAACTTCTATGCAGAGTACATCATGAGAAACGCTGGACTGGATGAAGCACAAGCTGGAATCAAGATTGCTCAGAGAAATATCAATACCTCAGATATGCAGATGACACCACTCTTACGGCAGAAAGTGAAGAGGAACAGTCTCTTGATGAAAGTGAAAGAGGAGAGTGAAAAAGCTGGCTTAAAGCTCAACATTCAGAAAGCTAAGATCATGGCATTCGGTCCCCTCACTTCCTGGCAAAAAGATGGGGAAACAGGGGAAACAGTGACAGACTTTATTTTCTGTCTCCAAAATCACTGTGGATGATGACTACAGCCATGAAATTTAAAGACACTTGCTCCTTGGTAGAAAAGCTATGACAAACCTAGACAGCATATTAAAAAGCAGAGACATCACTTTGCTGACAAAGGTCTGTATAATCAAAGGTATTATTTTTCCAGTAGTCATATACAGATGTGAGAGTTGGACCATAAACAAGGCTGAGCACCAGAGAATTCATGCTTTTGAATTGTGGTGTTGTAGAAGACTCTGTAGAGTCCCTTGGACAGGAAGGAGATCAAACCAGTCAATTCTAAAAAGAATCAACCTTAAATTTGGAAGAACTGATGCTGAAACTGAAGCTTGAATACTTGGGCCACCTGATGCAAAGAGCCAACTCACTGGAAAAGGCCCTGATGCTGGGAAAGACTGAAGGTAGGAGGAGAAGGGGATGACAGAGGATGAGATGGTTCGATGGCATCACCAACTCAATGGACTTGAGTTTGAGCAAACTCCAGGAAATAGTGAAGGACAAGGAAACCTGGGGTGCTGCAGTCCATGGGGTCACAAGGAATCAGACATGACTGACCGATTGAACAACCATAAATATCAGAAACTACATTAAAGGTTTTCCTAGTGGCTTAGTGGTAAAGAAACCCCACGCTAATGTAGGAGACATGAATTTGCCCTTGATCCTGGAAGATCATACATGCTGTAGGACAACTAAGCCCATTTGCAATTCCTGAGAAACTGCAGCTACTGAGGCCACATGCCAGAACTACTGAAGTTCTCCTGCTCTAGAGCCTCTATCTCACAAGAAAATCCACTCAGATGAGAAGCCTGTGTGCCATAACTAGAGTAGCCCCTACTAGCTGAAAAGTCTGTGCAGCAACAAAGACCCAGCACAGCCAAAATGAAAAAAAAGAAACATTAAAAAAAAAAGAAATTACATTAAATACAGACTTGACTCGTAGCTCAGTTGGTCAACAATCTGCCTGCAATTGCAGAAGGTTAGGGTTCAATCCTTGTGTTGGGAAGATCCCCTGGGGAAGGAAACAGCAACCCACTCCAGTATGCTTGTCTGGAGAATCCCATGGACAGAGGAGCCTTGCAGGCTACAATTCATGGAGTTGCAAGAGTTGGACATGACTTAGCGACTAAACTACCACTACCACCACCACCAAACAATTCAAGTAAGGGACTTCCCTGGTGGTCCAGTGGTCAGGATTCCACACTTCCAAAGCAAGGGACACAAGATAAATTCCTGGCTGCAAACCGAGATCCTATGTCTCTCAGCCAAAGAAACAAAAAACAAAAAACAAACATGGGAAAGGGAGCAATCAATTATTAAAAAAAAAAAACCCAATTAAAAGATAAAGACTAAACCTACCTATTTAATGAAAACTACCTCTGTGTTTGATCACAAGAGAGATGTTAAAGGATATGGAAGACTGAAAATAAAGGATGGAAGTAATATGCAAACACAAACCCCAAAAAAGCTGGAATCACTGTAATAATGTTAGA
Source organism: Neotragus pygmaeus (assembly GCA_006410875.1). Classification (NCBI taxonomy): domain Eukaryota; kingdom Metazoa; phylum Chordata; class Mammalia; order Artiodactyla; family Bovidae; genus Neotragus; species Neotragus pygmaeus. The sequence goes on from SJYV01040291.1 coordinate 224,289, forward strand.
CGAAGTAGGATTTAAAGTTAAGAAACTGGATTAAGGACAATTCATAATATTAAGAGCATCAATCTACAAGAAAGGCATAAAAGTCCTACATTTTAAATACACCTAATAACAATCTTGAATAGACATAAATTCAAAACTGACAACTAAACAGAACCACAAACCCATGATCTTAATAGATTTAAACATACCTTTCTCATAGAATAGTTAAAAAATCAGTAAAGACATGGCTGACAGAAACAGCATACACAAATACTACAACCAATAACAAAAAATATACATTATTTTCAGTTATCTAAATTCAGTCAAAGCAAATTACAAATTAGTGGTATTTTAAGATACATATTACTTGACCACAACATTAAGCCAAAAAGCAATGATAAATGATAACTTAAGCAATGCAATTCTAAATAACAAACTTCCAGGAAAAAACCATTTAACTTTTAAATACAGAAAACATTTTCTCTAAACCTAAGCCATAGAGAAAAAACATTTCATATGCAAAATATTTCTTTGTAAAGAGAATGCACTTTTATTTTTCTCTTTATCATTTTACAGAAGTTTATGAAATTCAAGACCAGTTTCTGCAAACGAAGATATTTCTATGTGTTCACTAAAGCACACCTACAGAGAATAGCTAACCAGTCCAGGGAGGAGGTAGGGAGAATGGATCCCATTGTACCCACCACAACTTTTAAATTCTTAGGCACTTTGAAGGCCAATTATTCCACTGTAGCTTCTTCAACTTTTACCTTGTATAAAATGTAGACTATTTAAAACAAGTAAAATTCTGGCTCCTTTCAGCTTTAAACAATATTTCTAGCATGGTAAAACCAAACAGGTTGATTTTATATACTGTGATTGAATGATGCAATGTCCTTAAAAGTAACCTTTATATTTTCTGAGAAGAAACAGATGTATAATCACTTTAACAATACTTTGTAAATAAAAGCGGTCCCCTCTGAAAGAAAATTCCAGTCTGTAACAGCTTAATTATTTTCTACTCATTTTTTTCAAAATTGTAAATTCACATTATACAGATTTAGTAAAAAAGTTAAAGTTTTGATAAAACAGTATCATGATATATGTAAGGAGACAAGCCAAGTACTAATAAGGCTGAGATATGTCATATATTTCACAAACGTATGGTTATTTTCTACAGCATCATTTGGTTAGTGCTATCTAAAAAGTAAGACATTTTGTTCACACCAAAAGGTCCTTGAAACCTGAGCAAATCTGGTCCCTGCCAAATGATTTTGGACAGGGCCAAATATCAAGAACCTTTCAGTGTGGACCAAATGTCTTACAGACATTTTGGACAGGACCAAATGTCCATTATGCATTTCTTCAACACAGTATTTACTTAATAACCTAAATGCTGGTTCAAAAGAAAATAAGACAGTCTTCGTTTTCCGTGAGACTGCAGTGCTAAAGAGATTGACTATAAATATGCCCAAACGATTCTGTAATTCAGATAATAATAGTGCTATGAGGGAAAGAGTGGTGGAAGGTCTGGAGAGTACTGTGAAACTGGCTAATTTAGGCACTGTTGTGAGAAAAGGTCTGTCAGGATCAGAATGATAGGAAAGAGAACCCTGAAAGAGTACTGAAACAAGACTGAGCTTAGTATTCTTGAAATATACCACGAAGGGGTCAAATGTGTCGTAAGCATTTTATTTTACAAAGCACTGTGTACTCTTTCTTAATATCTCTATCTCAAGGAACTATTAACATTTTCCCCCACTGAGATCTTACCTGGTCGAATTGTACTATCTCTTCCAAACAGATGAAGGCGTCTTCTACCAAGACAAAAATGTTCAATTATATGAAAAATTTCTACAGGCTTTTCTATATTGCCAATTTCAGGTTCTTCTGTGATAATCAAGTCAATGTCAACATTAGCATGAATGAAGTCCCCGTCTGTGCTACGCTTAACAGTTCCTTTGATCCCCATAAGGCAGTGTTCCTAAGAAACAATAAAAACAGGCCAATTAATTTCTTTTCATAAACAGTCATATTGCACAACATTTTACATTTCAAATTCCAAAACAATACTATTTCTCTGAATCTTTGGGATATAGTTCTATCGGCAAAAACACAATAGGAAAAGCCTGGATCTCTGGACCTTTGAAGATTGGCAGGGAAGCTAGACATTAAACTCAGGGCCGTCACATTTTAGGTAACTGAGTCAATGACTGTGGGATCTTTTCCTCTGCAACTCTTGATAGTAACTTGTTTCCAGAATTTGTGGAAACATGGCACTTGATTGGAGAATCTGATGTTATATTGGGCCTCACATGATCCAAGAGCAAACCTATACACAAGATGTAAGCCTTTTCAAGTGGAGAGAAGACTTTAAGCAAGGATACAAACTTAAAATACTCAACATACATAAATGTGAAAGTCAAACAATTTCTTTTGTTGTTGTTTATTTTTTGACCTCTATTTAATCTGGACAACAGGGTAAAGTTTAAATAAATTTAATCTTACTTGACTCCATGAACCAATAATAGCTTGGATTCCCTTCAAAAAGAATTTCTAGCCCAAGAAAGACCTCAAAAAGACCCTCCTCGTGAAGCTCCCAGAACAGTGAAAGGCTGAAGGACAAACTATTAAACCCTGATTACTAGGAGGGCAGTTCTATGAATCAGAGGTTCTCAGGGATTCTTCAGGTTCTTATGTAGAAAAAAGAAGGGAACGTGAAAGTCGCTCTGTCCATGGAATTTTCCAGGCCAGAATACTGGAGTGGGTAGCCTTTCCCTTCTCCAGGGGATCTTCCCAATTCAGGGATCAAACTAGGGTCTCTGGCATTGTGGGTGGATTCTTTACCAGCTGAGCCACCAGAGCAGCCCAAGAATACTGGACTGGGTAGCTTATCCCTTCTCCAGGGAATCTTCCCGACCCAGGAATCAAACTGGGGTCTCCTGCATTGCAGGAGGATTCTTTACCAACTGAGCTATCAGGGAAGCCCAGAAAAAAGGAGGGAAGAGGAGAGAAATATTCATCTCAGCTGGCCAGCTATGAGTCTTGCTGCCATTTCTTTTTTCTGACTCCAGAGAAAGGAAAAACTATAGGGGTCAGAAGTACCAAAAGCCCACATCTGACTGAGAATGACAGTAGTATAGGATATATGGGAATACATATTACCTTCTCCAGCACAGCACAAGCTTCTCTGAGTGAATAAAATTTTTTAAATGAACTTGGCTGTGTTACTTTAATGCTCAATGCCATCTGTGCAAGTCTGAGAGAAGAACCTTTCCACCAAAATGAATTAAACAGCATGGAGTCATATGTAAAAGCTTGAGAGAAAATAATTACAATATAGAAAAGAAAACAGTAAAGACAATACCTTGGTTCTCTGGAAGACGGCCTTTGGATCTAAAGTCTTAGTCTTCCCAGGATTGTTTTTATTGGTTTTAATCCAACAAATATCTTCACATCTTCTGTAACCCCACTTGCGTAAACACTAGAAATAAGAGAATTTTTAAAAAATTCTTAGCTAAAAGAAATAAACAATACTTAACCAACCAGCATTAAAATCTTCCTAGAGGTTTGAGACACTTAATTCCAAGATGTCATAATAATTTTGTATTACTGTAGAAACAGAAAAAAAGAAATACTTGTTTTTAAATATACAGCCATTATAAAAACATATAATACCAAAACATGGAAAAGACTATATAATACTCCAATTCTTTATACTACCTTCCACTGTCATCAACAGAGAGTGACCCTTAAATAAGAGAACAATCAGCCCCTCTTTAATCAAAAACTAATTCAAAAGATAAACTGTTCTTGCCACCTCAATTTTTTATCCTCTGATAAAGCTAAAAACTGTTGAGAAGTTCTAATCAGTAACTTCCTTTCAAATGAGTCTTGCAAAATGTTATTTTTATATATTTAAAACTAAACCTCAAAAATCCAAAGACTTACAATCGTCTGTATATTTCTTTATAAGATAAAACTTTACTTTCAGCTTTATGTAACCTAGACAATAGAGAGGTTTGAATCTTAGTGTCTTAGAATCTGTTATATATGAACATATAACAAATACCAGCTAAGTGAGGACCCAGAGAAGCATTTTGAGCCCTACCATCTGTAGGTGTTGGCTAGCTGCTGGGATTAAAAACATGAGTAAGATATACAGTCCTTACCCCTAACTGACTAAGCGCAAAGTAGGAGGAATTAAGTAAATTGTGCAGTGCAACACTGTTGGCACTATGATCAAGTACAAATAAAGACACAGTAGAGCATAAAATATATGTACTTTTCATTGTATAAACTGAGATACACCTCAAAATAGAACTTAGATTTTTAACTTAAAATCTCAAAAATCACAATGACTATCTGTTCCTGTTGCCAAATATTTGTTTAGCACTGGATATTCATGAAGTATCACAAGGGCCTAAATTCAACATGCCCTAATCAACTTAGCACAAGTTCATGAGTATTTCTCATGCTGTATTATTTTTGTGATTATTTTGGGCCAAAATCTGCTTTCACTAGTATGATAAACTGATGCATAAACAAATAAGATTAAGCCTCCTAATCAATTTCAAGCTAATCTGAGGGGTAGGAGAAAAGCCCAAAGCTAGATATTTGATCTGAACAGGGTAATATAACTATAAAATATACCAATATATCTATAAAAACATATGGTGTGTTTCTATTTTCTTAGATTTTTTACAGCACCTTAGGGAGATATGAGCAATAAAACAGATTCCCAGTATATAGTTATAGTCTTACCATGGAGTTAATAAATGACGGAAGCAATGATGTGATCCAACAATCTCAAACTTGCTATTTATACAAAAAATACAAAGCAACTGCAGAACTTCAGGATTTGAGCACAAATTTATCTCAGTATAATCCTACTTAAATTCTTCACCTGTCAAATGGACACCTCCTAAAATTACCAGGATTAAACGAGATCTTGGTAGTATATCAAGTATTAATAATATGTCCTAAAAATGTAAATATTACCCCATAACAAGTGAGGAAAATGAAACACACAAGAGTAAATACCTCCTTACCCAAAGTTTCACTGCTGGAGAGCTGATCTGAGACCAAAACTAGCCACAAAGCTACCAGTATTAAAAAAAAAAAGCTTTTAGTATTTTGTTTCCATTTAGAAATTAAAAATACTCCAACCAAAAAGACAAAAAAAGTTCTGAATATGATAAACATAAGGTACCTAAAATAAACTGAAATAATAAACTTCTTTCTCACCCTCATTAATCCCTTCAAACTATGTGTTCTAGATGCTGTGTTATTATCCAATACGATTCGGGCTTACATTTGGAATTAATGAGTTAAGGCTACTCAGAAGAATACATTTTAGCTACTATGCTGGGAAGGATTGGGGGCAGGAGGAAAAGGGGACGACAGAGGATGAGATGGCTGGATGGCCTCACCGACTTGATGGACGTGAGTTTGAGTGACCTCCGGGAGTTGGTGATGGACAGGGGAGGCCTGGCATGCTGCAATTCAAGGGGTTGCAAAGAGTTGGACACGACTGAGCTACTGAACTGAACTGAATGGACAGTATACAACAATAAGCTGCACATTTTTGAGCTGCAATTCAATTTCAAATCTCTAAACTGTTCTCTTCCTGAAGTCGTAGTAAATTGTAGTTTGATTTTTCATCCCGAAAGCTAGTTAACTGACTAAGGGTTACTGTTTTTTACACATTCTTTTTTTTTTTAATTAAAAAATTTTTTTACATATTCTTTTTAAAAGTTTTTCTTTCTGAATATTTGAGTACTATTTAATAAATGAAGAACAATGTAAACTTAATCTTCAAATTTCTTATACAACATACTGTTGTTTGTTTCTTATGAATTTTAAAAAAACACTTAAAAACCACCATCTTACCACTCTTCCAAGGTCCAATCCTTCCCCAGAACCACACCAGAGAAAAATAAATGATCGAGGTGCTGCAATCTCATCAATTTCTAACTTCATAATCTGGAAGAAACCAAAACAGTATTGCACTGAAGTATCGGTGTTTCCCATTCATTCTAAATCCAAAAGAACAAGCACTGACATTTATCAGGACTTACAGCGTATGTTTATATACTTATAATATATGCTTCCTTGGTGGCTCAGATGGCAAAGCATCTGCCTGCAATGTGGGAGACGCGGGTTTGATCCTTGGGTCAGGAAGATCCCCTGGAAAAGGAAATGGCAACCCACTCCAGTAACCTTGCCTGGAAAATCCCATGGATGGAGGAGCCTGGTAGGCCTCAGACCATGGGGCTGCAAAGAGTCAGGCATGACTGAGCAACTTCACTTTCCTTTTCACTTATAGTATATGTGTTCTTTAAATGTACTAATTTTCTTTAGGAAATACAATGGAAAATAAATTTTATCCTTAAAACTTGTTCTTATGGGTTTTTTTCCCCTATATTAATACAACACAGATGAACACATGCACATAGATACACTTGATTTTATATGAAAAGTTTGCTAAGCTAAGTCACTTCAGTCATGTCCGACTCTGTGCGATTCCATAGACGGCAGCCCACCAGGCTCCTCTGTCCCTGGGATTCTCCAGGCAAGAACACTGGAGTGGGTTGCCATTTCCTTCTTCAATACATGAGAGTGAAAAGTGAAAGTGAAGTCGCTCAGTCGTGTCCGACTCCTAGCGACCCCACGGACGGCAGCCTACCAGGCTCCTCTGTCCATGGGATTTGCCAGGCAAGAGTACTGGAGTGGGTTGCCAGTGCCTTCTCCATGAAAAGTTTATAGGAAACCATATTTATAGAATTACAGAATTTTATAAGGTATAGCTTTAGAGCAACCTGTTACCATTTACAGAAAAAGAAACTGCAAAAAGATTAGATTACCTCAAAGTTAGGGGCAAACTTAAAATATAACCACAAATGTTTGTGGAGGACAATGTTTCCAGTAGAACAATTCAAAATAAAATAATATACACATTTCATTGTAATGATCACTTTAGGTCTGAAATGTCAAAAAATAGGCTATAATTGTTGGCTTTGTATGTGCTGAGTACCTCAATTTAAAAAAAAAAGTTCTTTAATAATTAAATCTCTAATTTGGGGACTACCATAGTGTGTATAAATGACTATAAAAGCAATCATTTTATATGGTATTCTTATTCTATTGCTTCCTACTACAGCTAACAAGTTCCACAAACCATGGCTCAAGCTAATACTTATTAGTTACATGTATTAAGGAATTTTAACTTAAAAAAATTTTTTTTTCCTTAATTTTTTTCTTTGACCACACCTTACGGGCGTGTGGAACTTTCCCAACCAAGGATGGAACTCACACTCCCCACAGAGGAAGCACAGAGTCTTAACCACTGGACTACAAGGGAAGTTCCTTAACTTTTACCTGACTGCATCATAACCGTATCACCTATAACTTATCTAGGTAAAAAGAAACACTATTTGAGAGTGATAGTGGAAATAAATTACAATAGGCATAAACCTATTCAGTTCCACACTTCCAAAGTTGTCTTGATATAATGCCTGATACAACATTCTCATAAGAATATGAATAAACATTAATACGCACAGACACACACATTCATTCCTACACACATTTATGCATGGCATAGCTAAGGTAAGTGATGGCACACAGTGATGAACATTAAGCAAATAACTCTTCACATTACAATTATAAATACTAAAAATTGGTATTTTAAGTAAGCGCTTATATTCTTAACTAAAACACAGTGACCTCCACTGATTCTAACATGAAAAAGAATACCTGAGAAACTCACTTTTCAAATTTATATTTAGCTATTGGCGGGCTCTTAACTAAAACACAGTGACCTCCACTGACTCTAACCTGAAAAAGAATACCTGAGAAACTCACTTTTTAAATTTATATTTAGCTATTGGCACTTTCTTTAGGTTATTACTACATAAAGGTTAAGAGCTTAGAGTTCTTAGGGCTCCAGACAAAACTATTCAATATGCATATAAAATGGAATTTCTTTATTACAAAAACTCTATTAGTTTATCATATAAAATTTAAACTCTTGGATTTCACTGACCAAATCTTAGAGATTGGCCAGAGAAAATAAAGTTCAACCTAACTACTAACCATAGACATAATCAAGATTAATTTTCAATTTTCTGAAGGAGATCAACCCTGGGATTTCTTTGGAAGGAATGATGCTGAGGTTGTAACTCCAGTACTTTGGCCACCTCATGAGAAGAGTTGACTCATTGGAGAAGACTCTGATGCTGCGAGGGATTGGGGGTAGGAGGAAAAGGGGACGACCGAGGATGAGATGGCTGGATGGCATCACAAACTCGATGAATATGGTCTGAGTGAACTCCGGGGGATGGTGATGAACAGGGAGGCCTGGCGTGCTGCGATTCATAGGGTTGCAGAGTCGGACATGACTGAGTGACTGAACTGAACTGAATCCCTCTAATCCTGCTCCTCTTCTTAAACTGACTCTCACCCAGTGATAACTGAACCCATTTATCCCAAGACTCAAACTTCTGAGCATTCTTACCTCTTTCCCTCATCCCAATCACTACATCTCACCAGACATACCTACAAAACATTACTGAATTTATCACCTTTCTATCCTTACTACCATCACCCTAATTCAGGGGACATTCATCTTCTAACCAGACTACTGCAACAGTCTTCTACCTGCTCTTCCCTCTCCAGTCTTCATTTTCTCTGGACTGTCCACACACTAATTAGACCATTTTACTAAACTGGTTAAAGCCCCTCAAAGATTCCTTAATGCCTTCAGGATAAAAGTCCACGCTTTTAAGACAGCATCTCTAGACAGTCTCCATCTGTGTTTCAACACAATCAACACACACACAGACCTCCATTCTCACCTCTTTGCCTCCTGCTCTTGCTGTGCCTTCAGCTTGGAATTTCTAGCCCAGCCCATTCTTGGTGGCCAATTCTGGCTAATCTGTTCATGCATCACTTCCTCTTTATGGCCCCAGCTTCCTCAACTTGGTCAGGTTTGTTTTTAGATCACCTTATGCAATCCCCTATTACTGAACTAACAAAATAATACTGCAATTATCTGTTTAGGTCATTGCTTATCCCGTTCAACTGTGTGCTCCTTAAGGTCAAATACTAAGTCTCATTCATCTTTGAATCTCCAGTACCTAGTTACCAAGTACAGAGTGGTACTCAATAAATATATATTTGCTATTTTTGTTATTGACAAATAAAAACAGATTACTTTATGTAATTCACTGAAGCTATCAGTTTGTTTACTTTTATTTAGGAAAACAGAACTTTACTGCAACTATATAAGACTGAGATTATATACACTTTAAATCTATTATACTGTAAGTTCTCTAACAAGTAAAAATTATGCTAATATATATGTGTGTGTGAATACTCTGACATTCACTGAAACTAACCAAATACAGAAAGCTATCAACCATTCAATCTGTTTTTAGACTTATTTCTAGCTATACATCCAAGGACTCTAAGATTGGAGTTTTAAGGCTTCTACAGACAACTTACTTATTTCCTGCTCAACTTCTGCTTCATAAAGAAAGACCAAAGATATTATAATATTTGTTATTGTACCTTACATCTTCAGCCATATATATACTATAAATCTATATTTATAATTCCTAAAACAGTATTTATAATATTACTCTCTGATCAAAGATATATTCATTTGAAAAATAAATAATTCATTACAATGTAGAAAGTTTCATCATACATCATCCCAAGTCCAGCATTTTTCATTAGCAGTGATGCCAGTCTCTCTGTAATATTCTTCTAAAGGTGGTTCAAGAAGAATCACATCAAATTTGGGTGTCAGTTCTCTGATGTCAAAGGCTTCTATATCTGCTTGTAAGTACCTATTTGATTAAAGCATAAAAAGTAAGAGATTATAGATGGTAATGAAAAAAAGTTTCTTAAATATTTCCTAATACTATTTCAAAGTCATCATGAGCTAATAACTAAATTCCTTTTTATGCAGGAATCTCTCTCCTCAGTATAGACAGTAAAATAATCTACCATTATTCTTCCTAAGGACATGGATAGAATCATACTGCAAAGCAAAGCCATGATCCCACAGGAACATCCTGAGTATAAACCTCTCCCATTTTTATACTGAAAATCCATACTCAGATGTGGGTGTCTGAGACCCTTTCCATTATCATCATAATACTTTGAGGAATATCACATTATTTTTCCTGCAACTGTCCTTTAGCAAAATTGTTTTGTTTTAAATTCCTCTGTCTAAAAAAGTTTCTAAAGCTAGACATAATTTTCTTTTGCTAGTTTGTTAGTTAGCAAGTGTTTATATTAACAGTCCTTTCCAGCCACCTAGTATAAATTACTACTAGCCTTTATTTAATGGTTATTTCTACATAGTACGAAGGTATTTCAAATATAAATATAAAACACTTTGGGGCTTCCCCAGTGGCTCAGTGGTTAAGAATTCACCTGCAATGCAGAAGACCCAGGTTCAATCCCTAGGTCGGGAAGATCCCCTGGAGGAGGGCATGGCAACCCACTCCAGTATTCTTGCCTGCATAATCCCATGGACAGAGAAGCCTGGAGGGCTAGAGTCCATAGGGTCACAAAGAGTCGGACACGACTGAAGCAACTTATGCATGCATGCATAAGTTACTTTAAATATTTCTAAATATGATAAATATTAGCCTGTTAAAATTTCTTCTACAAACTCAGTTATCTTTGTGGTTTTTCTAATCATTAACAGCATACATTTTAGCAAATTGTTAAATGTACAAAATGTTCAAAGTAAGCTAAAGAGTCTCCAATTTCAAGGATTATACACATTTTTTGAGGGAAACATTCTGTTCGAAAGGTTAAAATGAATTTTTGTATTCCAATATGTTAAGAATAGTATCCCTAGATGCCAAGTTACAATTAACTTTGATTTTCTTATTTTCTCTAAGTTTTCTAACTTTCTTCAATAAGTAAGTTTTGAGAAGAAAAGATATTTGAAAACATTTAAAGACAGTTAAAGAATACAACAAATAAGATTTTCTAAAAAAAAAAACCTAAAAGACACTCGAAATTATCCAGTAAACTGAAAACAAATAAAATGACAACCTACTGTGTACTCAGTGCCAGAGTTTCAAGCTAATACATTTCACTATAAAGAAGAAAGTGTGTTAACCTTTCAAAGATGCTGAATTTTTTTCAAACTTCAGAAAGGTTACATGACAAAAAGACTAATATTTAAGCCGGAGTTGGGAACAAAAAACCCCACTTACATAGGAGGAGTGTTAGATTTCGCTATTAACTCATCCTTCAGTCTGATGAGCTCCCGCAGTTTAGGATATTCTTCAAATCTGTCGGCCAAACCTGCGGAGGAAAAATAGTAAATTCCAAATTTCAATACAATTGAGTATCAGTGAATTCAAGGTGATAAGCCTGCTCAGGAAAACAAAATAAGACACAACCAACTTATCATTCTCGCATCCTTTGTAAAAAAGTTAGTTTTTAGTATCTTTAAATACTTCATAAACACATTTTATACCTGATGACCTTAATTTCACATGTAGGCAAACACCCAGGTGTTTTAAAGGCAAGATGGTTTAAGTCAATTAACCATTTAATTTTTCAAACTTATTATATTAAATAATCTGCTTAAAATATCAAGTTTAGACATTCTGTTCTCAGGAAAAGAAATTTTTTTTTTAATTCATGCTTTTTCCTTTTTTTACTAAAAAAAACAAAAAAACAAAGATCTAGTGACTGTTCAGTTTTCCCTTAGTTTGACAGTTATCCAAAGCAGAGAAAATGAAGATTTCTTATCCTTACTACTGACGATCTTAAATGGCTTAAATTATGGACACAATCCCAGAACAAATCTAGGCAGGACGATAATGAATCCCTATTAAGTCGCTTAGCTCTCACCTCACTCACTCTGATTACTCATCTAAATTGTATTACCGACTCCAAGACAAGTCATTTTCTCTAAGAACATATCCTATATCAGTATTTATAGTTTAAAAAATCTCACATCTCCACATATTACAAACCAAATCCTCATATATATTTTCAAGCCTAGGATCTTCAAAAACACCTCCAAGTCCCAGAAAGGTTAAAAGTAGGAGCCTCATTGTTTCTATGTCCTCAAAAATATTTAAATCTTTGAACTTCGGAAGAGATTTTAGGTAAAACAGCATAATGCCTGTTTAAACAACTGTAGGGGTTAAGTAGGGCTTTGAATATCAAAGATTCCTAAAAGATTTTACTTTATCCTGCTTCCTTACAAGAATCATAATCATCTTAAGTTAAAAACCAAAAGTACATCTCACAACCCTAATATCAAAGATTAAAAAGATGAAAGATTTTGTAAAGCATCCTTAATCAGTGGTTACAGATCAAATTTCAAATGAAACAAGTTTGAAGATTTTATTATATTTGAGTTTCAATCACAGTAGAGTCAGCTCTCAATCATCTACAAAACAGAGGTACACCTTCTTCTCAATCCATAATAGTTTCCTAAGTACATTTTCTTTGCTTCGGAGAAATAAAACGCCTTAAAAGCAGAAAGGCCAATAATGAAATTTGGCTATATTACTTATAACCTTAAAAAAAAAAGCTTTACTGAAGTATTTTTGATAAACAAATTTATTGAAGTATAGTTGATAAACAAAAACCTTATACATTAAACTTACATTTAATGGATGCAATCTGATGAGGTTTAACATATGCATATAGCTGTGAAACCATAACCACAATCAAGGAAGACATATTAATAACCTTCAGAAGTTTCTTTGTGTTCCTCTGGTTTTGGTATGTATGTGCAGTAAGACTCCTTCATGGATCACTGCCTTGTCATGGCGAATGGGCTTGCATAATTCAATGAAGCTATGACCCATGCTGTGAAGGGCCACCCAAGACAGATGAGTCACAGTGGAGCATTCTGACAAAACGTGATCCACTGGAGGACAGAATGGCTAACCACTCCAGTACACGAGCCTTGAGAACTCCATAAACTGTATAAAAAGGCAAAAAGATGTGACACTGAAAGATAGGCCGTTTAGGCTGAAAAGTGTCCAATATGCTACTGAGGAAGAGCAGAGTACAACTACTAATAGCTCCAGAAACAATGAAGTGGCTGGGCCAAAGCAGAAACAATACTCAGTTGTCGATGGGTCTGGTGATGTAAGTAAAATCAGGTGTTTTCAAGAATAGCATTGCATAGGAACCTGGAATGTTAGGTTCATAAATCAAGGTAAATTGGACATGGTCAAGCAGGAGCAAGAGTAAATATCAACATCTTAGAATCCGTGAAATAAAATGAGTGAGAATGGGTGAAATTAATTCAGATAATCATTGGACCTATTAACCGTGGACAAGAATCCCTAAGGGAAGCAACCTAGATGTCCATCAACAGATGAATGGATAAAGAATTTGTGCTACATATACTCAGCCATAAAAAGGAATACATTTGAGTCAGTTCTGATGAGATGGATGAATATAGACCCTATTATACACAGTGAAGTGAATCAGAAAGAGAAAGATAAATATTGTATTCTAACACATATATACAGAATCTGGAAAAATGGTACTGAATAATTTATTTATAGGGCAGAAATGCAGAAACAGAGAAGTCTTATGGACATGGGGAGAGGGGAGGAGAGGGTGAGATGTATGGAAAGAGTAACATGGAAACTTACATTACCATATGTAAAATAGATAGCCAACAGGAATTTGCTGTATTTCTCAGAAAACTCAAACAGGGGCTCTGTATCAACCTAGAGGGGTGAGATAGGGAGGGAGATGGGAGAGAGTTTTAAAAGGGAGGGGACATGTGTGATTTATGTTGATGTTTGATAGAAAACAAAATTCTGTGAAGCAATTATCCTTCAAATAAAAAAAAAGAATTCCTTAAAAGAAATGGAGTAGTCCTTATAATCAACAAGAGAGTCTGAAATGCAGTACTTGGGTGCAACTTTAAAAATGACAGAATGACTTCAGTTCGTTTTCAAGGCAAACTCTTCTACATCACAGTAATCCAAGTCTATGCCCTTACCACCAATGCCGAAGAAGCTGATCAGTTCTAGGAAGACCTAGAAGACTTCCTAGAGCATCAAAAAAAGGATGTCCTATTCATCATAAAGAAAGCCAAGTGCCGAAGAATTGATGCTATTGAATTGTGGTGCTGGAGAAGACTCTTGAGAGTCCCTTGGACTGCAAGGAGATCCAACCAGTCCATCCTAAATGAAATCAGTCCTGAATATTCATTGGAAGTACTGAAGCTAAAGCTGAAACTCCAATACTCTGGCCACNTTGATGCATTTGAACTGTGGTGTTGGAGAAGACTCTTGAGAGTCCCTTGGACTGCAAGGAGATCCAACTTGTCCATTGTAAAGATCAGTCCTGGGTGTTCATTGCAAGGACTGATGTTGAAGCTGAAACTGCAATACTTTGGCCACTTGATGCTAAGAGCTGACTTATTTGAGAAGACCCTGATGCTGGGAAAGATTGAGTGTAGGAAGAGAAGGGGGTGATAGAGGATGAGATGGTTGTATGGCATCACTGACTCAATGGACATGGGTTGGGTGAACTCTAGGAGTTGGTGATGGATAGGGAGGCCTGGCGTGCTGCGATTCATGGGATCACAAAGAGTCGGACATGACTGAGCGACTGAACTTAACTGAACTGAATATGAACGATTCTCTTAATGATTTTTACTCAAGTAAACAAATATTTATGAATTGCCCAGTATGCATCCTAAGCATTTTTGACACTGCAGAGGATATGACTGACAAATGTGAATAACAAAAAATGTAAAATACTGGAAGTCAAATATAATGAAGCTCATAAGTGTATGGCACATACAGTAAAGGACTAGAGGCCTAGGAGGATGAAGCTCAGAGGGAATCAGCAAAGATTGAGAAAGCTTGATGCAAAGGGACGTGTTCAGAACCTGAAAAGATGAACAAGGTTTAATAGATACATATGGCAAAGACATTTGGGGTCTTTAGAGGGGAACCTTGCGTGCTAGAGAGGGGAAATTGTTCAGGGACTAGGCTTTTCCTACACTAAATGAAAGCAAATGTAATAAAGGGAAGCAGTTGGCTCTGGAGGAACACTCTGCCCCTCTGGGACCTTCCCAGATCTTTTCCATCCTCATTCCCCCTCCTCACAGTTGGGAGCCGCTCCTTTCCCACCAATGTCAGCTGTTTTCAGTTGCATGGTATTCAGGAACCTGTCAGTCGTTTCTCAATATAAGGCTTTGTTTAGTGGCTTCTAGCACTAACTGATGGAGAAGACAATGGCACCCCACTCCAGCACTCTTGCCTGGAAAATCCCATGGATGGAAGAGCCTGGTAGGCTGCAGTCCATGGGACAGCGAAGAGTCGGACACGACTGAGCAACTTCACTTTCACTTTTCACTTTCATGCATTGGAGAAGGAAATGGCAACACACTCCAGTGTTCTTGTCTGGAGAATCGCAGGGATGATGGAGCCTGGTGGGCTGCCGTCTATGGGGTCGCACAGAGTCAGACACAACTGAAGTGACTTAGCAGCAGCAGCAGCAGCAGCACTAATTTATGGAGAAGGCAATGGCACCCCACTCCAGTGCTCTGGCCTGGAAAATCCCATGGATGGAGGAGCCTGGTAGGCTGCAGTCCATGGGATAGCGAAGAGTTGGACACGACTGAACAACTTCACTTTCACTTTTCACTTTCATGCTTTGGAGAAGGAAATGGCAACACACGCCAGTGTTCTTGCCTGGAGAATCCCAGGGATGATGGAGCTTGGTGGGCTGCTATCTATGGGGTCGTACAGAGTTGGACACGACTGAAATGCCTTAGCAGCAGCAGCAGCAGCAGCAGCACTAAGTTAAACATGTGTTTAAGGGCTCAGCTTATGGCACAAAAACAGACATAATAGATCAAGGGAAGAGAATAGAAAATCCAGAAATAAACCCACATTCTTATGGTCAATTAACCTATGATAAAGGAGGCAAGAGTATATAATGGAGAAAAGACAGTCTTTTCAACAATTGCTGATGGGAAAACTGGAAAGCTACACATAAAAGAATGAGATTAGAATATTCTTTAATACCACATACAAAAATAAATTCAAAATGGATTAAAGATCTAAATGGGTCAAAGACCAGATACTATAAACTAGAGGAAAAGATAGGTAGAATGCTCTTTGACATAAATCACAGCAATATTTGGGGGTATCCCTCTCCTAAAGTAAGGGAAATAAAAGCAAAAATGAACAAATGGGACCTAATTAAACTTAAAGGCTTTTGCACAGCAAAGAAAACCATCCAGAAAACAAAAAGACAACCTACCAAATGGGAGAAAATATTTGCAAATGATATGACCAATAAGGGATTAATATGAAATATATTTAAACAACTCATACAACCCAGCATCAAAAAAATCAACTCAATTAAAAAATGAACAGACGAACTGCATATACGTTTTTCCAAAGAGGAAACGCAGATGGTCAACAGGCATATGAAAANTATTTGCAAATGATATGACCAATAAGGGATTAATATGAAATATATTTAAACAACTCATACAACCCAGCATCAAAAAAATCAACTCAATTAAAAAATGAACAGACGAACTGCATATACGTTTTTCCAAAGAGGAAACGCAGATGGTCAACAGGCATATGAAAAGATGCTCAACACTGCTAATCGTCAGGGAAATGCAAATCAAAACTACCTCACATCTGTGAATAGGCACAAACTAGTGGGTATAAGGGGGAATACAGCCAATATTTTGTAATAAATATAAATGGAAAGTAAACCTTAAAATTGTATTAAATTTTTTTTTAATTAAAAGAAAAGATCTCAGTTCTCACTATCTAAGAAGCTCCCCTTGATTTTTCCAGGCTCCAGGTATATTTGTTCTATGCTCTCAAAGTGTTCAGAGACATCATAGGACTTTTTGAGGTGTACTGAGATGGATTATCTTATGATCTCTCCCCACAGTAAGTGGCAAGAGTTCTGGGACTGTCTTCTTGCTTCTATACAATGTATGAGTGACTGTGTTACCAATAAGCCATAGGGAGAATGTTAAGCTATTTTACAAATATATTGTACTTTATAATTGTTCTTTAGTTGCTAAGTCATGTCTGACTCCTTACGACCCCATGGACTGCAGCCCACCAGGTTCCTCTGTCCATGGGCTTTTCCAGGCAATATGGGAGTGGTTTGCATTTTCCTTCTCCAGGGGATCTTTCAGACCCAGGGATGAAACCCACAAACCCATATCTCCTGCATTGGCAGGCAGATTCTTTATGTTGAGCCACCAGGGAAGCCCTATGATTCTACTTTTCTCAAATGTTGCATTTCAAGCTGATGAAGATGATTTTTGTTGTTGTTGAAGGCCTTTTTTGGAGCCTGGAAAATTACCCTGTAGATGTGGCTAAGTGTAGGACTAATTTGTTTCGGGATATAGGGTGACCAACTATTTTGGTTTGTCCAGGATAAGGGCTTTGTTGGGATATAGGATTTTCAGTGCTAAATTCTCAAAAGTCCTAGCACACTGAGGTGAGTTGGTCCCATGCTAGTGGGAAATGAAAAACCAGTAAGAAGCAGCTTCTTTTATGCACCGTGCTATGCCTATAAATCCTAGCTAAGGTTATGTTAGTGCTGAAAAATGTGATGTCTGATCTTGCTTTTTCATCTTTTCACTAATGGAACATTATGTCTTAGTAGAAAAGCTCTCACTCTGTGAAGAGTAGCCAGTTAAGAGACTGAGAATTCTTCAGCTCCTCTATTATGTTGCTTTTAGCATACCACAGTAATTGCATGCATGCGTGCACACTAAGTCACTTTAGTCATATCCAACTCTTTGTGACTGTATGGACTGTAGCCTGCCAGACTCCTCTGTCCATGGGATTTTCCAGGCAAGAATACTGGAGTGGGTTGCCACATCTTCTGCCAGAGGATCTCCCCAGCCCAGGGATCGAACCTGTGTCTCTTATGACTTCTGCATGGNTGGACTGTAGCCTGCCAGACTCCTCTGTCCATGGGATTTTCCAGGCAAGAATACTGGAGTGGGTTGCCACATCTTCTGCCAGAGGATCTCCCCAGCCCAGGGATCGAACCTGTGTCTCTTATGACTTCTGCATGGGCAGGCAAGTTCTTTACCACGAGCACCACCTGGAAAGCCTGCCACAGTAATTGGTTGTCTCCAAGTCTGCAGTTGGGCCTCGTGATATAACTGACTGTAAGAGCGTCCAACGAGGGCACTCAATTGAATATCCTTTAGATATTTCATTATAGGTGGACTTATAGGAAGTGCTTTTGTGGATGTTGATTTGTTGTTTTTAGCTCTCAGAAGCTACTTGAGGGAGAAATTACTTTTATCCCTCAGAGGAGACACTGGGTTGGAATATTCATACCCAACGACCTTAGCACTATTTGAACTGAGCCCTAGTGAATGAAACTGTGGTTCAATTCACTCCATTATTTCGTGATTGGGTTCCTTGCTTTTGCCTATAGAGAAAGAGGTTGGTGGGTAATAGAACAAGGTTAAAGATGACACAAGGTTTTGAGAAATTGATTTTCTTATTCAGGAAATGAAGTGGATGGAACATACTATAAAGTTGGAAGTACTCTTGAGTCTAAGCCTGGAAGCCAGGAGGATAGCAGCATCTCAGCTCTTTCATTAGCTTGGAATCCAAGAAATGATTGTAAGTTTAACTCCTGCAACTCAAGTGGTTTCCTGGAACAGCAGTTCTCTGAATACACAAGAAAAAGTTTTGTCTCCTAGGAGTTCTATGTGCATATGAATGATTGTGACTTATATCACTGGTCTATTTGTTGTTTCATTCTTATGGATCACAAGCATAAATCAGACAAAAGGCAACTCTAAGTCATTCCACAACAAACTGGAAAATTATTAGAGACAAAAATACCAGACCACTTGACCTGTGTCTTGAGAAATCTGTATGCAGGTCAGGAAGCAACAGTCAGAACTGGACATGGAACAAAAGACTGGTTCCAAATATGGAAAGGAGTACATCAAAGCTGTATATTGTTACGCTGCTTATTTAACTTATATGCAGAGTACATCATGAGAAATGCTGGACTGGATGAAGCACAAGCTGGAATCAAGATTGCCAGGAGAAATATCAATAACCTCAGATATGCATATGACACCACCCCTATGGCAGAAAGCAAAGAACTGAAGGGCCTCTTGATGAAAGTGAAAGAGGAGAGTGAAAAAGTTGAATTAAAACTCAACATTCAGAAAACTAAGATCATAGCATCCAGTCCCATCATTTCATGGCAAATAGATGGGGAAACAGTGGAAACAGTGACAAAATTTATGTTGGGGGGCTCCAAAATCACTGCAGATGGTGACTGCAGCCATGAAATTAAAAGATGCTTGCTCCTTGGAAGAAAAGTTATGACCAACCTAGACAGCATATTAAAAAGCAGACATTACTTTGCCAACGAAGGTCCATCCAGTCAATGTTATGGTTTTTCCAGTAGTCATGTATGGATGTGAGAGTTGGACTATAAAGAAAGCTAAGCACTGAAGAATTGATGATTTTGAACTGTGATGCTGGAGAAGACTCTTTAGGGTCCCTTGGACTGCAAGGAGATCCAACCAGTCCATCCTAAAGGAAATCAGTCCTGAATATTCATTGGAAGGACTGATGCTGAAGCTGAAACTCCAATACTTTGGCCACCTGATGTGAAGAGCTGACTCACTGGAAAAGACTCTGATGCTGGGAAGGATTGAAGGTGGGAGGAGAAGGGGATGTCAGAGGATGAGATGGTTGGATGGCATCACCAACTCAATGGACATGAGTTTGAGTCAACTCTGGGAGTTGGTGATGGACAGGGAGTCCTGGCGTGCTGCAGTCAATGGGTTCACAAAGAGTTGGACACAACTGAGCGACTGAACTGAACGGAACTCAAGTTCATTCTTTTGAGGCAAACGTCCAATAGTACATTTCATAGCTGGCTTCCATGAGAATTTACTAAGCTTTTTACTATGCTATTTTATCATTTTTTCCTCACATAAACCCCACAAGATAGGTATGATGATTCTTATTTATAGATGAGAAAATTAACTGAAGCATGGGAAGATTAATAAGTTTGCTTTTTGCAGCAAAAATGCAAGCATTCCCATTCAAGAGGTATGACCCTACAGCTTCATGCTTATCCACTATGTCACAGGTATTTAACATGAGTGAACAGAGAGCCCCATCCCTTTATAATGAGAAATGGTCTGCAGGATAATTTTTGAAGTTCTTGAGTAATTTCCTATAAAATCAAAGAGGTAGCTTTGGTGTTTGGCTCTGTAACTTAAGAATTTGAGCTTCTTTAATTAAAAAAAAAAATCACTCCTAAACTAGCATACAAGTTGTCGATCGTCCCTTTCGGTGCATATTTAGAATCAAGTCTTGCAGAATTTTCCTGTCCAAGAANAGCTTTGGTGTTTGGCTCTGTAACTTAAGAATTTGAGCTTCTTTAATTAAAAAAAAAAATCACTCCTAAACTAGCATACAAGTTGTCGATCGTCCCTTTCGGTGCATATTTAGAATCAAGTCTTGCAGAATTTTCCTGTCCAAGAATCTTCACCCTAACTTCCACAGAACAAATTTTGAAGAAAATTATCAATGAAAAGATAATGATAATATGAGCATAATGCTGGATATAAATTTTAAAGAAGGAAAGCATGCACTTATTTTTTACAAAATTAGTATTTTCTGAGATTTTTTAGGCTCATAAGATTACACGCAGAGTTGCATGTGTTCCTTTTTCACATTACATTTCTTAACTCCAAATAAAATACCTTTCCTTTTTAAATTCTATAGCAGCAGTTCTGGTCCTTTTAAAGTAAGAGTTATGATATTATAAAAATTTTGAAGAAAAAATAAATCAGTGAAGTAATAATGTCATATCTTTGTACCAAATGTGATATAAGCATTATCACTATGATTCTTACTTTATAGATGAGGAAACAAAACCAAAGGTAAAGTGAATTATCTAGAGTACATGTCAAGCAAATGGAAAACCCTAGACTGGAAGACAGTTTTGCAAAAGAAGCAATGATTTATCTGGGCTTAATAGCTATTCCAGGAAGTACAAGGTCATTCCCTGGGTCATCACTCTAGCACTTGAGTTACTATGGGAACCAAGCAGTTAAAACCTTGTAGAAATAAATGCACCATTAAAAAGGTATATGAACATTCCATGAACATTCACCAAGACTCTGAGGCTTTTTCCCTACTAACATCAGCTTTCTATATCCAATCCTAAATCTGCATATTGTTTTGTTGATGCTGAAATCTTCTGAATGTTTGAATTCATCTGGTTGAAAAATAAAATATTGCTCATGGCCCTACCCAACTGAAATAGATTGTCATAACTATCATTAATAAAATAAGAATACCCCCATTTTTCACAGAGTACCTGCCATTTACAAATCACTTTCATATTAATTAACTCCTCAATTCTCAAGACATTCATTTAGGTGGAAGATATGCTGTTTTTAATTATGTTATATATTTCTATGGCTGAGAGTAGATTAAGGAATATTTACAGGTGGATTCTTCCAATAATGGTTTACAAATTTATACAAAAGAAATTGCATCTTTCAGTATTGCTGTGTTGACCACGAACATATACTGTTATTTCTCATTAATTCCCTTGTAACAATGGCTATAACCTGAGGACAAAATTTAGTATTTGTAGAAACTTAAAGGTTACAAAATAATATGCCCATGTTTCAATTTTACTTTATGGCACCAGGAGAAACTGAAACTAAAACAGAGAAGTAATCACTAGGGCTCACATTTATTTCTTTGTTTTCAGAAAGAACTATATAACTGCTAGCAAACTTTAGCGAGTTCCTAGAAAAATCATGAAGCTCATTGTGGATAATCAGAGGCCCAATTCCATACTCAGACAAACCAATATAAACAAATAAACATTTCACTAGTTTTTGTGGGCCATAAAGATTTTCTAAGGTATTATCATTTTATGAATCAACAGGTATTGAAAACTGGTTTTATGGTATCAAAATACCTGAATGCAAGTTCATTACTCCCTTCCCCAGAGAAAGAAACATTGATCAGCCTCTTGGCTTCTGTAAGCCTTTATTTTCCTATCTGTAGTATAAGAGATACAGGGCCGTTTTTTTAACGTTATGTCCACTGTAAAGTGCTATACTGATGGGATTGATGGTCAGAGGCACTAGTATGGACTTGAGTGAGCTTGAACAAATTATTGAACTGAGCCTATATGTCCTTCTCAATAAAATAGGAATAATGTTAATAGGTACCTCAGAGGAGTATTTTTCAGGATTGAATAATAGGATATGTGCCTGTGAAAAAGCTTTTCAAACCACAAGGCATGTGCTAGCCAGACCACATTAGTATAGGCAGGAAGCACATCTACAACTGAAATATGTCTTGGCATCTTTGGATCCAAACTGCTTTTCAAACCCACATATGAACTGTGATAAGAAAAACCATGAAATGTTGTGATATTTCATATTTTACCCTGATATAAAAATGGGTGTTTGCTATTTTGAAGAGTCTCTTCTTTCCCCACTGGATATGTTAGTGTTACTTGGTCTCTCTCCTGCCTTGTATCTACTACCTTCTTAGGTAAGCTCACCCACACCCATGGCTTGAACTTGCATCAATTTAATGATGTTCCTAGATCTATATTTCAAGCCCAGATTTCTCCTGCCCTTTAGACTGCTTACTATGTCTCTCCACCTGAATGTTCAAAAGTATCTCAGTCACAGCAGGTCCAAAAGCATCCTTCCCAGCTCCGCATTGGTAACTTCCTCAGTGTTCTCTATCTTTGCAAGTAGTTCCACTGTCCACTTAGCTGCTCAGGTCAGAAATCTTGGCTTAATACTAACTTTTCAATCCTCATCATTCTTCAAATTGAGTCAATCAGCAAGTATTGTCCTTTCTACTATCTAAATTTCACTCCAATTAAATCCTTCTCTCCATTTCCACTGCTTCTGTCCCCGTTAGGTCATCTTCATCAGACATTTGAATTTTTGATTCTAATCCCTGACCTCCATTTTCTCCCAATCTATTCTCATCACATCCTGAAAAATCTTTCTGAAACCCAACATTGATTAAAAGTCTCTAATATCTTTCCTGTGCCCAGAAACTTAACATGACTCACAGGCTT
Organism: Neotragus pygmaeus; assembly: GCA_006410875.1. Taxonomy (NCBI): domain Eukaryota; kingdom Metazoa; phylum Chordata; class Mammalia; order Artiodactyla; family Bovidae; genus Neotragus; species Neotragus pygmaeus. Next base: position 247,407 of record SJYV01040291.1, read on the forward strand.
GCATGATCTAGCTTATGCTTATTCCCTCAGCCTTCCTCTCTCAACTCCATACTCTACAGACCAGGTTTGCAGAGTCTCTTTCACTCTTCCACTGTGCCATGCTCCATCTTGCCTCTAGTCTTTAGCACAGGCCAGGTCTTCTGCTTAGAATCTTTATCACCATCCTCCCTATAAAAAACACACACATACCCTAAATTCCTAGTCAATTTTTTAACCCTCAAATTAAACTTTTCATTATCTACAAAACGTTCCTTACCCATTCCACTCTGAAGTCTAGGCTAGGTATCACCCAATATATTTCCTGTACTTCTACCATCAAAATTTTTCATTGTAATCACCAGATTACTCCCATGTCATCTCCACTAAACCACATAACTAGTTAGGACCCTATTTGTATCTATCTTTTCAACTCCTCTCTCCTTGAGCATGTTAAGACTCAACCAGAATCACAGAATCAATAGGAGAGATAAATCAAGAGTTTGTTTGTTTGCAAGGAATTGACCTGTGTGATTGTGGAAGCTGGCTAGATACATCTGGAATGTGTAGGACTTGCTGGAACTCTTTATAAAAAGAGCTGAAGCTGCTGTCCTCAGGCAAAATCTCTTCTTCAGGAATTTCTCGGCTCTGCTCATAAGGTCTATCAGCTGTTTAAATCAAACCCAGCTCATTCAGATTATCTAAGATAATCTCCCTTACTTAAAGTCAACTAATTATATCTTTAATATACATTTCTACAAAATACCTTCACAGCAACACTGAGATCAGAGTTTGATTGAACTACTAGGGACTATAACCTAGCCAAGTTGACAAACAAAACTAGCCACTACATCCCAATACCTAAATAAATATTTGTAAAATGAATAGACGCATGAACAATTTTGTTCAGTAAGGACACCTCTGGGGTATATCTGAAATATTCTACTTTGTACTAAGTACATCAGCACTATTACAATATTTATATATCACACTCATTAAAATCTTTTGGGGTTTTTTGGCACCTTTGAAGGGAAAAAATTGCACACTTTGTGCTGTATTTATGGTCCCTCAGATTTCTCCGGAGAGAATCAATTCACATGATCAAATGTAATAGTCTTTGAACTTCCTGCAGCCAGGACTATGTATTATTGTTTGATGCTCTCTTAACCCTATTAACTGTATGTGCACAGCAGCTGCTCAGTGAAGATGTGTCATTAAAAAATACAAAATTAACCAGCTAGGATTTTTGAAGTTGTTCTGAGTCCTATATTCTTTTAAAAATTATAGTTTAGATACAGCAAAATTCACCTTTTTAAGGGTATGCTTATGAGAGTTCTGATAAATGCATGCTGTGGTTCACTACTCACAAATATTGTCCATATACTTTTATAGTCAGCCCTCCCCCATTTCAAATTCTGGAAACCAGTGTGATCTGCTTCCCATGCCGAATCATGCAGAATGTCATATAAACTGAAGATTTCAGACTCTTGTGTCTGGTTCTATCACTTGGCATAATGCTCTTGAGAGTCACCCATGTTGCTCTCTTTTTCTTGCTGAGTAATATATTATACTTCCTCCTTGGAAGAAGAGTTATGACCATAGACATCATATTAAAAAGCAGAGACATTACTTTGCCAACAAAGATCTGTCCAGTCAAGGCTATGGGTTTTCCAGTAGTCATATATGGATGTGAGAGTTCAACTATAAGGAAAGCTGATCACTGAAGAATTGATGCTTTTGAACTGTGGTGTTGGAGAAGACTCTTGAGAGTCCCTTGGACCGCAAGGAGATCCAACCAGTCCATCCTAAAGGAAATCAGTCCTGNAAACGATCACCCTGCTAAACTACACCCAGACATCTGACCTGCAGAAACTATGTGATAATACATAAGTGTTGTTTTATACCATTAAGTAACTTGTTATTTGTAATTGTTATGTAGAATCAAAGCCTAATACAATATCCTTAATACTATCTTCTTGTGTGTTCAGTAAATTCTTACCCTATGGAAATTTTCTTCATCTATTAATATTCATGGCACTAGAGGCATGGTGTTGCTTTGCGCTTTAGGCTGACCACCTTATATTGCCATTAGTTGCTCACATTTCACCAGCCATGCAGGGGCCATCCAGCTGAGGTGTCAGATGAAGAGACTCTCTAGGAACATTTTTCAGGGACCCCTTCACCCCATTTTCCCACCTTCCCACTGAGTTAAGTGTATCAGGATGTATCTATCATGGTAGGAATGCTCTCTCTGTGAATGTCTCTACTTGGTGGACTGCTCAAAAGTGAAGAAGATAGGTGTTCTGGATGGGTAATTGGCCATTGGTGTTCTGGTAATATGACCAGGTTTCTGAATTTTCTGTCTCTGAAATAGAAGAGGTGATGCTTTTCACCCATGTCCTTCATTGTAAAGGTTTATCTTTCCTAACTCTTAAAAGCTTAGTTCTTCTCCATCTACACTCACTCTCATGGTGACCTCATCCAGTCTCATGACCTTAAATATTTATATGCTGATGACTCCCAAATATACTTCCAATCTGGTCAGTCATCTCCTCTGAACCTCAGGCTTACTCATCATCTCTGTGTTGATATACAATAAGCATCTCAAACTTACAATGACAAAAGTTGGTAATAGTCCTCCTATAGGTTAATGGCAACCCACTCCAGTGTTCTTGCCTGGAGAATCCCAGGGATGGGGGAGCCTGGTGGGCTGCCGTNATGTTGTAATAATTATAAATGGAGTATAAAATTTTAAAATTGCAAATCATTATACCATGATAAAAAGATTTTTTTAAGAGAAGGTTTTGTTTGTATCCCTCCTCTGCTAATGGCTAACTGTAATCTTGATCAAGTTACCTAATATTTCTGTGCCTGTGTTTCTTTATATGTGAAATGGAAATGATAGCAGTAACTATCTTAGGTTATGAGCATCAAATAAAGTAATAATTACAAGTGATGTAGAACAGTGCCTGGCATATTGCGAACTCTTAACAAGTGCTGCCTGGAGCCATTTCAAGTCACGGAAAGGGTCTTTGAGTAAAGATGTAACAGGTACAAAACTTACTTTACCTTTTCTCCAAGAGGAGAGTGGTCCCACGGTCCTGGGAAGATGAGTCTGGGCCTGCAGGACAGGAGCTTGAAGCTGTGTTGAGCTGTAAGTTACAAAGGCACCCTGTGGTTGGTAGTATAGAGCTCCTGTATCTCTTCATCTCTTTTACCAGAGGAAAGTGCCTAATATGTCCTCATACACTCTTCCCATTGTCCCTGCTCTGAGATAATTGGATTGACCTAGCTGGTGTAAAAGCCGTGTCTGGGTGAATTACGAGTTTGGCGTTTATCTGATTCACACAGTTTCCTTAGCAGTAGAAGCGGGGGCTTGCTGGGAAATACTGCTGCCTCAGTCCCTGTGTGGGCTTCCAGGTCGTGTCACTCCTGTCGATATCTTACCACCACCCTAGGTGTCATTCTATGCACGTTTTCATTCTTTTCTGGCTTGTCCCTGGAAAAGGGCAAAGAGAGACCTACAGACAACAAAATAATTTTATTTTCCCTTTATTCTTACTTCTTTAGACTTGAAATATTGATAAAATGAGTCCTCCCAACCTAGTTTATAGTTCCCATGCCTCAATAAAAGGTTTTTAACTTTCACTCAGCTGGAAGATAATTTCTTTGTTCACATTATTCTACAAATTTAATATTTACTTTATTTATATAATCTTCCACTGAGATTTCAGGAAACTGTTTTTTTTTTTTTTTTTTTTTCCCGATGTTGCTCTATATTCCTTGGGCTGCTATTTTTATAAGCAATCAAAGCCCCTGCAAACCCTGCTGTAATTATAAAATGGTATCAGAATAAATTATCACTGAGTTATAAGCTTCTGATATAAAAAAAACCTTTTTAGTTTTAGCCTTCTTAAAATGATAAACCATTTTTACACAGTTATATTACTTAGATTTTTAAAGATTCAGATAAAAAAAAGGAGAAGATAAAAAAATACCCACAAAGTTCTACCTTGAGAGAAACTTGTTTTTTGATTGAGCTTTTCAAAAATTGTCAGTCTATCTTGTTTTGTATAAAACAAGAGTCTCATGTTTTCTTTCTGTGCCAATGAGTACATCACATTATTGTATTTAATGTACATTATTTATTGTTTTGGGCTTCCCAGGTAGCTCAGTGGTAAATAATCTGCCTGCCAATGCAGGAGATGTGGGTTCCATCCTTGGGTCGGGGAGTTCCCCTAGAAAAGGAAATGGCAACCCACTTCAGAATTCTTGCCTGAGAAATCCCAGGGACAGAGGAGCCTGGTGGGCTACAGTCCATGGGGTCGCAAAAGAGTTGGACACAACTTAGTGACTAAACAACAACAGTTTTATTGTTTGATGGTTTCATGAATTTATACCATCTCCACTGTGTACTAAGTACTGTATATGTGTACATATATACATAGATGTGTCTGTTTACTGAATTTTTCTTCATCCTTTTATCTTTCTGTGTATTCTGATGTTACAATATCTCATGATGGTTTAGCTTTTGTAACTTTAGAGTACTCTTTAATATTTAATTAAGCAAGTTTTGTCTCACTGCTTGGTTTTTGAAATTTGAAGTAAAGGCTTGCTGCTATTTTGAAGTGAAGTGAAGTTGCTCAGTCGTGTCTAACTCTTTGGACCCCATGGACTGTATCCTACCAGGCTCCTCTGTCCATGGGATTTTCCAGGCAATAGTACTGAAGTGGATTGCCATTTCCTTCTCCAGAGGATCTTCCCAACCCAGGGATTGAACCCATGTCTCTCGCATTGTAGACAGATGCTTTATTGTCTGAGACACCAGAGAAGTCCTATTTTAGTGACCCTGTTTAAGCTCTGAAGCCAGTTATGATTAAAACGGTATTTTCCCACTTTATTGTGCATATTTCACAAGTGCACATGGGCGTGTGTGTGCACACACACATACCCACACACACACCCCTTGCAGCAGAACTATTGCAGGAAAATGGCTNAGTGATGGGACCAGATGCTGTGATCTTCATTTTCTTAATGTTGAGCTTTAAGCCAACTTTTTCCCTCTCCTCTTTCACTTTCATCAAGAGGCTTTTTAGTTCCTCTTTACTTTCTACCATAAGGGTGGTGTCATCTGCATATCTGAGGTTATTGATATTTCTCCCAGCAATCTTGATTCCAGCTTGTGCTTCTTCCTTAGGAAGTAGTAATACAAACAAAGCTAGTGGAGGTAATGGAATTCTAGCTGAGCTATTTCAAATTCTAAAAGATGATATGCCAGCAAATTTGGAAAACTCAGGAGTGGCCACAGGACTGGAAAAGATCAGTTTTCGTTCCAATCCCAAAGAAAGGCAATGCCAAAAAATGTTCAAACTACCACCTAATTACGCTCATTTCACATACTAGCAAGGTAATGCTCAAAATCCTTCAAGCTAGGCTTCAGTAAGTAGTACATGAATCGAGAACTTCCAGATTTCTCAGTGTACAAGCTGTATTTCGGAAAGGCAGAGGAATCAGAAATCACGCTGCCAACATCCGCTGGATCACAGGAAAAGCAAGGAAATTTCAGAAAAACATCTACTTCTGCGTTATTGACTACACTAAAGCCTTCAACTGCGTGCATCACAAGAAACTGTAGAAAATTCTTCAAGAGATGGGAGTACCAGACCACCTTACTTGCCTCCTGAGAAACCTGTATACAGGTCAAGAAGCAACATTTAGAACAGGACATGGCACAACAGACTGGTTCCAAATTGCAAAAAGAGTTTGTCAAGGCTGTATATTATCACCCTGCTTATTTAACTTATATACAGAGTACATCATGGGAAGTGAGGAGCTGGTTGAATCACAAGCTGGAATCAAGATTGCCAGGAGAAATATCAATAACCTCAGATACGCAGACGACACCACTCCAACGGCAGAAAGCGAAGAGGAATCAAAGAGTCTCTTAAAGAAGGTAAAGAGGAGAGTGAAAAAGCTGACTTAAAACTCAACATTCAAAAAACTACAATAATGGCGTCTGGTCCCATCACTTCATGGCAAATAGATGGGGGGAAAAATGGAAACAGTGATAGATTTTATTTCCTGGACTGTAAACTATTACAAACCTAGACAGTGTATTAAAAAGCAGAGAGATCACTTTGCTGACAAATGTCTGTATAGTCAAAGTTATGGTTTTTCCAGTAGTCACACAGGGCTCTGAGAGTTGCACTATTAAAGGCTGAGCACTGAGAATTGATGCTTCCAAAATGTGGTGATAAAAAAGACTCTTGAGATCCCTTGGATGGCAAGGAGATCAAACCAGTCAATCCTAAAGGAAATTATCCCTGAATATTCATCAGGACTGATGCTAAAGCTGAAGCTCTTAATACTCTGGCCACCTGATGCAAAGAGCTGACTCACTGGAAAAGTGATGCTGGGAAAGATTGACGGCAGGAGGAGAAAGGGGAGGCAGAGGTTGAGATAGTTGGATGGCATCACCAATTTGATGGATGTGAGTTTGAGCAAATTCCAGGAGACAGTGAAGGACAGGGAAGCCTTGCATGCTGGGGTCCATGGGGTCATAGAGTCAGACATGACTGAACGACTGAACAACACGATCTACAGAATTAACTTATATTGCATAACTGAAACTTTATACCAGCTGCACAACAACTTCTAATTTTCCTCTCTCTCCAGCCTCTGACAACCACTGCTGTATTCTCTTCTTCTATGAGAATCACTATTTTTGGTAGCTCATAAAAGTGTATGTATTTATATATGTACTACTGATATTTTAAGTACCCCTTTAAGTGTGTGCATTTTTGTCATTCTGTAACTGGCCTATCTCACCATTATTATTATAACTTTTTGTGCTACATCTAAATTGTGACCATGAAAACATTCTTACAAGCAAAAAAAGAAAAAGTATATTGGATTACATCAAAATAAAATTTTTGTGTGGCAAATGGCGCCATCAAAGAAGTGAAAAGACAACCCACAGAATGGGAGAAAATATTTGTAAATCATACATCTGATAAAGGACTTACACTGAGAATATATAAAGAACTCTTAAAATAAAAGTCAAATACCAAAAAAAAAGCTTTTATACATTTCTCCAAAATAGATATTTAAATGGAAAATAAGCACAGAAAAAGATGTTTAATATCACTAGTCACTAGGGAAATGCAGATCAAAACCACAATGAAGGAATGGGAATTGACTGCTAATGACTGAGTACTGAGTTTCTTTCAGTTCAGTTCAGTCACTCAGTTGTGTCCGACTCTGTGACCCCATGAATCGCAGCACGCCAGGCCTCGGGAGATAAAAATGTTCTAAGGATGTGTAATATTGTTGGTAGGAATGTAAATTGGTTGCAGCAACTGTGGAAAACAGTACGGAACTATCATACTGTTTTCTCAAAAAACTAAAAATAGAAGTAATTATGAATACAGAAATTCCACTCCTGGGTATGTATCTTAAGAAAACAAAAACACTAATTCAAAAAGACACATGCACCCAATGTTCTTAGCAGCATTATTTACAACAGCCAAGATATGGAAGCAACCTAAGTGCCATAAAGCATAAAGAAGATGTGGTACATATACATATGCAATGGAGTACTACTCAGCCATAAAAAAGTGATTATTTTTTTCACTTATTTGCAACAACATGGACGATAATATACTTGGTGAAATAAGTCAGAAAGACAAATACCATATATTATCTCTCATGTGAAATCTAAAAAATAAATAGCAACCTAGTGAATATAACAGAAAGAAACAGATTCAGAAAACAAATTAGTGGTTACCAGTGGGGGTAGAAGAGGTAGAGCAAAACTGGGGAGGGAATTAAGAAATACAAATTTCTCTCTATATAATAAGTTACAAGCATAATGTTCAGCAGAGAGAATATAGCCAATGCTTTACATTAACCATAAATGAAGTATAAACTTTAAAAATTGTGAACCACTATTTGTACATCTAAAACATATAATATTGTAAGTCAACTATACTTCAATTTTAACAAAAGGTCTAAAATTAGATGGTGGTGATGGCTGCACAAACCTGTAGATACTTAAAAAATGAAATTATATTCTTTAAATGGATAAATTGTATAGTACATGAATTATCTTAATCAAGCTATTTTCAAAACTGCAAGGATACTGCCTCTGATGAGCATACTGGTAGACTGAACAGAGCTGAGGAAAGGATCTGAGCTTGAGGATATCTCAACAGAAATCTCAAAAAATGAAAAGAAAAGGGAACAAAAATTGGGGGGGGTGGGGAGGACTATCCAAGGAACATGAGATAACTACAAAAGGTATAATGGAAATATCAGAAGAAGAATAAAGCCACAGGAACAGAAGAAATATCTGAATCAATAATAACTGAGGGGACTTCCCTGGTGGTCCAGTTGTTAAGAGTCCACCTTGCAATTCAGGGGATGACGGTTCAATCCCTGATTGGGGAACTAAGACCCCACATGCGGCAAGACAACTAAGTCCATGTGCCACACTACTGAGCCACAACAGTGAGCTCACATGCCACAACTAAGATCTGAGGAAATCAAAAATAAACAAAATAATGACTTAACATTTCACAAATTAATGTCAAACATCAAACCCCAGATATAGGAAGCTCAGAGAGTACCAAACAGGATACATACCAAAAGAAAAGAAAAACTCAACCATACCTATGCATATCATTTTCAAGCTATAGAAATAAAAGTCCTAAAAGAAACCAGGGCGGGGGAGAGGGGGCGGGGGAACTACTATGGAACAAAGTTAAGAATTATATCCAACTTCTCAGGGAAAAAACAAGCGAAAAGAGAGGGAAGTAAAATATTTAAAATACTGAAAGAAAGAAAACACCAATCCAGAATTCTGTACTTTACAAAATTAATCTTTCAAAAGTAAAGGAGAAATATGCTGAAAACTCGGTTCTGAATGTGTTGTACCTTTGATTTGTATCTCAAATCATCATTTCAAAATACAGGCTTTTATTTACTTAGATATTAATAGAGCCTGCCACCACCATCAGACAGACCTGGTGCTCCTGCGCCGAGTTAACACAGGGCAATTGTTTGCATGTCTTCACTGGCACTGTAAGATGTGGCCGAGAAGACAGGCTTTCAGAGTAAGAAGTGCGTGTTGGTGGTAAGAAACTCAGGTTAGGAGTACTTTTATCTCAAAGTACCAGTTTTTTAGCATATAGCTCTCCAGTGAGACCTGTCTGTGTGAATCTGAAGGAGATGATGGACTGCTCTATCTGCTAAATGCCATTGTGCATAAATCACATTTTGAGAAGCTACCTAATGCATAAGCTTTTTAATGCTGTAAAATATAGTAGCTAAAATTAAATGCCACTTAGCTTTTTCAGAGATGAGTTTATGGATAGCCAGTCAAATTCAAAGCTTTTTGATATATAAAAACTTTATAAATGGAACTACTCCATCAGTAGGTAAAGTGTAACAAAAACCTGTCTAGATGGATAGCGTGTAATTTCTGCACAGGTCTCTGTAGCAAATACATCACTGTATACTGGTGAAGAATCTTGCTCCAATAAAGGAACATAAAGATTTTTTTTTGAAAAAAAAAAAAAAAAGTAAAGGAGAAATAAAGACTTTCTCAGAGAAACAAAAACTGAGGGAATTTGTTGCTAGTAGGCCTATCTTGCAAGAAATGTTAAAAAAAAATTATTAGAGGAAAGGAAAATGACATAGATCAAAAAATCAGATTTACCTAAAGAAAGGAAGAGCATCAAAGAAGGAATAAATAAAGGCAAAATAAAAATGAGGGATAATCACAGAAACAAAATGAAGGAAAGGAAGGAAGAAGGAAAAAAGCAACACTGCTTGATGGAAAAAGAACATTTACAAGAAGTACTATGAATGGAAAGGGGAAGCCAAGTCAGGAAAAAGTAATTTTGTTAGAAATAAACCACAAAATGGATAAATTACAAGCATGTAACCGACAGCCAGCAATTGCACATCCCCAACAAATCAGACATACCTACATCCCTGATGAAATTCTGGGGTCTATGTCCAGTGTCTACAAAATGTTGGCAGTAATCATTATGGGGATTTAAACTCTGTGTTCCCTAAAGAAAAAGTCAAAATTAAATTAATAGCTTTAACTCTGGTGGCAGATACATTAACTCGGAGCTTTATTTTTTATTATGAGGCCAAGCAAAATATAAGCTGATAGATTTAAAAAATAAAAAACATCAATATTAAAATGATAGTTTATAATTCAGTTATCTACAGATATTAATAACCAAGCATCAGAAGAACATTTCATGAATGATTTTAAATGATATTTTATTTTATAACAATAATGATCCTTCAATAACTGAAAAAAAAATCTTAAACATAAATATTTAAAATCTTTTCGGGCACAAAGCTGAAACATGGAAAGTTAAAGATTTGAAAATTCTTTACCTTAAGAAAAGTACTAGAATCTTTATAAATCTCTTCTTCATATGGCAAATTCTCTTCCTCCTGTTGCATTTCTAATTCATCCTTAAAAAAGGAAGATTAAGTAGATATTTTATGTATAAGAGGAATCTTATGTATTACATTGTGTAAGTATTAACACTCATAAATATTTTCTTTCCCTAAGACATAAATTTTTCAAATTATCATTAAAGTCAAACATTGAAGTCTTTGCTTTCTCATCATTAGCTATGTTAATAAAAATTTCCTTTTCACTCTCAATAACTGTCTATAAGTACTAATTTTGTTGACTAAGTTATCTAGATTTACCTTAGATATAAAACTTTAAATTATTAGAATTTAGCTTAAATCATGAAAGATAGGCCCACCAATGGGGCAATTTTACTTACACTAGAGCAAACCAAAAGAAATCACTATTTTATAAGTCAAAAATGTTAAAATATGAGGAACTGTATATGCTTTAATCTAACATAATCACAAATATTTAAGTTATATATTAGGATATATCAAATGCAACCAACACACAATATCGTTTTGCTGTGTCCAACTCTTTGCAACCGCATGGACTGTAGCCTGTCGGGCCCCTCTGTCCATGGATTTCCTAGGCAATACTGGAGGGGGTTACCATTTCCCGCTCCAGGGGATATTTCAAACCCAGGGACTGCACCCACATCTCTTTTGTCTCCTGCACTGGCAGGCACATTCTTTACCACTGAGCCACCAGGGAAGCCCAACACACAACACAGCTTTATGAAATTAGGTAGTTATACTTAAGAGATTTACTGAAACTATTCTCTTCTGTTAAATACAGCTGCGTAACAGTTAATTTGAAAACATGGAGATAGGTTTTTTGCCCCTTTACTTTTTTTTCACCTAAATAATGCAACTACAAGTTCAGAAGTTGGGTTTTTTCCCTTGGGCCTCTGTTAGAAATGCTTCTACACTGCTATCTAGCCCATGAATTCTCAAAATATTTTAACTGCACTACCCTATATTGTTAAGATGGAACAACACAACTCATAAAAGATAGTACTATACCCTCCTGAAAACTGATCCAATTATCCAACGTTTCTGGCACATCTACCTCCTTGCTCTATTTAAGAATGTTGTTGCCTAGAGCTTACTAGGCATTACGCTTAGTGCTTTATATACATCACCTGATTTAATCCACATACCTCTTCTATTAAAATGAGTAAACTGATATAAATGGTGACATATACGCTATTGACGTTATTCAGTATTTTGTCAAAATTCAACTTTTGTCAAATTTGTTTTCCTAGATAAGACTCTACAGATTGTATGGACTTATTTTTTTCTTGACCAAAACACTGTCCCATTCTCTACTTGCCTTATATTCTTCCATCTTATCTTCATCTGTCTCTCCTTCATCCTGATACTTACGTTTTGCATTTGGAGCAGAAGTATCATAGGAAGCTCTGAAAATTAAAACTGAAATATCACTCACAAATACATAAGATGTATACATGTATTCATTAATATTAAAGGACAGTTTTAAAGAGATAGAATAAGGCAAATTTTTCCTAACTAAACAGTATCCATTCACTCGGTTTATAAATTTTAAAAGTATTATAACCTGATTAATAACTCTGTATTTTATTTTTGAGAAAGCAATCAAATGAGAAAATAAGTTTTTATAAGGTATGTATGGCAAAGAGAAATTTCTGCATATCATTCTAATCTGTCTTGAGTGAAACTGATGTTCTAATTGGTAACTACAATACTGAAAAATTCTAAATGCTTTATGAACTATCAAATGAATACCACTTTTGGGGTAAAGTTTTTTTTTTTAAATAAGGATTTTTAAAATAAAATTATATATGGTACATAAGCTAATTCTCAGTCTAATATTACATTTTCTAACTAGTTCATAAATGAGAACTTACTTATATTCAGAAAATAAGCATTTCATAATTCATAGACAATAAAAATCAATTTTTTCCAAATTGGTATGCTGATGCTTATCATAACAAAGATTACTGTTTATTAAAGCAATGATCCTTTTGCAAATATTAACATGTCATTTATAAAAAGCCATTATTCTACTGACCTGCAAGTTTCTCTTGTTTCAGCAATTTCTCTCTGCTCATCTTTGCTATTTAACACAGCACCAATGCTGTCGGCACTTTCAGCTCCCAACTGAGAAAAGGCAAAACTCAACATTAGAACACAATGCACTAAGCATCCTTTCTAGCCATTTGCAGCAGCATTTAATACATCCAATATTAAAAAAAAAAAAGGAATCCCTAACTACTGTAGCAAGCAAATGGAATATTTACCTTCCAGGAAAAACAGAAAGTATCTTGAAACAAAATCACGTCATTTAAGAATGATTTCAACAGCTGAAAAGTATTTTATGCTTTAAGTTATACTGAAATCAAAACAATTAACTTGAGGCAGTAGTAACCAAAAAAAAAAAAAAAAAAAAAAAGTAGGCAACAGGGTTTATAGTTTGATAGGCATTATGGTAAACACTTTTTATCCATCTGTGTATCATATCTTATTTATTTTATAGAGTACATATACTTCATGTGCTATACCTTATTTATCCCATACTGTAATAAATACTATTTGGTTTTATTCAAGCCAAGTCTTTATATAATGATTACAGGCACAATACTAAACTTTCCAAATACCTGAAAAANCTTTTCATCCATCTGTGTATCATATCTTATTTATTTTATAGAGTACATATACTTCATGTGCTATACCTTATTTATCCCATACTGTAATAAATACTATTTGGTTTTATTCAAGCCAAGTCTTTATATAATGATTACAGGCACAATACTAAACTTTCCAAATACCTGAAAAATAGTTATGCAAGTTATGGCGGGCAGTTGGGTAAATTCTACAAAATACAAATGTAAAAAAATCACTAGTTGAGATAAGTCTGGCTACAAACTGTGGCATCAATTCATGGAAAGCTTAAAAACCAAACCAAAGGTATAGAAAGCAATTTATAGGCCATGAGGAATCACTTAACATTTTTAAGCACAAGAAGAGCATGAGGAAGTCTGCCTTATATAGCCCCTTGAGCTCAAAGCATACTAGAGCCTAGCCTTTATTAAACAATTTTTATTACACAATTACATTAATTCCCACTGCCTCTTTACACTATTCCATGACTCCCTGAAGGTTTCTCCAATGATAAATCTCTTCCAACATATTAACTGTTCCTGATATTTTAACATTTCCATAAAATTTTCCTGACCTCTACTCTGTTTCATCAGAAACCACATCTACTTCCTGTAGGGGAAATGCCTTTTAACCTTCTTCCCATGAAATTGACTGACTCCACTCCCCTCAGTTCTCAGATAAATAAACGTCACTTTCTCAGAGAGTTCTTCTATGAACACTAGAGAGAGAACGGGTAGTCTCCTTGCATTTTTCTCTTACCGCCTCATTTTCTCATTCAGATCAAAATACAAACTAATTTTGTTTTACTTTTGTTTATTCCCTGTTTATATTATTTTATACTTTATATTTGTACACCTCAATTATTTGTTTACTTTTGCCTACTTCTTCCCCCACTGAATTGTTAGCTCACTGAGGAAGAACTCTGTCCTGTTGATATCTAATGTTCAGGAGCTATTATAAAGTCTCACTTATACTAGACACTCAATAAATATGTGAATAAACCAATGAGATTTCTTGCCAGGGCCTAAATTAGAATACGATGTTTTATAAGACAAACGTTTTAAATCAAACTGTGCTTAACATACATAATCGTCTTCTTGTATTCCAACTTTTTTAAATTGTGGAATGACTGGAGTAATTAAACAGACTTTCCACTGTGGGTGTGTATGTGTGTGCGCTCAGTCGTGTCCAATTCTTTGTGATTCCCTCTTGACTGTAGCCCACCAGGCTACTCTGTCCATGGAATATTCCAAGCAAGAATACTGCAGTGGGTTGCCATTTCCACTGTGGTAGCACTAAATATGTTATTTGAATAATTATGACAATTTGGTATCCTCTGAAAGTATACTACTTTTAAAAACAAAGCTACAAGTTAAAGAGAAGGTGTAAATTACTGGTGGCAGCATCACTGGCCACAATCATAGTGTGTGCCTATACACTGCCTGGTGGCCCAGAGGGTAAAGCGTCTGCCTGCAATGCAGGAGACCCGGGTTCGATTCCTGGGTCGGGAAGATCCCCTGGAGAAGGAAATGGCAATCCAGTCCAACACTCTTGCCTGGAAAATCCCATGGACGGAGGAGCCTGATACAGCAGTCCATGGGGTCGCAAAGAGTCGGACACAACTGAGCTACTTTACTTATATATTGCATCTGATATCTTCATCCAGCAGCCAAAAGCAAATCAAGCAAATTATATATGTTGAGTTGTGCTCCACTTCGAAGTTCATGAATCAACAAAAACTTATTAAAAACTAACTTTGGGTAAGAAACAAAGTTAGGGTAGAAGATTAACCCAACTGGAATTGTCTGTACGAGTTAGTGATGTACAGCAGTGGCCTCAATACATTCAGTCAGGACAATGGATGCATCGAGCAAGAAAAGCCTAAACCAGGGAGTTCCAGGCCAAGTTTCATGATAAAGTTCTGCCCTGGGCTGTGCCATAAAGGATAGACAGAAATCAGAAAGAAAGGACGTTTCTTTTGTTTATATTACACAAATAACTTTCTGGAGAGCAGCCAGTCTGTCTTGTTCACATAGTCAGTGAAAAAAAGGCTTCTGGTAAAGTGGAAGTCTACTATTGATTATATTGGCCATCCTCACCCAGGTGGAATGGTTTCTAACCAGTTATTCCAAGAGGGAGCCGGGTGTATTGGAAGAGAACAGAAAGGCCTAAGAGTGAAGCTGGCAAACTTAAGTTTTGTCACCTTCAGCATGTAAGGTAAATTCTTTGAGCTTTATTTTCTTCACCTGTAAGATCCAGATAGCATCTGACTTGTATGATAAAATAACATACATAAAAATTTGTCAAGTCCCTTGACACATAAAACGGACTTAATAAATGGCAGCCATTATTAAATGCTGTACACTATTTAATTTCTCTAAAGGTAGGATAACCTATCATTCATAGCAGACTTACCAACATCTACAAGAGCTCCTGGTACATAGTAAGACATTCAAGAAATAATTCTTTATGTATGTATTTTGAGTCAAATATAGGTCTGAATTCAAAACTTAAGTGTAAAAATCTTACTTGGTTGTAATAAAGAGCCACTGGACATTTTCAAACATAACATGATAAAAGCAACTGGGATAAAGAAGGCTTGAAAAAGATACCTGATTTGTCAAAAAATCATCAGAGGCACAGAAACAGATCTAATTCCAAACACCCACTTTTTCTTTTTTCTTTTTGGTTTACACCACGGGGCTTAAGGAATCTTAGTTCCCAGACCAGGGACTGAACCCGGGCCACAGCCATGAAATCGCGGAGTCCTAACCACTGGACCACCAGAGAAGTTCCCTAAACAACCATATTTTAAACACTATACCATAAATCTTTTCATCATGTCATAAAAGAAGCTATATCTCTGATTTTCGTTTACTAAAACCAAGATTCATTACAGAAAAAAAATAACTATTTTTNAGGAGTCCTAACCACTGGACCACCAGAGAAGTTCCCTAAACACCGATATTTTAAACACTATACCATAAATCTTTTCATCATGTCATAAAAGAAGCTATATCTCTGATTTTCGTTTACTAAAACCAAGATTCATTACAGAAAAAAAATAACTATTTTTGAATGACTATTAAGATTCCTCATTAAAGCTTACGAGCATTTCCCCCATCACTGTTACTGACCCGAGGGGTAGAAAGGAAAACACAGCCTCTGACTTTAAGCAAAGCCGTGCATCTGCATTTTCTGCATGTGTACTCTACTGATCAGCACGTGTCAACTTACACGCAAGCAGCGGTGAAGACAAGCTTTGGAGAGACAAACTGGCCTAGTGGTTAACGACTCGGGGGAAACATTAGTTAGCCACCGGCGCCCATGTTTCATTATGTGAAGATAATGCTACCTTTTTGAGAGATTTGTTGTGACTGAGTAAGAATTCAAACATTTAGCTGTGGGTAATGACGAGGATACCGTATACAACACAGTCGACTGCAACACCCATGATGCAGAACCTAAAATTCACACTCAGGCTACTGTCAATGCGGTCTTTAGATATTATCCCAGAAAAAAAAACACCGTAAACCTATTTCACAATGAAGCCACAATCTCATGAATCAGGCGCCGATACGAGAAAAAGCAAGACACAAAAGACTATTTAAAAAGTGAAGAGAAACTGAGGGGCTAACGACTCCCCTTTCCTCGCGTGAACTGCGATAACTTACACACACACACCAAAGTTTTGTATCCTCATCGCTGAGGATGCCAGACACCTGGCGGGCATTCCATACATGCTGCTGCAGACCAGGCGTGGCGGTCGGTTTAGCACCACCGCAAGGACCACAACATGAACGGGGAACGATTCGGGGTACAGAGGGTAGAGAGGTCCTGGGATTAAAGTCGCGAGACCAGAAAGGGCTGCCGGGTGGCAGGTGAGGAGACGGAAAAACGGGGAGAAAGGGACGGGGAACGCGGCGCACGCGCATTCGCGACCCCTCCCTGGGCCGCGGACCTGCTGCGCGAGAAGCTGTCGACGTAACTTCTGCCGCTCCCGGATCTCCTGCAAGCGGCTGTCCATGTCCCGACTTGTTTTCCACTACCTCGAAAACTTGGCAATTAGCGGATGAACCCTTGCGCCAATTTCTCTTCGGAATCTGCGGCTCACAAAATTTTCCAGCCGCTTCAGGAGGCGGGTCCCCAATACCCTCTCCTCAGTAGATGTTTCCGGCGCTGCCGGAATTTTGCGCCACGGAGCCCGGAAGTCCCGCCTTCCCCTGGACGCCCGCGATTTGACGCCATTTAGCAGAGGCCCAATGAGTGTCCTGCGGCGCCCGGGGCGTCACGGAAAGTGCCCGCCCTTCCGAGAGCGCGGGCTGTCAGAGTGGTGCGGGCGGGTGGGCTGGCTTCTCACTGCCCTCTCCTGGGACTGCAGGCTTCCTGGGTCTTTTAGCGCTGTTTCCCAGTTGTGGGCCGAGTTATTGTCGATTCCCTTTTCCAGTAACTCCCCAGTGGCCAGCGCTGGCGTTTTAAAAATTGCTGGATACCAGGTTTTTTGCTAAAAGCACAGACTCGAGTCCAATTGCCGTGTTTAAACCTAGGACTGTCCTTTACTAGATGAATGGCCTTGGTTAGTTAATCACCCTCTGTGTGCCTCTAGTTTTCTCATTTGTACAGTGGGAGTGATAAGAGGGCCTATACTTCACAGAGCTGAAGATTGAAAGAATAAGCAGAGCTAAAAGCATACCACCATGGAAGTGTTTATTGAGATTTTTATTATTTATATTTCCCTTTAGGCAGGGAACAACAATGCAGGAGACATAAGAGACACAGGTGCGATCCCTAGGTCAGGAAGATCCCCTGGAGGAGGGCACGGCAACCCACTCCAGTTTTCCTGTCTGGACAATCCCATAGACAGAGAAACCTGACATAGGGTTGCAGTCGGACAGGACTGAGCGTCTAACACTTTACCTTTTTTGTCCTCTATTACAGTTCAGTTCAGTTCAGTTGCTCAGTCGTGTCTGACTCTGCAACCCCAAGAACCGCAGCACCAGGCCTCCCTGTCCATCACCAACTCCCGGAGTCCACCCAAACCCGTGTCCATCAAGTTGGTGATGCCATCCAACCATCTCATCCTCTGTCGTCCCCTTCTCCTCCTGCCCTCAATCTTTCCCACATCAGGGTCTTTTCAAATGAGTCAGGTCTTCACATCAGGTGGCCCAAAGTATTGGAGTTTCAGCTTTATATCAGTCCTTCCAATGAACACNATGCAGATGACACCACCCTTATGGCAGAAAGTGAAGAACTAAAGAGCCTCTTGATGAAAGTGAAAGATGCTTTTAGAGAAGCATCATCTCTGACTCCAAGCCAACACAACCACAGGCAGGCTGAAGTTGGTGGTTAATAACCCATGTTTGGGCAACCAGAGGAATGGCCAGCCTATCTCCAAGCTCAGGAAAGACTTCTAGGAAGCATGCTCATACCAGTACGCACGTGCACACATACACACACATGCAAGCACAACAAGCAAAATGGTGAGACAGCAGTTCACATAGCTCAGAATCAGTCACATACACACTTACTGAAAAAGACTTATCATAAGCAACTTATTACTTAAGAAAAATGTGTTTTCCAAATTCTCAGATGCCAGTGCCAATAACAAAGGCCATTTTGGAGACAGAACCAGCTATAGAAAGTCTTCTATAAAAGGAAAAAATTAATTTCCATTTTAGCCTGTCTGGAAAGAGTACCTCCCTCAGTGTTACAAGCAGATGTAGCTGCATGTTGTATGAGTCTCTGGGCTTTCCCTAGCCAGTGAGACTCAGCTGCTTAACATTTGTGGTTAATGATTATAATTGACGTCATCCTTTGACACTCAATACCCATTCGTACCTCTTCCGTGTACCTGCCTACATGCCACAGGGATGAATAAACTAGAAACTCCATTTCCCTGGCTCTCTTGCAGCTAGGATCCTGGATGTGAATTCCATTTTACCAATGAGATGCTCTTGTGCAAGATTTGGAAAGTGAAAGTGAGCCAAAGACCATCTTCCTGCTGCTATTGTCACTGTTGGCCAAGTGTCACTGGTCAACCTTGAGTTCTGAGTGGCTATGGAATAGTAGAGGGAGCAGGATTGGTGACAGGGGCTGGAGCAGCAGCTTTGCACCCTCTGGGTCCCAGTTACAGAGCTGACTCCTGATCTCCCATCTTCTAATCCTTCCATGGATTTTATAAGCACCAAACCCTGACACAATTCCCTAGATGCTTTAAAAACATTTTCATCAAAATACTTTAACGGGTAGTGAGACATGAACTCTACATCCTTAGAGTCTGAGAAACTGCCCCAAAGGGGTCTTTTTTCGTTCAGTCACTCAGTTCAGTTCAGTTCAATTGTGCAGCCATGTCCCCATGAATCGCAGCACAACAGGCTTCCCTGTCCATCACCAACTCCTGGAGTTTACGCAAACTCATTTCCATCCAGCCATTTCATCCTCTTGTCCCCTTCTCCTCTTGCCCCCAATCCCTCCCAGCATCAGGGTCTTTTCCAATGAGTCAACTCTTCGCATGAGGTGGCCAAAGTATTGGTTTCAGCTTCAACATCAGTCTTTCCAATGAACACCCAGGACTGATCTCCTTTAGGGTGGACTAGTTGGATCTCCTTGCAGTCCAAGGGACTCTCAAGAGTCTTCTCCAACACCGCAGTTCAAAAGCATCAATTCTTTGGTGCTCAGCCTTCTTCACAGTCCAACTCTCACATCCATACATGACCACTGGAAAAACCATAGCCTTGACTAGACAGACTTTTGTTGGCAAAGTAATGTCTNTCTCCTTGCAGTCCAAGGGACTCTCAAGAGTCTTCTCCAACACCACAGTTCAAAAGCATCAATTCTTTGGTGCTCAGCCTTCTTCACAGTCCAACTCTCACATCCATACATGACCACTGGAAAAACCATAGGCTTGACTAGATGGACCTTTGTTGGCAAGGTAATGTCTCTGCTTTTTAGTATGCTGTCTAGGTTGGTCATAACTTTTCTTTCAAGGAGTAAGCAGAGACAACTGGACATCACCACATGGTCAATACTGAAATCAGATTGATTATCTTCTTTGCAGCCAAAGCTGGAGAAGCTCTATACAATCAGCAAAAACAAGACCAGGAGCTGACTGTGGCTCAGATCATGAACTCCTTATTGCCAAGTTCAGACGTAAATTTAAGAAAGTAGGGAAAATAAAAAAGTTGGCTTAAAACTCAACATTCAGAAACATCTGATCCATCACTTCATTGCAAATAGATGGGGAAATAATGGAAACAGTGAGAGACTTTATATTTGGGGCTCCAAAATCACTGCAGATGGTGACTGTGGTCATAAAATTAAAAGATGCTTGCTCCTTGGAAGAAAAGTTATGACCAACCTAGATAGCATATTAAAAGGCAGAGACATTAGTTTGTCAACAAAGGTCCATCTAGTCGAAGCTATGGTTTTTCTAGTAGTCATCCATGGATGTGAGAGTTGAACTATAAAGAAAGCTGAACACCAAAGAATTGATGCTTTTAAACTGTGGTATTGGAGAAGACTCCTGAGACTCCCTTGGACTGCAAGGAGATCCAAGCAGTCCACCCTAGAGGAAATCAGTCCTTAATATTCATTGGAAGGACTGATGCTGAAGCTGAAGTGCCAATACTTTGGCCACCTGATGAGAAGAACGGACTCACTGGAAAAGACTCTGATGCTGGGAAAGAAAGATTGAAGGCAGGAGAAGGGGACGACAGAGGATGAGATGGTTGGATGCCATCACCATCGCGATAGACATGAGTTTGAGTAAGCTCCAGGAGTTGATGATGGACAGGGAAGACTGGCATGCTGCAGTCCATGGGGATGCAAAGAGTCAGACACGACTGAGCAACTGAACTGAACTGATATTTTAAAACATTTAAATTTTCAAGAAGAGAGAAGAGTAAGAGGCTTTAAAAACACTTATAATTAGGAGGAAATGCATTATAGTTCTACTTTCTATGAATTCTTTTATTATTTCTATACAACTTCTTCAACATTCCCTGTATCTTTATTCCTATTTCAAAAACACTAATAGTGCAATTTTAAAGATCTATGGGATAAAAAATTTAATAAAATGAATATCTCTATGAAATGAAAGCAATTTCCCCCTAATTTATCTCTTCTATAATTTATTTTAACAGGTCAGTGTACCTCAATATCCTGGAGGAGGAAAAGGCCATTCATTCCAGGATTTGTGCCTGAAAAACCCCATGGACAGAGGAGCCTGGTGGACTATAGTCCATGGGGTTGCAAAGAGTCGATCACAACTCAGCCACTGAGCACGCATGCAGGTGTCTCTATGTAACACAGAAAATGTTGAGTTAAAAGTCTGTAAAGTTTGAAATACCTGTAACTGCATGTAGGGCTTTCTCTAAGAAGATTACCATACTTACGTAAGAAATGAAATTGTTTATGAAGCAAATACTTTTGGGAGCTTATTCAGTGGTTTTTAAAGAATAGGAAGTTTTGCTCTGTAGCTCACTCCAACTAACAGTCTTAATGCTTTACACTATTTTTAAAATGTGTTTGTTTTTACAGCTTAATTCTTACTTTGAGTATTCTCTCTCTCCAGAATTTGAAATGTTAAAAACAATTAGAAAAAGAAAGTACATTCTGGAATGAATCAAAATAAATCCTATAGGGACTTCCTTGGTGTTCCAGTGGTTAAGAACCCACAATCTGATGCAGGGGACACAGGGTCTATCCCGGACTGAAGAACTAATTCCCACATGATGCTAGGCAACTAAGCTTGCTTGCCACAACTAGAGAAAGCTGGCGCAGTGAAGACCCAGTGCAGCCCAAAATGATAAATGTGTAAAACTCATATTCAAAGAGAAATTGATGATATAATAGTAAGTGCTGCTTACTCTTTAATGATCTGTTTGGGATTTGGCGGATTTTTAAATATTTAAAGTATTTTATAAAACACACATACAAACTGTACAAGATTTGGTCTCAGAAATTACAAAGTACTATTATAAAGGAATCCACTGTCCCAGAAATTTGGATCAGAAAAATGCTAAAAACTATTTTTGTACCTTTATACCCAAATTTCCCAGGTGGCGCTCGTGGTAAAGAACCTGCCTGCCAGTGTAACAGAGGTTAAGAGATGTGAGTTCAGTTCCTGAGTTGGGAAGATGCCCTGAAGGAGAGCATGGCAACCCACTCCAGTATTCTTGCCTGGAGAATTCCATGGACAGAGGAGCCTAGCAGACTACAGCCCATAGGATTGCACAGAGTTGAAGATGATTGAAGCGACTTAGCACGCAGGCACCATAATTATAGATTTCATTGGATACATTCTTTAAAAGAGGCAACATATTCATACAGAGTGAAGTAATCAGAAAGCGAAAAAAACACATTGTATATTAATGCACGTGTATGGAATCTAGAAAGATGGTACAGATGAGCCTGTTTGCAGGGCAGGAATAGAGATGGAGATGTAGATAATGGATAAGTGGACATGGGAGAGGGCAGAATGGATTGACATATACTACACACTACTGTATGCAGAACAGACAGCTAGTGGGAAGCAGCTGTATAGCACAGGGAACTCAGCTCTGCGCTCTGCGATGACCTAGAGAGGTGTGATGGGGGAGGTGGGAGTGGGAGGAGGCTCAAGATGCAGGGGAAACCAGGATACATATAGCTGATTCAGTTTGCTGTATAGCAGAAACTAACACAACATTGTAAAGCAATTATATGCCAATTAAAAAAAAGTATGACAGATTTTTGTAGCCAATGCAAATGCTGTAATTTTTTTACAGTATTTAAAATTAAATTTCTAAATTCCAAAGAATTAAGTTTCAAGTGAATATGAAAAGATACTTCTTGTATATGTGCTGAAAAATACAGATCCTAAAACCAAATTATGGCTAATATGCTAAATCTGTTTTAGATTATAGATCAGTGCATCCAAGAGAAATCACTGGAGTCTTCCTACTTTCTCCTTCCCAGCCTTCTCCTCTGGACATTTATGTCAGATGACGTAGGAATGTGCAGAATTAGCATTCACTGGCTACTCACTGGTTATGCAGTATTCCCTCTGATTTGAATGATCTCAACTGTTTTTTTTTTTTTTTCTCTCTCATCTGTTTATGGGTCAAATATACAAAAACTCAAAGCATGTTGATCCTGGTGAAATTTAGCAGAGAAAAACAGCTTTGGCCACAGAAACTTGAAGAGCTTTACTGAAGGGAAAAAACTGGACATTTTCTCATCCTGAGAGGAGCTGGATAGGATTCTAACTTCAATTTCCATTATGTCTCTAAAGGCTGGACCTTACTTAGGTAGTCTCATCTTAGGCCAAAATAAACAATTTCCATATTTGTAGCACAGTATTACTGCTCTGTAAGTTAGCTAATTCAGGAAAACGGGAAATGACATTATATGTAAGCAACTGTTTCACATCTGTACCCAAGTCTGAATTGGTAGTTTCTGAAAACAGGTATCATCTTCATAGCAGGGGGAAAAGCACATGATTCTTTATGTACATGTACACACATATTCACATATGGCAAAGTATAATTTGGAAACATTTTGTTAAGATGTATAGGAAGATTGGGGCTTCCCAGATGGTGAAAAATCTGCCCGCCAATGCAGGAGGCACACTATACAGAGGTTCGGTCCCTGGGTCAGGAAGATCCCCTGGAGTAGGAAATGGCAACCCACGCCAGTATTCTTGCTTGGAGAATCCCATAGACGGAGGAACCTAGTCAGCTACAGACCATGGGGTAGCAAAGAGTTGGACACTGAGCCTGCAAGCATAGGAAGATTACCTTTGTATTTAGAATACTGACCCAGCAAGGCTTGTAGCATATATTCATAAAGCAAATTAATTATACTCTTTCTGTGAGACTGGTTCTTCCCTTGTCCTTGGATGAAAACTTAAGCAGTCTTCATAGTTTTTCTGGACATTCTTGTTTATTAGAAACAGCTATTTGGTTATTCAAGCTTTCATCTCATTATAACAATCAATGAGACAGGCTTGTTGGGGGCGAGGGGCCCTTCCCTGGTGGCTCAGTTGGCAAGAATCTGTCTGCAATGAAGAAGACTTGGGTTTGATCCCTCAGTCAGGAAGATCCCATGGAGAAGGGAATAGCAACTCACTCTAGGATTCTTGCCTGGAGAATCCCACGGACAGAGGAGCCTGGCAGGCTATAGTCCATGGGGTCGCAAAGAGTCTGACATGACTGAGTGACTAACACACACATATAACAATCAAAATAAGAAGTCACAACTTAATTCTGGCTTTCTGGTAAAGGCTTGTCTCCTTACTCTCTGTCTTCAGGCCAGTTGCAGGCATGAAGCTCACCGTTGCAGAGGCAGAGAAAGGAGGGTGCTGTCTGCTGCTTCTCTCTGTCCTCCTGGGGATGCTCCAGCTCCACATCTCAGTCAGACCTACAGACTCCCACCCTCAAGGCAGGAGTGTGGGGATCAAGGGGACTCAATGGACAGCTTACTGGAAAAGTTCTTACTAAATTGGTATGACAGTACCATTCATGATCTAGTATAGAAACTTTCTGGACTTGGCAGATGTTTAAAACGGACTCTTTCTTTCTTTAAAATATTTATTTTATGTAAATAAAGTGGCTGCGCCACTTTTTAGTGGTGGCACGTGGGATCTTTGCTCTTCATTGCAGCATGTGGAATCTTTAGTTGCGGCATGCAAACTATTAGTTGAAGCATGTGAACTCTGAGTTGCAGCATGTGGAATCTCATTCCCTTGTGGAGAGTGAAGTCTTAGACACTGGACCACGATGGAAGTCTCTTAAAATTGACACTTTCTCATTTTGCATTTTCATGGGTTCTTCCAAGACCCACTCTACTCTCCCTGTGGGTTCCCATGAAAAGAGCTAATGCATCTCTGTTTTCTACTGTTCTTTAGCTTTCTTTATTTACTTGGCTTCTTTCTGCAGAGGACTATTTTTACCTCTTGGCTATTCTTTGGGGCTTAATCTAAGAAGACCCCATGCTGGCTTCCTAAGTGAGTGGCTTTCCAAGATTTGGTTCGTGGAAAAACCACATTGTTTATCCTAATGGCCTCTGGGAGAAGTATTTTACTGCCAGAATTCAGGAAAACCAGAAATCCTATTACAAAGTGGCCACATGATCCTTTGAGCAACTAACCAACCATTCCAAATGGAAAGTAAACAGTCCCATATTCCCCAGACCTCAGGTTTCCCTACAGTCTCCTTAAAGCCTCCTTTGTTGATTTAGGTTAAGCAGGACTAACCTCTCTCTCCCTTCCTTGAACTCTGTGAATACAGTGAACTCTGAAAATTCTCTCCTCCAATCACCACTTCTTGATCATTTGAGGACTCAGAAGCAGACAGAATAGTTTAGAGCCCTATAGCCAATTATCTTCTGCTTCTTTTACATGTCTGACAGGGTGGTTGTGATCCACACTTTGGAAACTTTGGAAGTCCTAGCCATAACTTCCACAAGTACTATTGTACACTTAAGTGAAAGATATATCCTATGACGTTGTTCAGTCACTCAGTCGTGTCCGACCCTTTGTGGCCCATGGACTGAAGCTCATAGGCTTCCCTGTCCTTCACTATCTCCTGGAGTTTGCTTAAATCCATGTCCACTGAGTCAGTGATGCCATCCAACCACCTTATCCTTGCTGGATGTCTTCTCCTGCCCTCAATCTTTCCCAGCATCAGGGTTTTTTTCTACTTAACTGGCTCTTCACATCAGGTGGCCAAAGTATTAGAGCTTCAGCTTCAGCATCAGTCCTTCCAATGAATATCCAGGGTTGGTTTCCTTTAGGATTGACTGGTTTGATCTTCTTGTTGTGCAAGGGACTCTCAAGAGTCCACACCTCCAAAGCATCAATTCTTCAGTGCTCAGTCTTCTTCATGGTCTAACTCTCACATCTGTACACAACTACTGGAAAAGCCATAACTTTTGAAGAGACTGACCTTTGTCAGCAAAGTGATGTCTCTGCTTTTTAATACACTGTCTAGGTTTCTCATAGCTTTTCTTCCAAGGAAGAAGCATCTTTTAATCCTAAAAATTTAATATATCCTATACAATGGTTTTAGAAAAGGCAGAGGAACCAGAGATCAAATTGCCAACATCTGCTGGATCATGGAAAAAACAAGAGAGTTCCAGGAAAACATTTCTGCTTTATTGACTACGCCAAAGCCTTTGACTGTGTGGATCACAATAAACTGTGGAAAATTTTGAAAGAGATGGGAATACCGACCACCTGACCTGCCTCTTGAGAAGCCTATATGCAGGTCAGGAAATAACAGTTAGAACAGGACATGGAGCAACAGACTGGCTCCAAATAGAAAAAGGAGTACGTCAAGGCTGTATATTGTCACTCTGCTTATTTAACTTATATGCAGAGTACATCATGAGAAACGCTGGACTGGAAGAAACACAGCTGGAATCAAGATTGCTGGGAGAAATATCAACAACCTCAGATATGCAGATGACACCACCATTATGGCAGAAAGTGAAGAGGAGCTAAAAAGCCTCTTGATGAAAGTGAAAGAGGAGAGAGAAAAAGTTGGCTTAAAGGTCAACNAAATTAAGGAATTCCAAGTACCAGCTTATGTGTGTGTGTGGCGGGGGGTGTGTTGGGGGGTGGTGGAGAGGGCTTCATCACATGGTCCTTTTCTCTTTTTTTACATTCTCTAAATACACTTGAATTATTTTTGCACTGTTCAAATAAAACCAGGGATGTTTACTTAAACTCTTCTTGATGGAAAGGGGGGTCTGTGTGTGTGTATCTCTTGTATTTACTCTTTTAACACATGTTTGGTTAGTGTCTGGGGGGCTGACTGGAGAGGGGGATAAAACCCCTTTAGGTGACAGTGAACAGTTCAGTTATCCCCTTTACTGCCTGAAGCACACTAACGTCCCTATTGCCTCCTCCTACACGCCAGTGACTCTCTGTGAGTCCTCCATTACCACTACTCCAAGTTATAATATTTTACTGTAGTTTGAGCAAAATACTTTATATGGCCAGAAAACAATTTCATTTTCTTGACACTTATGGGTACATACTATGTATGTAACTACATAACATTGCACAAAGTTACATACAATATGTGTAACTACATAAATGTCTATAAAAGTATACATAAAAATAAACATCTTATATACATACACATAGCATACTATATACTATACTGTATAAAAATGTATTTAAAGTTTCCTTTACAATGCATGGAAAAATTCTTTATCTGTGACCCTCAGGGCGCCTGTCACATATAATCAGCACATTATTTGGGACTATGATACACAGATGAACAAAGCCTGGTCCCTGCCGTCCAGGTGCAATATAGACAGAGGGGTTGGGGATGCTCAGGAAGAGTCCACCTCTGCCCAAGCGTCTAGAAAAACACTTCTAGGAGGAGATGACACTTTGAATTCAGCTCAATCAATGGAAAAATGATCAAGTGGTCCCCAACACCCATTCCTGCTCTGAAAATGTGGCAGTGTGCTCAACGTTGACCTGACAACATTCATAGTACTCCTGTGCACTCTGTTGGAAAGGGGAGCTCAATTATGCATCAGGAGGACTGTCAGCTCAGGTGACTTCGGTTGTGCTCCCTAGTATGGTTCTAGTTTCTTCAGAGAGATTTCTATCAGAGCAATTTTTTAAAATTGAGTAAATAACTCACTGAAAGCTCTTTGTTTATACAGATTGAAGGTTCGCTTTCTTCTCCCAGACTTTGTGACAGTGCCTGCATATTTGTTAATGCCTTTATACCCTACCATGAAGGCTGTTATCTTCAGGAAGCTCTGGGGAGGTTCAGGAGCCTAAGTCTGAGGAGCCAGTTTGAAGCCAACTTGTTTGAAGTTGGTGGCATTTTTGTGATGCCGTGGAGACTAAACCTCCAGTTGAGCTTTTGATGAAGTTATGTATGTGAAAGGCCACAGACCAGAAAATGTGCACTTTTTAACCATCTGACATGCAGCAGTCCTTACAAAACAGGCATGGGAAAACATTTTAATGTGGAACTTATGTCTGATTTTGTATTTTTTATTTAATGTCTGTTTATTTGCACACAAACTCAAATAAGGATTTCCTACCCTCTCAGCAAATTACTATCTTATCTTGCATTGAATGACTACGGAGCTAGAAAGAATACCAATTGCTTTAAATCACTAGTTAGGAAGTTCCAATTTAATTTCTTTCCATTAACCCAAATGCATGTCGGTATTTGATATAATCTTTAAAAATTTAACTTTTAAAAATAATAACCTATAAGGGAAAAGAATATGAAATATATACACACAGATATTTTATGTATATATAAACTAAATCAGGCTNGGGAGATGGTGATGGACAGGGAGGCCTGGCGTGCTGCGATTCATGGGGTAGCAAAGAGTCAGACACGACTGAGCGACTGTACTGAACTGATACAATGGCACCCCACTCCAGTACTCTTGCCTGGAAAATCTCATGGATGGAGGAGCCTGGTGGGCTGCAGTCCATGGGGTCGCTAAGAGTCAGACACGATTGAGCGACTTCACTTTCACTTTTCACTTTCATGCATTGGAGAAGGAAATGGCAACCCACTCCAGTGTTCTTGACTGGAGAATCCCAGGAATGCGGGAGCCTAGTGGGCTGCTGTCTATGGGATCACACAGAGTTGGACACAACTGAAGTGACTTAGCAGTAGCATACAATAGTTAAATTTTAAAAGTTAAATTTTTTATTTTATTATTACTCTGTTGTGCGTTATTTTTTTGCACTAGACTAGCTGAAATTGTTTGTTTACTTCATCTTCCCCCACTCAAAGTGGGACCTTGCCTGTCATGTTCATCACATCTCAAATACCTA
This sequence comes from Neotragus pygmaeus, assembly GCA_006410875.1. Classification (NCBI taxonomy): domain Eukaryota; kingdom Metazoa; phylum Chordata; class Mammalia; order Artiodactyla; family Bovidae; genus Neotragus; species Neotragus pygmaeus. The sequence goes on from SJYV01040291.1 coordinate 276,280, forward strand.
GCACATAGGGGCCACTTAATATTTATTACATGCTTAACATATCTATTTGCTTTTCAAAATGCAAATTATTTTTGAGTATTCAACTACTGGTAGATTCAGTATACCCTCAAAAGGGACTGTTTATAGTGTTGTTAATTAATTTCAGAAACAAAGAAAAGTGAGCTCTGATTTCAGATAAATTCTACTCATACTACTTACCACTAAGTCAAGTCCACTATTTATGCTGCATGAAGTAAATAGAAAATGTGGAACCATATATTAATATATCTCAAACATCTCTTGATTCTAAACGAAAGAGAGGATATTGTTGTGTTTCACAAGTTCCAGAAACCATGGGAATTTTTATCCTTTGACTTCATCAGTAATTCTGTGATTTAACCTAGGCAAGTCTGAACAGGTTTTCACAGCTTTGTGTTTCGTTGTATTAAAAGGATATAACACAAGCTTACCTCATCAAGATGCTATGTGAAACAGTTTCTATTTGTTCTAAGTGCTGTGTGATTTTGTGTCTATATTTGTATGGAACAGCACATTTATTACATGATGGCGTCAGAAGAATTCATGCCACAGAGGACGCCACATTCTTAGAGATATTGGTGGGATTCTATTCCATCTATTAAATTAATTTTGGGGATTGGGTTGCAATTAAGTCTAAAGATGAATTTGGAATTTAGCTAGGTTGAAAAATTGTCTCAGACCATTTTAAATTGTGTCTTTAGAATAAGACTCTTAGATGTATCAGGATAGCCTCGAAACTTTAGTAGAAAATCAGTGAAATACATCTTATAAACTTAAATTTCTATAGTTTATGTATCTATTACATAATTAGAATATTGAAGGCACATTCCTTTTTTGGAATGAAAGAGCTTTCTGATATTATTAGCATTCACTTACTTGAAACCCTGTGGAACTCAACATAATAATAGAACACACAAATAGAAAAAAAGGTTGTCCATTTATCCATTCATTCTGAAAGGATTTTCAAAGAAACTGAAACTTAAAATATATGATACAGTTTCATAAAATGCATTGTGTAGAGTTTTTAAAAGAATTTTAAAATATCAAAAGAGCCTTATAGTTACCTTAATATAACTAGGAGTAATATTGTAATAGAATTCAGTAAAATAAAAAATGTAATTTAATTTATAAAAGTAGAATTTTTATTTATAAATGTAAACCAGGCTTTAAAAATTCTTGAGCTATGAAAAAGAAGTAGCTTTATGGCATGGATCAAGTCATCTAACCATTTGTATCCTGTGTTCCTAAACTGCAGTGCAAAAGAAATGAAATAATTTAGTGGTTCTCAAATAATTCAGTGGTTCTTTGTGATTTCTCAAAGAAGTCTCTCAAGGACTTCTTTACTCTCTTAAAACAGGTGATCTCAATGAGCTCAATTTATATTTGTGAGGATTATATCAATCATTATTGCAAAATTAGAAATTAAGACTGAGAAAAACTTGAGAAAAAAGGTATTCATTTAAAAATAACTATCTCATTGTATGTTAGCATAAACAATATATTTTATGAGAAATAATTGTGTTTTCCAAAACAAAATATTTTTTTAAGAAGAGTAGCACTGTTTTGCATGAGAAAAAATCTGTTTAATGTCTGGCTTAATAAAGAATGACTGGATTCTTAGATATTTCCCTGCACTGATTTTCCTGTGATATGTTGTCTTGATTAAAGTATATGAAGAANTGTGTTTTCCAAAACAAAATATTTTTTTAAGAAGAGTAGCACTGTTTTGCATGAGAAAAAATCTGTTTAATGTCTGGCTTAATAAAGAATGACTGGATTCTTAGATATTTCCCTGCACTGATTTTCCTGTGATATGTTGTCTTAATTAAAGTATATGAAGAAAATCTGGTCTCATGTAAATACTTGGAAAGGAGTTTAAACCTTTAAAACTTTAATATTCTTTTAAGATAATTATGGATATTTTTCTTCATACCACATGGAAGCTTGATACACGATCATTTTTTTTAAAGCCCAGCTGCTATGTGAAATCTGTAATCATAGCAATGAATTTTTCATATCAAAGAGTAACAACTTTCTGGAGAGTGGCTTGAAAATGAATAGAGATTATGTCGCCTTTTAGTCTACCACTAAGGGTGATGTGATGAGAGTTTTTTATTCCTTTTTCTTTACTTTACCCCTTTTCATTAGTGAATATTCTTTCGTTGTCTTAAAAAATTTATTTTTGGTGAATTTTCTTAAGACTAGATAATAGCTAAGCAATCTAAACAGATAGGTAGTTTAATAGATATCATAGTAAAATGATGAATACTGAATATCATCAATTTAATCAGAGATTCTGTGAGTCTGTCTCGACTGAAAGATAGAAGATCAGTGGGGGAGGGGAGTGGGTGGAACAGTTAGTGGTTCAGTACAGTCACAGCAGTAGTGATAACAGAATAATGCTCAGTTCAGTTGTACCAGCAGCATCATGGGAACCTAGCTTCTATATCTTTCTTTCAAGATCGAGACGTGCTCAAAATGTCCCTTAGATCAATTTACGATCTGAGTCTTCTCGGTCCCTCTCTCAGCAGACTCCCTTTCTACTTCTGGTGATGACGGCCTCTTGCATCTTGTATCACCAGATCGCTAATCATCTGTTCTTGCCCGAGTTGAAGAGTCCTGGTGCTCAGACGGCAAAGAGTCTGCTGCAATGCAGGAGACCCAGGTTCGGTCCCTGAGTCAGAAAGATCCTCTGGAGAAGGAAATGGCAACCCACTCCAGTATTATTGCCTGGAAAATCCCAGGGACAGAGGAACCTGGAGGCTAGAGTCTACTGGGCTGCAAGGAGTCAGACATGACTGAACGACTAACACTCCTACATGTCTGCGGCCTAGAGAAAATGAGGTCCAGAGAGGGCATCCTGTTGCCCATCTGTTCTATGCCATTAGGACAGACATAAAATAACTCTCCTCAAAATGGCTTTATTCCATTCTTCCTTTTGAGAGCTTCTTCTCAATCTGACACTCTAGCTGAGAGGTAAAGGACTAGACCTTGTTCTCTCATGATTTAAGGACCTTACGGCTGCACTAGGGAACAGCTATCCAAAGAAGCTCAGCCAGGCATTGCCCTTCTAATGAGCTGCACAGTTTTTCCCGGGAATAGATCTAGCTAGCCGGAGAGGGCAATGGCACCCCACTCCAGTACCCTTACCTGGAAAATCCCATGGACGGAGGAGCCTGGTAGGCTGCAGTCCATGGGGTCGCTAAGAGTCAGACACGACTGAGCGACTTCACTTTCACTTCTCACTCTCATGCATTGGAGAAGGAAATGGCAACCCACTCCAGTGTTCTTGCCTGGAGAATCCCAGGGACAGAGGAACCTAGTGGGCTGCCATCTATGGGGTCGCACAGAGTCAGACACGACTGAAGCGACTTAGCAGCAGTTAGCAGCCCACTTGCTTTCACTATGTAGGTAGCTGGTGACTATTCAAGAGGTTTATGCTTTGGACTTCATTCCAGGAAACTTCCTACCCAGAATTTTGGTCTACCTTACTCTCTTTCTTGATTTCATTTCCTCTCAATCTAAGATACTCCTGTGCCTGCATTCTCTTACTCTCTTTAGCCTAATTATTACTTTCTTAATCATGAGCAAAAAAGTTTGATCTTTGCTCCAAAGGTTTAAATACTTCTCTGTGTCTCACAATCACCTGAGGATACTTTCAANCTCAATCTAAGATACTCCTGTGCCTGCATTCTCTTACTCTCTTTAGCCTAATTATTACTTTCTTAATCATGAGCAAAAAAGTTTGATCTTTGCTCCAAAGGTTTAAATACTTCTCTGTGTCTCACAATCACCTGAGGATACTTTCAAAAGCTTTCTTCTAAGGCTGTATCGACCTCTTTCAAGAAACAAAAGCTGTGTGTGTGTGTGTGTGTGTGTGGTGAAGAGAGCTAGGCAGCAGGGATGGAGGTTTGTTTGGAGGAAGAGTTGTCCTTTTCTCTCTCCTACATTGTTCTGGCTAATTATTTCCCATCCCATTGCCTCTGCAGGGCAGAAAAACACTAGCTCCGGCTCAGTGCCAGCCCAGGGTAATGATACGGTTGCATGTAACAACTAAGGCAGGCAAGCTGACTATGCCCTGAGCGTGCGCCTTACTTCTTCACCCGCTGCATCCCAACTCTGGCAGATAATTCCAGCCAAAGGAAACAGTTGCTGCAAAGAACAGTGCCCAGGTTGGTGAAAGTGATAGAAGGCTTCCTAAGGGATAGCATTGCCTGGTAGATCATGGGAAGGGTGGAGATGGGGAGTGGTCAATTCACATTGCAACATCAAAAATAAAGAAAACATCTTAGAAGATTTCTGAGAGAAAATGCATATCACCTATAGAGAAACAAAAATCAGCTTGACATTAGCCTTTCATTAGCCACTCTAGGTGCAAGAAGGTAAGAGAGTTAATATTTTCAAATGATTTTAGCAAAACAACTTTTAACCCAGATTTTTTACTTCTAAAAAAACTACATTTGTAAGGGCTTGATAATACAAGGAGGCAAGTTTTTCCCTCAAAAATCTTCTTTGCAATGAGTCTTGGAGGAAAAACTCCATCAAGAGAGAAATAAATTCTGGAGAAAACAACTTTACATTTATATTTAAAGATGAACAAAATAATATAAAGATAAACAATAAGTTCATTAAGCATTGACTTGAGGAAAACAATGAGAGAGAAGCATTTTAAATATATTTATATCAATTCTGAACAAAAATGATAGATGATACCAATGTGCTGGTGAAGGGCTGAGGCAGAACGGAAAGAAATGGGCTGATGCTAAGGTCCTTATCTTGTTTGAGGCAAGACATATCTATTAGTAAGTACAACTAATTTGTAGAGACAATTGAGTCTAGTCTTTTGGGTTTTAGGAAGAGACAATAAAGAACAAAATAACACAATTATTCTTGTTATGCAGTCACCAAGTCATGTCTGACTCTCCGCGACCCCAAGAACTGGAGTACACCAGGCTTCCCTATCCTTCACTATGTCCCTTTGGGAGGATAAGATTGACTTTTTTAATCTCATTGCTGTCCAAGGGACTCTCAAGAGTCTTCTTCAGCACAAATTGAAAGCCTCAATTCTTAGGCACTCAGTCTTCTTTATGGTCCAACTCTCACATCCATTCGTGACTACTAGAAAAACCCCATTGCTTTGACTTTGTTGGCAAAGTGATGTCTGTTTTCTAATATGTTGTCTAGGCATAGGCTTCCCAGGTGGTGCTAGTGGTAAATAATCTCCCTGCCAATTCAAGTGATGTAAGAGACATGGGTGCGATCCCTGAGTCAGGAAGATCCCCTGGAGGAGGGCATGGCAACCCACTCCTGTATTCTTGCCTGGAGAACCCCATGGACAGAGGTGGCTGGTAGGTTATAGTCCGTGGGGTCAAAAAGAGTCGGATACTACTGAAGTGACTTAGCAAGCAGCACACAGGTTTGTCATAGCTTTTCTTTGAAGGAGCAAATGTTTTTAATTTCATGGCTGCAATCACAATTCACAGTGATTTTGGAACCCAAGAAAATAAAATCTGTCACTGTTTCCATTTTTCCCCATCTATTTACCATGTAGTGATGGGACCAGATGCCATGATCTTAGTTTTCTGAATGAGTTTTAAGCCAGGTTTTTCTTCATCAAGAGGCTCTTTAGTTCCTCTTCACTTTCTGCCATTAAAGTGATCTATCATCAGCCTATCTGAGATTGTTGATACTTCCAGTAATCTTGATTCCAGCCTGTGCTTCATCCAGCCTAGCATTTCGCATAATGTTACTCTGCATAAAAGGTAAATAAGCAGGGTGACATAATACAGCCTTGATGTACTCCTTTCCCAATTTTGAACTAATCCATTGTTGCTCATCCAATTCTAACTGTTGCTTCTTGACCTGCATACAGGTTTCTCAGGAGGCAGGTAAGATGGTCTGGTATTCCTATCTCTTTAAGAATTTTCCACAGTTTGTTGTGATCCATACAGTCAAAGGCTTCAACGTAGTCAATGAAGCAGAAGTAGATTTTTTGGGAATTCCCTTGCTTTTCCTATGATCCAGTGGATGTTGGCAATTTGATCTCTGGCTCCTCTACTTTTTCTAAATCCAGCTTGTACATCTGGGAGTTGTCAGTTCATGTACTGCTGAAGCCTAGCTTGAAGGATTTTGAGCATAATCTTGCTAGCATGTGAAATGAGTGCAATTGTACAGTAATGTGAACAATCTTTGGCATTGCCTTTCTTTGGGATTGGAATGAAAATTGACCTTTTCCAGTCCTGTAGCCACTGCTGAGTTTTCCAGATTTGCTGGAATATTGAGTGCAACACTTTAATAAAATATATAACTTTTAAATGCAGGATGCAGGATACTTGGGGCTGGTGCACGGGGATGATCCAGAGAGACGTTGTGGGGTGGGAGGTGGGAGGGGGATTCAAGATTGGGAGCTCGTGTACACCTGTGGTGGACTCATGTCGATGTATGGCAAAGCCAATAGAGTATTGTAAAGTAAAATAAAGTTAAAAAAAATTAGCAAAAGATAATATGCATTATCCTATGGGAAGTAGAAAAGGAAGAAAAGAATATGGCAATTGCAAAACACTAAATAAGGGATCAGAAAACATTCCAGATATCACAATAATTTCAATCAATGTCAGTAGGTTAAATTTACAGATTACAAGACAGAAAATTTCAGATTGTATTAAAAACATAACAGTTCCCAAAAAATACATTTCTTGAAAGAGATTTTCTTTTCTCAGAGATATACAGGGGTGAGCTGTGCATCCCCATTGGAGGCTGCATCTGTTTTCCCTCTGGGCATCAAGAACCTACAGCCAGATCTTCACCATATCCATTGTCAAGATCATTGCCAAGCTTCCTAGAAACTTGGTGTTGAGGTTAAGCTTTCCATCTGAAAATTTCTCTTCAGAGCTCTTCTAATAGCATGTCAATCAGTGTATATATACATGGCCCTCAAGCTCTGGGAAACAATGAAAAAGAGTGCCACCAAATTTGTCAAACACATACGCTAAACTACTGGAACTGCCTAGTAAATAAGGGGCTGAGTGTTATGTAAAGGAGGTTGACAAACTGATGACAAATTGGCACTGAGAAGGAATTTAAATAGAAATATTGTCAAACTAAGTATTCCCTTTGCTGTCAAGGCTGAAACTGTCAAAGGGGTGGGGGG
>SJYV01040291.1:291943-305539 GCA_006410875.1 Neotragus pygmaeus
ATGAAAAGGACATTTTTTTTTGGGGGGGGGGGTGTTAGTTCTAGAAGGTCTTATAGGTCTTCCTAGAGCTGTTCAACTTCAGCTTCTTCAGTGTTACTGGTTGGGGCATAGGCTTGGATTACCGTGATATTAAAGTTTTGCTTTGGAAACGAACAGAGATCATTCTGTCGTTTTTGAGACTGCATCCAAGTACTGCATTTTGGACTCTTTTGTTGACCATGATGGCTACTCCATTTCTTCTAAGGGATTCCTGCCCGCAATAGTAGATATAATGGTCGTCTGAGTTAAATTCACCCATTCCAGTCCATTTTAGTTCACTGATTCCTAGAATGTCGACGCTCACTCCTGCCATCTCCTGTTTGACCACTTCCAATTTACCTTGATTCATGGACCTAACATTCGAGGTTCCTATGCAATATTGCTCTTTACAGCATGGGATGTTGCTTCTATCACCAGTTAGGATGTTTAGACAAAACTAAAAAATTATAAACTTTAAGAATAAGTGAGGAGCTTCTCTGTTGGTCCAGAAATTAAGAGCCTTCCAAAGCAGGGGACTTGCATGTGATCCCTTGTCAAGGAGCTTGGATCCCACATGCACAAGACAACTAAACCCTTGGGCTGCAACACCGCAGCAAAAAGTCCAAGAACTGCAATGAAGACCCAGCACAGCCAAAAAAAGTGTAGGTGGTATATGAATTTTAATTCATATATAACTTAATATAGAAATCTTTCATAAGATTTCTATACAAAGAGGATATGATAGACAAACTTAACAAGTTTGTGGACGATTAAAAGATGTTTTCAAAATTTAAAACTGAAAAATGATTATTAACAAATAGAATATATAAAGAACTACTAATATCTTCAAGGAAACAAAAACTCGACAAGGAGTAAAAATATTCATGGAAGAAGTAGTCTAAATAGCCAATATGGACATGAAGAGATGCTTAACTTCACATGAAGTCAGAGAAATTAAAATTAAGTCAACCTAGTATTGGGAAAAATTTAAAAGTCAGCTAATACCAAATGTTGGTTAGAATGAGGAGTCATGAGAAACATGCACTGTTGGGAGAGCAAACTGATAACATTGAGTGAAATTAATTATCCCTATATTCTGTATACATATCATTCCTTCATCTGTGTTTACACTGTGTACACGTTTTTAAGGGAACATTTCTGATGATAATGTCCTTGCATTATTTGTGTTAGCAGAAAGTTATAAGAAGCCTTGATATCTGTCCGTAGGGAAATGGATTATTGGAACATGTGATAAATACATGCAATGAAATACAGTACAGCAGTAAGTAGTTAATCATCTTAAGTTACAGCAATATGGATAGATCTTACAAATATAGAATGGATTATATAGGGCAAAACAACTCATGTACATTCAAAACACACACATAGAAAGCAATGCTATTTCTCAGGGTTATAGTTTCGGATGCCTAAGTACATATATTAAATATGCTAATGTAAACATCTCTGATGGGAAGGACAACGTAAATGAGAATGAGCAGGACGAAGGGGCAAGAATGATGAGAGAAAATGAGAGGAGCATCTCATGGACTTTATTGTAAGAGTAGGAAGTGGAACCTGTGCATTTGAGAGCCATCCGACTCATGAACAATCAGCGTTTGTCCTAATTTGGGAGAGGAGTAAGTGATGTTCCCAGCAAAAGGACGCACATATTTTAAAACAGATTCTGGGAGGATTTGAATGGCCTTATGTAGAAGACAGATGGATATCTGACTAGCATAAATCTTTGCTTTAAATACATTTCTCCACGGAACGTGTTAGAAATTAGTTTGAAATTAGCCTCCAGCAATCAATCAGTCTAGGAAAGGAGTGAAAATTTGAAAATGTGACTGTTTAATATTCAGAGAGAATTTCTATGTAAATCTGGAAAATACAAAATACTCTGTGAAAAGTTTGCCTTTTGTTGAGTTTCATGTAATCTGTCATGCTGTAGCTTAAAAAGCATCAATTTGTTTTGTTTGATGGTATTATCTCATTGTACATACTCACTGACTAAACCTTTTATTAAATAAAATTTTCCCTATCATTAATTCTCATGTGAACAATATAGTACAAATTATAGCTTGTAGATGGTGCTCTGTCATGCTTAGCATATTGCATTTTTCAATTGCTTTGGTATTCTCGGTATTAATCTTAAAACTCTTTAAAGTCTTCTGGATAGTATGTCACTTTTGTTCATATTGTACTTAATAAATCATAGCAACGTGAACTATATAATTAAATGAAGGTTAAATTCTAGGTGCTAAATATTCAAAGGCACTATTTTTTGATGGCCTAACCACATGCATGTTTTAATAGAAAACGTTTGCTATAACCATCTTTTCTTATCAGTCACATTTTAGAAGTAATATGATTTTCATTATTAATATTTTTAAATAATATTCTTTAATCATATCAAATATCTCTACTAAAATGTCATGGAGCTTGTCAAAAATGTTTCTAATAATGTTATAGATGTATATATTTATATTTATATATACTTATGTATGTCTTATTGTTCCACAATTTTGTGATTCTTATTTAATATTTCATGTTCTTTTCTAACTGGAAAGTGGGTCAGTGTACAAAAGTTAAAATCTTAGCATATTAATGTTCTTCTTTCAGATGTTTTTCATGCCTTATGTGTGTTAGTCACTCAGTCGTGTCTGACTCTTTGTGACCCCATGGATTGTAGTCTACCAGGCTCCTATGTCCATGGAATTCTCCAGGTATGAATACTGGAGTGGGTTGCCATGCCCATCTCCAGGGGATCTTCCTAACCCAGGGACTAGCATACTTGGAAAACCCAAGTTTTCCACATTGCATACAGATTTCTTTACCACCTGATCCACCAGGAAAGTCCTTGGTAAATTAAAATATAACATTTATAAGGCACCCAGAGAAAGTCACATGAAGCCACTTGTAGCCAGAGGCAACTCCCTGCCTGGAAAGTCCTGCCCCACTATCCTGGAGCTGAAAGTGAAGTTGCTCTGTCGAGTCCGACNAGGAAAGTCCTTGGTAAATTAAAATATAACATTTATAAGGCACCCAGAGAAAGTCACATGAAGCCACTTGTAGCCAGAGGCAACTCCCTGCCTGGAAAGTCCTGCCCCACTATCCTGGAGCTGAAAGTGAAGTTGCTCTGTCGAGTCCGACTCTTTGCGACCCTGTGGACTATAGCCCACCACGCTCCTCTGTCCATGGGATTTTCCAGGCAAGAGTACTGGAGTGGGTTGCCATTTCCTTCTCTAGAGGATCTCCCCAACCTAGGGATCGAACCTAGGTATCCCGCATTGTAAACAAGACACTTTACAATCTGAGCCACCAGGGAAATCCTGGAGCTGAAGGGGGCGCTATTTCCTACACATTTAACAACTCTGTGTTCCAGCAACCAGATTGGAAAGCTCTGAATTAATGCGTTTACATTTTTTAGAAGAAATAATTTCTTCCCCAGCCTCTAGAGGTAAAATTAAATATAGAACATAGTGAGACTTCCTCTTTTATACAGAAAGAAGGAATCAAAGATGGTAAGTTGTATGGCCCTTCAAAGAGTAGGGAAGACTCAGGGAAAATCTCTGGAGACTTTTTACTACTACTACTAGTATAATGATCTACATTTGGAATCATGATGTCAACATGTGTCTAGATTTAATGGTTTTTAAGGGACGCCAGTAATGCGGCAGACACAGAAAGGTGATAGGCAAGCAGGACAGGAATCTGGAAATAATAACGGGGTGGATATAGGGGGCTGCACGGCAGGTGAGACAAGGTTATTTGAGAGCAGTGATTCACAAACTGCTCAGTCTTTCAGTGTCCAAGATAACTGGATGAAACCCTGAATAGGCAATGACTGACCTGTCTGCACTTTCCACAGTGCATTCTTCAGAACATCTTTGTGACATATTCGTAAGTATTTGGAGGGGCAGGGGAAAGATGACTCTCTTTATCAAATAAATGTGAGAAATTCTGAGATAAAGTTACACTTGATGTTTGATTTCTAAGTCTTTAATATACTGCTATTATTCATATGTTTCCAGGAGGAAATAGTAACACATACCTTTTCTCAGATGAGCAAACTATAATATACACTTTCTCAAGTGTGTTGGCCATGTGCACTTACTTCATTTTTTCTCAAAATATATTATTAACCCCCTCAGAACACTAGGGCTTTTTCTAAGATGATAGTAGACCTATCATACTGCTTTTGAATGTGTTGTTTGGAACAGTATATACCAACTTTGAAAACTATTAACTGGTGGTAGTAACCTGCCCTGAAATTGGATCAATAGAAGTGTTTTTCCCTTTTTACCTCTAATTTGTTTTCTATCTCTAGTCAATATCTTTTAATATACAAAGTTGTCATACAAATAGATCTGTGACATGTTTCTCAGTTTATATGAGATGATTTCATACATTTTAAACAATTCGATCAATCTTTCAAGTGGTTGCAATTTTTTGCTATTCAGGAAAAAAAGTTTGTGGAAAGTTATCTATGGCTTTTATAGCCTGTTAGTATTAATTTTATGTGTAATATTAATTTTTTAATGTGGTTAAGAAAATGTAGCAAATTAGAAATTAATGAAACTGATTAAGTTAATTTCAGTTGATAGTAAATTTTATTTGGGCTTCCTAGGTGGCGCTAGTGGTAAAGAACCTGCCTACCAATACAGGAGACATGAGATGTGGGTTTGATCCCTGGGTTTGGAAGATTTCCTGGAGGGGGTCATGGGAACCCACACCAGTATTCTTGCCTGGAGGATCCCATGGACAGAGGAGCCTCATAGGCTACAGTGCATGGGGTCACAAAGAGAAGGACATAACTGAAGTGACTTAGCACAAGCACAAGAAAATTTTGTCACTAACCCAATTGTTTTGAATTTATTGCTGATTTGTTCTTTATACACTACAGCTTTTCTAACTTTCTATATTGCTTTTACAGTGAAAAATCAGACTTCATTATATTTTTCTATATGATATGTAAAACATAAGGTCCTAAGACACTGGAAGGAAATGTGCAAAATATAACCACAATTATCTTGGAGTGATGGGGCTTTATGCAATTCAACTGCAAGGGCCCTCTGAATTCTACTTCTGCATTTTAGGAATTTATTATAAGGACAAATAAACATGTTTTTTAAAGAGATTTAATTGCCACCTGGATAATAAAGTGGTGCAACACTGTAAGCACCTAAAGTGAAGCAGCATATAAACCTCCACAGGTCCTAGGGTCAGTAGGTCCTTCACCTCCCATGCAACCTTCACTAAGTCACTGACCTGTTCTGAAAGTCTTCCGTAAAACTGGAACAGTAATGCACCTACCTCCCAGGAAATTAAAATAGGAAAATACTGTTTTCTGGATGACTAAACTGAAGATGTAACTGCCTACATAAAAATGAAAGTTCTTTGGAAAAAATCCCCAAGTTTACGATAACACAATTTAACAGTGTTTTGCTACTGACACAATCAGTTCAATCTTCAGTGAATTAAAGTTTGAGAAACCTTGGGGGAAATTATGCAGAGTTAAAATTCTAAAATAATCAGCAGCAGCTCTGATGAGACAATGGAGGTCCAGCCTGCCTCTTGTTGATGTTTATCTGCATTTTACATAGATCAACATTCTCTCAAGGAAGAGGTTCTGTTGCTGTGTTCACTGAGACAGAGCCTACTATTGCTTTCAGTTCAGTTCTGTTCAGTCGCTCAGTCGTGTCCGACTCTTTGCGACCCCATGAATCGCAGCACGCCAGGCCTCCCTGTCCATCACCAACTCCTGGAGTTCACTCAGACTCACGTCCATCGAGTCGGTGATGGTCTAGCTCAAAGATGCACATATACTTTTGGGGTTTTGATTCTGGAAATTATCCTATCTGGTTCTACATCATTTTGACATCAATGTAATTGTTGCTTTTCCACCACGAGGAGTATAAAAGGAAAGATACGGCCTAGAGGCAGCAATGTATTTTAGATCAAGAGTGGCTGTGAATTCCATTTTCTCACACTGGTCTACCGAGTGAAATACTTTATGCTCTGTGTGCTGGTGGGACAGAATGAAGCACGCTGCTTTGAAACTTTTATCTTTAATTAATTTTTACTATATATTTTCTTTCTTTTCAATTTAGAAAGATAATAAGAGAAAGAATTACAGGGGAAACTATGTTTCTATCTCAGTGTTTTGAACAAAGCAATCTATTGAATCTTTGACATTTTTGAGAAACCACCCACATGATTAAAAAAAAAAGTTTGCCTCTTCTTGAGGCTCATTTAAAGGAACTTCAAATACAAGGAAATGCATGACAATTTTCTTTTGATTCCTGCAATTCAGTGGGGCTCATTTAATGTTAGAATGCCAGTAAAAATTTTTGCTGCCCAGCAGAAGCACAGAACCCAGATCAGATGGTCTTGATTACCTGTGATACTGACAATACATGTAAGAACAGGCCCTGTATTTTGGAGCATACTGCTCTTACTGTGAAGCTTTGGACAACTTTTTTTAAAACTATGTTGTACTGGGGTATAGCAGATTAGCAACATTGTGAGACTTTCAGGTAAACAGTGAGGGAACTCAGCCATCCATATAGTATCCATGGGCTTTCCCAATGGCTTAGCTGTAAAGAATCTACCTGCCATGCAGGAAACAAAGGAGACATGGGTTCAGTCCCTGGGTGGGGAAGATCCCCTGGAGGAGGAAACAGAAACCCACTCCAGTATTCTTGCCTGAAAGAATCCCATGGACAGAGGAGCCTGGTGGGCTACAGTCCCATATGGTGGCATAGAGTTGGACATGACTGAGCACATTTTCCCCGAAACTCCCTTCCATCCAAGCTGCCACATAACATTGAGCAGAGTTCCATGTGCCATACAGTAGGACCTTGTTGGTTATCATTTTAAATATAGCAGTGTGGACATGTCTATCCCAAGCTCCCTAACTATCCCCTCCCTGCATTCTGCCCCCTGGCAACCATAAGTTTGTTCTCTAAATCCGTGAGTCTAGGATAACGTTTAAGTGAGGATTCTTCCTCCATAATCTTCTTTGTGAAAGAGATTCAAACTCCTTTGATCTAAGTTCAGATTTTACTCTGGGACTATCGGTTGCTGGCTGGGGCTGGCCAGCGGTAGATGCAAGGTAAAGGAAGAGACACTGCGAAAAGGCACAGGAGGGCTGGGTTTGGGTGCAGAGGAAGAGACAAAGATACGTGATCAGTGCACAACAAGGCATGTTTGTTCATACATCAGATTTTTGTTATTGAGGGAGTACCGCTTCTTAGTACTTCTTAGAAGAAAAGTACCACTATTAGTCAGGATCCAATCAGGAAAACAGGGTCCACACCATGTGGCTCAATAGGAGGAATTTAATATAGGAGGCTGTTACAAAGGTCATGAAATCTCAGGCCACCATGACTTTCTGCCCAGAGTGTCTTTACCATCGGGCTGTTTCTTCCTCTTAGGGAAGAATTAAGTAAAAACAGATATTTTCCAGTTATTTCTTTCTTAAGAGTATTATTTTTCCCACTCAATCTTTAAAATATGCTTAACCGTTATTCTAAAACCCTTTCTTTATTTACTTTTCCTCATATGCAAATCAGACTCTGAAAAATACCTTCAAAAATGCAAAAATCAACATGCAGATCATAGAAATAAAAAATGAAAAAAAATCTTTAACATACCAATCACTCTACACCCAGAGATAATAATTTCAAATCTTTGGATGAAAAGGTTATAGAAAAATCTTACAGTAGTATACAGTCTTGTTACTAGCTTTTCTCCTCCAATGAACATTTTTTTTTCCTACTTCATTAAATATTCTTCAGAAACTTTCCTTTTGGTGGATTAAATATATTCCAAGTCTAAATTTCTTTACCATTTTCCTGTTGTTGGAAATTGAGTTTATTTTCAACCATGTAATTTTAAATAAAGCTAAAATATAATATTCTTATAAATAAGCTTTTTTTTGCCTCTTTATTTCCAAAACTAAGAGAAGTCCTACCCTCTATTTGTCTCTTCTTAATTTGTGAGAGGGGGAAAAAAGTCAGGTCTAATTATGACTTAAATATGAGTAGTGCTAAATGACATGGTTTCTTAGAAATTAAAGAAAATTATAACTTTAAAATAAAATTATATATAAAAAATAACCAATTCCAGAAACCTCTAGAGTTTTCATGCCCTTTAGTCCCTTCAGTGTTCTGTTCATGTTCTCTGTTTTCCTCTTAATGAACATAATTTTCTACAGTGTCATCCTTCAAGAAAAAGAATTGGATTCTCTTATATAGATTTTCTACTTTATTCAGTTACTGTAATTGGAGGCAATATTATTTTCTACTATTTCAATAAACTGTACTTCAGCTGAATATACAGGCTTGGACATATATCTTTATACTTAATATGTTTCTATGGGAAAATGTATTCAGAGATTCAAATACATATTTAAAAATAAAATTTAACAACACAATTTGCTTACAGGTAAAGGACGTTCAGATTTCAAAAAGTAAAACATATTTGGTTAACTTCATTTCATTATTCACATATTACCAATACCATTGTACTTTGATATATAGTTAGTTCATCAGGTTAAATATGAAAATCTCTTTTCTAAGAAATGTGTGTGTCATTAAATATTAGATATGGTAGATTCTTTGAAGGATTTAGACACTTGGAATTACTAGCTGACCCTTAAGTTATGTAGATTTCCAGGAGANTAGTTAGTTCATCAGGTTAAATATGAAAATCTCTTTTCTAAGAAATGTGTGTGTCATTAAATATTAGATATGGTAGATTCTTTGAAGGATTTAGACACTTGGAATTACTAGCTGACCCTTAAGTTATGTAGATTTCCAGAAGGAGACTATAAACCGTGTCAGTGACGATCCTGAGCAAATTTCCCACAATAGCATAGTCATCACTGTTGTTATTGTGTTGCTTTATTTTCTTTTCATAACACTTATCACTTAGTTTATGATATATTTATATGTTTTTATTTTAAATTCCATTCTTCATTAGAGTATTAGCATCATGAGAGCAGGTCATTTCTTTCATTCTCTGCGTTATTCACTGTCTTGTATATAGTAGGTGCTCAATTAATGCCTTATTTGAATGAATGACTATTGTGTGAATAAAATGTGAAGATTGTTTCAGATCTGATACAACAGAAATAACATATAAAATATTGAAAATTTTGTAAATAAGCCCAATTTAAAAAAATTGCAAGTGTCATATTTTTATTATCATCCAAAGTATTTGTGAGTTGCTTTGTTTTATAGATATGTTCATTTGTGTCATATTTTAGACTACACATATAAATAATATCTTGAAATACTGAGTGTGTCAAATTTTGAGCTGTGTCTGTACAGAAAAGAAGTGTGAATCTCAAAGCCTACATTACAAAACATGTATCTTTTTCTTTCCAAGTAAATTAAAAAAATTTGTCTTTAAAAAATGTGAAATAGACCTAATTCTTTAAACCAAGCAGCATTGCTGATGATTTTAGAATGTGGTTGTCCTGACCTTCATGGAAAGTCACAAATATGTTTTTCATTTAATACAGACTTCATTTGCTTTATTCTTAATATGTAAGTTAAATGTCCCACACCATAAAAATTATCCTTAGACAAAGGGTACTTTGTTTTCTGAAGGTAAGAATTCTGAAACTAAGAATTCTCAACGATTCAAAGATTAATGTTAGTCTTTATGGAGGGGCAAGGCTACAAAGAAATAATAAGATGACCAGGGTCAAATTTAGTCTGGCTTTTTTCCCCAGCAACTCTTAGGCATTTGTCATAGTGTTTAACAGAAGTTCCCAAAGGTAAATGAGGGAATGGAATTAGAATAGATTTTAAACAAATGCTTATTAAGATCCACAACTGTATTCACTATTGGTAACTGGAACTTCAAAGCAGAGTAATGAATTTAAATACATAGTAACAGAAAAAAAAATTTTTTTAATTTATAGAAGGAACAAGTTAGGTTGGAAAGAATCATTACCATCAATCAGTCTTAGAACTGAAGCCTTTATTTTATGCATGCCTGAGAGGTAAACTGGTTAATGTATCTATGGCCTGCACATTTCCACTACATCTCTTTTCTCTCTCTTTTCCACTTTACCCTTCATTTTTCAGACCCTTTCCACGTCTCCCAACACAGTCACCCCACACATTCATGCACACGCATGAGTCTGTCTTTGGTATGAAGCATCTTAGGGTTATTGGTAACTCATCTTACTAATGGACCCAGTTACAACGATCTCATTAGAAAAGTTAAAACAATAGCTGCCTATTACCACAGAAATGTACACAAATGATTAAAAAAAGTAATTCCCTTTTCTTCTTCTAAATTGCATAGACTGTAATGAAAGCAATTACTTTTGCCATTTCCTGTGTTATCAGAATGTTCATATCACTGCAGAAGTAAGAAAAGTTTTTCTGTTTAGTCTGGCCTCTCCAATCACAACAAAAGGTATTTATATAAACGGCCAGAAAATCATCAAGAAATTTTACTCAATAATCCCAATGCTATCAAATCTATCCTAAGAAAATATTCTAAAATAGTGAAAATTATGAATACAAGCATGGCTGCAAGCAACAAAATGAATTCAAGGTAAATTAAGCAAGTAGGAGAATTTGTTGAAAAGATAAGTCATAAATTTAATGGCACATTTGTAAAACAGCTTCAGGAACAGATAGGAGCCAAGAAACAACCCTAGAGTGGGTCAGAGCTACAGGAATTCCTAGAATCTCTTATCATTGTGCTACCACTGGAATTAGTCAGCTCTAACTACATTTTCTTTCTTGATTTTTACATGCTTAAGATTCAAAAAGTAAAGAAAAAAGAGGACTAATTAAAACCAGAAGTGAAAGGGAGATATTACAACTGATACCACAAAGAATCATAATAGATTACTATAAACGATAGCATGTCAACAAATTGGACAACCTAGAAGAAATGGAAGAATTTCTAAAAACATACAACCTATCAAGACTGAATCATGGTGGAAGAGAAAGTCTAAACAGACCAATTAACTGGTAATGAAATTGAATCAGTAATTAAAAACCTCCCAGCAAAAAAAAGTTTAAAACTTCACTGATGAATTCTACCAAACATTCAAAAGAGAATTAAGCCAATCCCTCTCAAACTCTTCAAAAATAGAAGAGGAGAAAACTCTTTTAAACTCATTTAAAGAGGTCAGCGTTACCCTGATACCAACACCAGACAGGATACCAAAGGAAAGAAATTATAGGTCAATATTATTGATGGATCAGAGAAGGCAATGGCACCCACTCCAGTACTCTTGCCTGGAAAATCCCATGGAAGGAGGAGCCTGGTGGGCTGCAGTCCATGGGGTCACTATGAGTTGGACACGACCGAGTGACTTCACTTTCACTTTTCACTTTCACGCATTGGAGAAGGAAATGGCAACCCACTCCAGTGTTCTTGCCTGGAGAATCCTAGGGACGGAGGAGCCTGGTGGGCTGCTGTCTGTGGGGTCACATAAAGTTGGACACGACTAAAGTGACTTAGCAGCAGCAGCATTATTGATGGATGTAGACGCAAAAATCCTCAACAAAATATTAGCAAACTGATTTCAACAATACATTTTAAGGATCATACACCATGATCAAGTAGGACTTTTTCCAGGGGTGTAAGTATCATTTAATATCTGCAATGAAGTCAATGTGATATGCCACATTAACAAAATGAAGGATAAAAATTTTGATTATCTAAACTGAAACAAAAAAAAAATTTGACAAAAGTCAACATCTATGTACAAAAAAATCTCTAAACAAAATGAGAATAGAGGGAATGCACCTCAACATAATAAAGGCTGCACATGCCAAACCTAGATACCATCACCAGTTCAGTTCACTTGCTCAGTCGTGTCCGACTCTTTGCGACCCCATGAATCGCAGCACACCAGGCCTCTCTGTCCATCACCAATTCATGGAGTTCACCCAAACTCATGTCCATCGAGTCAGTGATGCCATCCAGCCATCTCATCTTCTGTCGTCCCCTTCTCCTCCTGTTCCCAATCCCTCCTAGCATCAGGGTCTTTTCCAGTGAGTCAACTCTTCGCATGAGGTGGCCAAAGTACTGGAGTTTCAGCTTTATTATCAGTCTTTCCAATGAACACTCAGGGCTGATCTCCTTCAGAATGGACTGGTTGGATCTCCTGGCAGTCCAAGGTACTCTCAAGAGTCTTCTCCAACACCACAGTTCAAAAGCATCAATTCTTCGGTGCTCAGCTTTCTTCAAAGTCCAACTCTCACACCCACACATGACCACTGGAAAAAACATAGCCTTGGCTAGATGGACCTTTAACATCATACTCAATGGTGAAAAGCTGAAAGTCTTTCCTCTAAGACGAGAAACAAAACAAAGATGTTCACTGTCACCAGTTATTTTCAACACAGTACAGGAAATCCTACACAAGAGTAATTAGGCGAGAAAAAGAAATAAAAAACATTCAGATTGGAAAGGAAGAAGTAAACCTGTCACTTGCAGATGACAAGATATTATACGCAAAAAACCCTAAAGATGCCATCAAAAAACTGTTAGAGCTAATAAACAAAATCAGTAAAGCTGCAAGATATAAAATCAATATGCAAAAATTTGGTGTGTTCCTGTACACAAATAAATTAACATAAAGAGAAATAAAGAAAACAATTTCATTTACATCAAAAAGAATAAAGTTCTCAGGAACAAATTTAACCAAGAAGGTGAAAAGCTTACATATTGAAAACTAGGGAAATTCCTGGCAGTCCAGTGGTTAAGACGCAGCACTTTCAATGTGGGGGCCTGTGTTTGACTGAAATAGATGAAAACAACAGAATGGGAAAGACTAGAGATCTCTTCAAGAAAATTAGAAATACCAAGGGAACTTTTCAAGCAAAGATGGGCAAAATAAAGGACAGAAATGATATGGACCTAACAGAAGCAGAAGATATTAAGAAGAGGTGGCAAGTATACACAGAAGAACAAAACAAAAAAAATCTTCATTACCCAGATAACCACAATGATGTGATCACTCACCTAGAGCCAGATATCCTGGAATACAGTCAGGATGGGCCTTGGGAAGCATCACTATGAACAAAGCTAGTGGAGGTGATGGAATTCTAGTGGAACTATTTCAAATCCTAAAAGATGATGTTGTGAAACACTCAATATGCCAGCAAATTTGGAAAACTCAGTAGTGGCCACAGGACTGGAAAAGGTCAGTTTTCATTCCAATCCCAAAGAAAGGTAACGCCAAAGAATGCTCAAACTACCGCAGAAGTACACTCATCTCACAATAAAGTAATGCTCAAAATTCTCCAAGCCAGGCTTCAACAGTATGTAAACAGTGAACTTCCAGATGTTCAAACTGGATTTAGAAAAGGCAGAGGAATCAGATCAAATTGCCAACATCTGTTGTAGTCGTCGATTTTATTGGTGCTATGAAATCTAATTATGCTTTTGAGATTTTTTTGTTTTTTCTTCCGATCACACTTTTTACTTCTGACTCTATGTTGGGCTTTTGCAGTTATGTGAAGTTTTCCCTTTTTTTTCCTTTCCTCTTCCCTTTTTTTTCTAATTTTTTAAAACCTATTATTGTTTTTT
>SJYV01040291.1:318998-349976 GCA_006410875.1 Neotragus pygmaeus
TTTTTTTTTTTTTTTTTTTTTAACCTAAAAGAGGGTTCTGGGCTTTCTTCTTTGAGTTTCATGACCACCATTTTTAAGCATCTAGGCGAGATGTTTTGTAGAATGTCCACAATTTCAATTTGTCTGACTGCTTCCTCACAATTAGAAGCAGTTGAAATATTTTTGACAAAAATACTAAAAAGATGATATAATGTCTTCCTTAAATGTATCACATTTGGAGGTACATAATGTCCACTTGTCCCATTATATTTATGCTATTTTTAACATAAGTTTAAAAAGTTTTGTAATTCCTTCCAACTGCCATCATGGCTTTATCCCACAGATTTGGATAAGTAAATTCATTTCATTCAATCCTAAATATCAACTTCCACTATAACTTCTTTAACCCATAAATTACATAGATATGTGTTTTGACATTCCTAACTAAATTTCCCCATTGCTTTTACTATTTTTTAGACTTCATATTTTGAAATAATTGAAATTACTAGAAATTTACCTGAAAGTTTCAGAAAGGTACACAAAGCTCCTGCATATCCAGTTTTTGAGCACTTCCTGACTGGCATATCAAAATATTTCAGATTTGCACTTTCCTAATCCTGACGTGGAGACAGACAACATCCTAAGGATCTTGGTCCCTTTTATGCGTGTGTGTTCAGTCGCTTAGTTGGGTCTGACTCTTGTGGCCCAGTGGACTGTAGCCCATGGGGCTCCTTTGTCCATGGAATTTTCCAGCTGAGAATACTGGAGTGAGTTGTCATTTTCTTCTCCAGGGGATCTCGCCAACCCACGTCTCCTACGTCTCCTGCATTGGCAGGTGGGTTGTTTATCATTAGTGCCACCTGGGAAGCGCTGGTACCTTTTATAAGGTGCTGTTTACTTCAGTCATGTGGACGAGAGCCCGCCAGGCTACTGTGTCCATGGGATTGTCCAGGCAAGAATACTGGATACATGGTAATGAAATTTAAAAACAGGATCTAGGCACTGCATGCTTTCTTTCTTTGTGTTTTTAAGTGACTATAATGAGGCATCCTGAGATGGAGATGAGTGCATGAATTTGTAAGTCAAAGCACAAGGTTCCAGTTCCAGGCAAGTTGCCAGCTATGTAACCTAGGGGCATTATCCTCCCTGATATTTGGTTTCCTCATCTTTAAAATAGTTACTTAAAATAATTGTAACAACAAAAACAATAATGATAACAAAGAAGGGAAGGGTAATGGTATGTGATTATAGTAATCTGATGGGTACTATTCTAAGTTCTTATATAAATACTTAATTTTCACAACAATGTTGTTATTATGCCCATTTTACAGATGAAGTAAATGAAGATCATAATAAAATATTTATATCATTTGAATAAAGTGAAGTATGTGGAAGTGATATGGATTTGAATTGTTTGGGTCCACTTATATGAGAATTTTTTTCAACAGTTAATACTACAGTACTACACTATCTGAGACTGGTTGAATGAGGGGATATGGGACCTAGGATTCAGAGGAATAGCAAGCTTATTTGGAGGGTCAATTATAAAATATACACAGATTTTGGACTTAACCTCCAAGGTGTTCAAGGGTCAATTGTATATGTATACATATAATTGCTCAATTATTTATTGATTCAATCAGTGAGTATCTATTAAGTATTTACTAAGTACCATATGCATTTTTATGCTAAGTATAAAATAAAACAATGCATACATGTTAAAGTTTATCATTATATATGCATATCTGTATGTTTATAACTCCATAGAAAATTTATTTTAAAGTGCCATACAACAAAAATACAATGTAAGTCATGTATGTAATTTAAAATTTCCTAGTAGCTGTAGTAAAATGGCTTTATTAAAGGTGAAATTAATTTTAATTATATATTTTATTTTACACAGTGTATCCAAGATATTGTCATTCTAACATGTAAATGTGAAACAATTATTAATGATATATTTTATACTATTTTAGTCTTCAAAATCCATCACAGATTTTATACTTAGCACATCTCAGTTAGAACAAGCCACGGCTTAAGTTCACAACAATCACATGTAGTTAGTGGCATCTGTTGGATATTTCAGGTCTAGAATAATATACAAAAACTGATTGGGAGATGGAAGAGGGAGAGGAATTTACCTTTTATTATATATCCTTTCATACTTGAGATTCTTGTATGCTGTGTACTTGTTGCCTAATCAAAGAAATTCGAAAAAATAAATTAATATATTAAAAGCTTCATGTTTTCATCTGTGCATGAGTGTGCATTCTTGTCTGTCAGTGGTTTTCAATTGCGGGTGATTCCCTGTCTCCCTCAGAAGACATTTGGAAACTTTTGGAGATATTTTGGGTAGGTGGGTGGGGACCACTGGCATCTAGTGAGTAGATGTGAGGAATGCTATTATAGATCCTACAACGTATGCTACAGCACCCACCCCCCAATAAGAATTATATGACCCAAAATATCAACAGTGCTGGGTTGAAAACTCTTCTATGTTATGTGTTTTAAAATGTAAAAATTTCAGTGTCTACTTGTTACCAGGCATTATCAAGACCTGGGTGCACAAAGAAGGTTCCCACACAGTGCCAGCACTTCAGTGGTCACAGTCTAGTGAGGGAGGGAGACAACAGGCAAATAACTGCAGAAATGTGATAAATTTTAGAACAGAGTAGAAAGAAGGCATTAAGAAAGAATTAAAGTATCTGTAAACATATTCATTAACTAGAAAGCCACTTGTTAGAAACATCCATTTGAATCGAATAGTTGAAACTGAGGGCTTCCCAGGTGGCAAGCTATTGGTAAAGAATTTGCCTGCCAGTGCAGGAGATTTAAGAGACCTGGGTTCCATCCCTGGGTTGGGAAGATCCCCTAGAGAAGGTCATGGCAACCCACTCCGATATTCTTGCCTGGAGGATCCCGTGTCTAGAGGAGCCTGATGGCCTCAGTCCATGGGGTTGCAAAGAGTCAGACACAACTGAAGCAATTCAGCTCGTATACAAGCAGTTGAAATTGAAACATCAATTTCAGAAGTTATTTTCCACCAAATCCTCAGGTTGAGAGTGTAGCACTTTATTCAAAGGCTTTAATGTGCCTCTGTACCACTCTAATGTCAATAAAAGATGTCTGGAAAGAACACTTAATTTGGTTATAACATCTGTTACTCTATTTCTGTGCTGAGTATTACATTTTAGAACTTTAAATGGGCTCTGATATATCTTGAAAAGAATGTGTAAGTCATGACTAATTGTTGTTGCTGTCTGAAAGAGATAGCCATATTTTATAAAAACAACAGTCCAAAGGATTATCGTGTTTTGCATATTTCTTCCCATGAATGTCTCCACTTTTCTGAGAGGCTCCCAAGTACAACCATATTTCATTACCTATCAAAGAAATGAGACAAAACCTCAGACTGTGAATTCCACTGGCTTTGTTTAGGTTTTCTTAAACCTTAATGCTCTCATATTTTAGCTTTGGTTTAGTTTTTCACGAGTGAGCTCACAAAGTATTGTACCCATCTGTTTGCAGGTTGAAAGGCTGTGCCCTTCTCACTGCCTGCAAACTGCCAATACAAGGGGCAGCACAGGGCCGTGGAGAAGGGCAAGCACTCTGGTTTGATTCCCGGTTTCACCTCCCAAGCTGCAGCACAGCTTACTTAACCTCCTCAAACTTCTGTATCCTCATGTAAAATGTCTATCATTCAACAAGATCAAACAAGACCACACATTAAATTCACTTATCATTGCTAGGAATAAAGTAATGGTGGCTGTTATCCAAATGGCACAAAACAAAAAGCAGATTTTAAGCTACAAGTCAGAATAGAGCTCAGGGGTTTTTCTCCACCAGAAATTATTTATGTTTTCATAGTCATTATGTTTCTAAAAAAATAAGTGATTCCCTACCTTTTTATTTGAACCCTAATTAGAGATATTTGAGTACTGCTTTGGCACTCTGGGTTGACTTGGTTCACATTTGCATTCACTTTTCATTTCTTGCTACCTTTCACCACTGTGCTGTTAGAACACTGTACTAGCTCCTATTTTTTTAATGTCTATGCTTCTTCCCAGCTAAGTTCACCTTGTATATTTAAAACCCAACTGTCTTGGAAAATTCCCCCTTGGGCCCTCATTATGATACTAACTAAACCTCACTAAATAGTAACCTATATCTGTTTAGCAACAAGCCCATCTTCAACAGCTTGAAAAAATACAGTGCCGTTCCACAGAGTTCATCTATACGCAGAGACAAAAGGCTTCTTTTTGACTTGTAATTTCAATGGACCAAGTGATTGTTATGTTACTGTGGTAAAAAATGCAGCTGCATTTTTTTTAGGCTTTCTAGAAAAGTTGAGATCCAGTCTTACAATCACACCACACATAGTTTATTATTCAAACCTCAAAGAGATTTTGTTTCATTTAAAAAGCTGAAATACATTTCATTTGGTTTGTGTGAAAAGTTATACTGGAATCAATTAATTTTATACAAATTCTTACATTTCTCTTCTGTCAAAATACCCACTGAATGCCTAATTAAAAGATGCAATAGCTTTCTTCATCTTTTAATATATGGATATTTTACACTACCCTATTTTCATGACAGCAAAAAGTTAACGACCTAATTCAGGATTAGAGGAGGTTATAATAACAAAGAATATAGGTAATTTCATTGTTTTTCTTATGATTGATATTAATAGTGATAACATTAACAGAGAAGAGCACAAATAAAAGGTAAACTAACAATCTAATAGCCTAACGACTTGAGATGAGTGCAACTGTGAGGTAGTTTGAGCATTCTTTGGCATTGCCTTTCTTTGGGATTGGAATGAAAACTGACTTTTTCCAGTCCTGTGGCCACTGCTGAGTTTTCCAAATTTGCTGGCATATTGAGTGCAGCACTTTCATAGCATCATCCTCCAGGATTTGAAACAGCTCCACTGGAATTCCATCACCTCCACTAGCTTTGTTTGTAGTGATGCTTTCTAAGGCCCACTTGACTTCACACTCCAGGATGTCTGGCTCTAGGTGAGTGATCACACCATTGTGATTATCTGGGTCGTGAAGATCTTTTTGTACAGTTCTTCTGTGTATTCTTGCCACCTCTNAGATGGTGTTTGCAGCCATGAAATTAGAAGACGGTTAGTCCTTGGAAGGAAAGTTATGACCAACCTAGATAGCATATTGAAAAGCAGAGACATTACTTTGCCAACAAAGGTCCGTCTAGTCAAGGCTATGTTTTTTCCAGTAGTCGTGTATGGATGTGAGAGTTGGACTGTGATGAAAGCTGAGCACTGAAGAATTGATGCTTTTGAACTGTGGTGTTCGAGAAGACTCTTGAGAGTCCCTTAGACTGCAAGGAGATCCAACCAGTCCATCCTAAAGGAGATCAGTCCTGGATGTTCTTTGGAAGGAATAATGCTAAACTGAAACTCCAATACTCTGGCCACCTCATGCGAAGAGTTGACTCATTGGAAAAGACTCTGATGCTGGGAGGGATTGGGGGCAGGAGGAGAAGGGGATGACAGAGGATGAGATGGCTGGATGGCATCACCGACTCTATGGACATGAGTTTGAGTGAACTCTGGGAGGTGGTGATGGACAGGGAGACCTGGCGTGCTGCGATTCATGGGGTCGCAAAGAGCTGGACACGACTGAGCGACTGACTTGAACAGAACTGAATGACTTGAGACAATTAAGTTCCAATCCATCAAGGAAGATGACAGATCTTCAAGGTGAGCAGGTTTTTTGTAGAGAGGGAGAGCCTGGGCTCTGCCCTCCCCTCTGCCCACAAGGGAAGATGAGAAACAGATCCAAGCTTCTTGGAACAATTTTACTCCTTTTCCCCCCTCTATTCCTTTCCTGAAGGGAATATTTCAGAGGTGGTATGTCCATTATATACATAACAGATTCCAAAATTGGGACTTTTTTTTTTTTAAATGATAAAGCATGTAGGGGAACGAGGAAAACACAAATGGGGCAGGGAGAGAGCAATTGCAGACTGAGTAAGCCGTGGAGAAAAACTACCACTGGAATGAGTGTGGGAAGAGACAAAGAGAGCCCTCTGGGGGGAAACGGCTGAAAAGCTGAGAGAACAATCGGGAATGGAGACGTTTAGAAATAACCATAGGAAATCTACAGCTCAAGTGGATCATTTTAATTTTTTGCACCCAAAACTGTGCTCAAGTCGCTTCTTTATCCTGTTCCAGGGAACTGGAAGGAAAAGTGCTTGGCCACACACGTAGCCGAATGCAAGCTGCTCAGCAAGCTCCTCGTCAGAAGCACCAGTCTCAACCTGCTGACGCTCCTTCACCTCTTACCTGGTCTAGAGTTTTAACCTCTCCTCTCATTCCTGTGGGTGACACACCACAGTGGATGGTTATCTTAAAAAGCTACTACAATTAAGACTCCCGGAGGTGGAGAAGAGGCCCTGCGGGTTCTTTTAGGCCAGCACAAAGGAATGTATCAAATCAACTGCTGGCAAACACTCAGGATCTGATACTGCCCATAACCCTGGAGGAGGGCATGGCAACCTACTCAGCATGTTTGCCTGGAAAATCCCATGGAGAGAGGTGCCTGGTGGGCTACAGTCCATAGGGTCACAAAGAGTCCGATGTGACTGAAGTGATTTAGGGGGCGCGCACTGTCCATAAGGCAGTGTTTGTGATAGGAGACTTGCAGAGAGGAGAGCCTGCAGCCTTGAGGCTGTATTCCTGAAGCCATTCTCTGGGTATGAAGGGATGAATAGCTGGAAAGTGCCGGACCTAGGAGAGCAGGTCCTGGAATCCCACTCAGGAGGTACACTGCTACAGAGAGGGCTCAACGTAAAGAATATGGAAAAGCAAGAAGTATCAAATTTATTTTTTTTTAATCTACCTCATATAGGGCTTAACTTGGTTTGATATCAGTTAACAGCCATTCTGCAGTGGGTCTGGGTTGGAATCCTCACTGTCTGGAGCAGGCTGGTATGAAAAGGGGGCGGGGGGATCACACTAGAATGTATTATCTTGAAGAGGCTGGTGGTACTCTTGAGAAACCTGAGCTATATTTGGGGCTAATGCCTGAGCTCCAGGTGGCCCAGTGATAAATAATCATCTGCCAGTGCAGGAGATGCAAGATATACAGGTTCAATCCCTGGGTTGGGGAGATGCCCTGGAGTGGAAATGGCAACCCACTCTAGTATTCTTTTTTAATATTAATGTATTTATTTTAATTGGAGGCTAATTACTTTACAATATTGTATTGGTTTTGCCATACAGCAACATGAATCCACCACGGGTGTACATGTTCTCCATCCTGAAGCCCCCTCCCACCTCCCTCCCCATACCATCCCTCTGGGTCATCCCAGTGCACCAGCCCCGAGCATCCTGTATCCTGCATTGAACCTGGACTGGCGATTCATTTCACATATGATATTATACATGTTTCAATGCCATTCTCCCAAATCATCCTGCCCTCGCCCTCTCCCACAGAGTCCATAAGACTGTTCTATACATCTGTGTCTCTTTTGCTGTCTTGCATACAGGATTATCGTTACCATATTTCTAAATTCCACATATATGTGTTAGTATACTATATTGGTGTTTTTCTCTCTGGCTTACTTCACTCTGTATAATCGGCTTCAGTTTTATCCACCTCATTAGAACTGATTCAAATGCATTCTTTTTAATGGCTGAGTAATACTCCATTGTGTATATGTACCACTGCTTTCTTATCCATTCATCTGCTGATGGACATCTAGGTTGCTTCCATGTCCTGGCTATTATAAACAGTGCTGTGATGAACATTGGGGTACACGTGTCTCTTTCAATTCTGGTTTCCTCGGTGTGTATGCCCAGCAGTGGGATTGCTGGGTCGTATGGCAGTTCTATTTCCAGTTTTTTAAGGAATCTCCACACTGTTCTCCATAGTGGCTGTACTAGTTTGCATTCCCACCAACAGTGTAAGAGGGTTCCCTTTTCTTCACACCCTCTCCAGCATTTATTGCTTGTAGAATTTTGGATTGCAGCCATTCTGACTGGCGTGAAATGATATCTCATTGTGGTGTTGATTTGCATTTCTCTGATAATGCCCACTCCAGTATTCTTGCCTGGAAAATCCCATGGACAAAGGAACCTGGGTAGTTACAATCCATGGCGTTGCAAAGAGTTGAACATGGCCAAGGGACTAAGCACACGCATGTATATACACACACACACACACACACATTCATTCACCAAAAAATCTCTCAGAATTGAATGAGGTCAAACTGATTGATTCCAACCTAAATCAAAGTTAATCATTCAGATGAGAGGACTAGCCACTGAAATTTAGGGCAAAGTCATGAGGAATACTATTAATAACAGGTAGCCTAGTACTTTTAAAATGAGGACCGTTGTTTTAAACAACATTGTGGACCAGAGTTCTCTTGAAGGATATTTATAGGGGAAAAAAATGGATAGGTGGAGAAGAGGATGAAGACAGTCACTGATTCATTCATTTATTTCTTCGAGAAATTATTCATGAAGCCTCTATAGGAACTGTGCTACACACCAGGGATTTTGTGGACAGCAGAAGTGACAGGTTCCTGCCTTAATGGCGCTTACGTTCCTGAGTGTGGAGTCAGGCAACAAACACAGTAAAAGACAAAGATCACCTTAGACAGCAGTAGGTGCTGTGAAGGGAGGAGAGCATTCAGTGGGATGGACAGTGGCCTGGGGGGAGGCTGACGATGAATTCCTAGCTAGACAGTGCAGCTTCAGAGGCCACCTGGAGAGGTGGTATCTGATTGAGACCCAAGAGTTGAAGTGTGGCTCTGTGAAGACCCAGAGAAGGGCATTCTTTGAAGAGGGAGTAGCAAGTACAAGAGGCCTGAAATATCAGTGAACTTGATACAGTGGGGGAAGAAATCAGCAGCAACAACAATGAAAAGGAATGTGGCCAAAGAAAGTAAACAAAGGACAAAAAGTCCAAGACAAAGTCAGCCGGCTAGGCCGCATGGTAAGAGTTTCTTTACCTGTAAAGAGAATTTAAAGGGAAGATTAAAGTAGAGGCCAGTTCTGATCCAGAGGAGATTCGGGAAAGTCAGACAGAATCCACTAAAACAGCGTTTTTGAGGACGTAGAGAAAAGAGGGCAATCCTGGGTGTAGCGCTCCTAAAATCGTAAAGACTAGAGCTAAAGCCTGGGTGATACGCAATGTCAGCAAGCTCTGGTTTACAAACGTGTACTCCAGAAAGAAAGGTAAAAAACAACCTTGCTGTGGCTGCAGCATAGGTAAGGAGCCCCAGGGATCAACCCAGACGACAGTGTTACAGTCACCACAGCTGGTGTTCTAAATCAAGAGGAAGAGGGAAATGACTACCACTGATACCTTCATTAAACAAGAACAACAGACTTACATAGATAAATTTTAGTGGCCTAAATATCTTAGACTTTTAATAAAGTAAAAAAAAGTTAAAATTCTTGTGTGAGAACCCAAAAGAGTACCAGTGCATAATTTAGTCCTTAGAGATAATATCTTACTTGTTTTACGTTTCAAAGGCTTAACAACACTTTAATTTGGTCTGAATTCCTTTGTCTACCAATTTAAAAGGCAAAGGAAGTCCAGTTCTTTCCCAAAGAAGCTGAGATTTTACTTAACTACACATTATTTACCAGATTTCAGAGCCACAAATGCACACTGGGTAAGGGTTTTGTTTTATTTTTTTAAAGGTTAGCATGTTCTCAAGGATGTGTAGCAACTTTCCCTGACTGTTCTGCTTCAGTCTGGATTCTAAAGCTGCAGCTTGACTCAACATGCTTGGTAGGAAAAAACTGTTAGTCCTTCAATAACATTGAACAAAGGATGAGGTTAGACAAAGGGGGAAAAAATGAAACAGAAAATGTACCATCTGTTCAGTGGTCATGAAGTAGTCAGCACAGCATTTTTCTTGTTCCTGCACTCTGAGGTGGTGCTGACACCCCCAGATGCAACTTGGAGAGAAACTAGCAAAGATCTGAGTTGTTGAACAGCTGGGGGGAATTTGATATAATGCCCTTTGCTTGACAGTCTGTGTGTTGTCCACCAGGCTACACAGCATCCCCTTATTTAGATGTTAGCAACAGAGATGATAAAAATGTGTTTACTGACATTAAGGAAAATCAATAAATGCAACTGATGAATGGTCACATTAACTGTCACACCCCCCCTTTTCTGATGGAAAAGTTACCTATTAAAAATTGGCTAAGGATACAGGTACCTTGGCAAAATGAAAAAAGGGCAGCAGAGCATGAGATGGTTAATTAGCATCATGGACTCAATGAACATGAACTTGAACAAATGCTGGGGAACACTGGAGGACAGGGGAGCCTATGCTGCAGTCCATGGGGGTCAAAAAGTCAGAAACTTTCGTCAGACTTAGCAACTGAAAACAACATAGGTACCTTCAGGCTTCCCAGATAGCTAAGTGGAAGAGAATCTGCCAGCCAATGCAGGAGATGGAGGTTCGATTCCTGGGTAGGAAAGACTCCGAAAGAAGAAAATGGCAACCCACTCCAGTATTCCTGCCTAGAAAATCCATGACGGAGGAGTCCATGGGGCTCACAAAAGAGTCAGACACAACTTAATGACTAAACAACAACAGGCACCTCTCACAGAGTGTCTATGATGCAGAAGGCCTGGAGAAAGGAGGGAGAAGGTAAGAACAGCCTGCATGGGAGCCTAGGAAGAGTATCCACTAGGGTCTGAGGAAAGGGAATTCTTCCAATTCCTTTCAGTCAGTCAGTTCAGTCACTCAGCTGTGTCTGACTCTTTGTGACCCCATGGATGCACCCCATGGATACCATGGCATGCAACACACCAGGCTTCCCTGTCCATCACCAACTCCCAGAGCTTGCTCAAACTCATGTCCTTTGAGTCAGTGATGCCATCCAACCATCTCATCCTCTGTCATCCCCTTCTCCTCCTGCCCTCAATCTTTCCCAGCATCACTTTTTTCCAGTGAGTCAGTTCTGCGCATCAGGTGGCCAAAGTATTGGAGTTTCAGCTTCAGCATCAGTCCTTCCAATGAATACTAAGGACTGATCTCCTTTAGGATGGACTGGTTGGATCTCCTTGAAGTCAAGGGACTCTCAAGAGTCTTCTCCAACACCACAGTTCAAAAGCATCAATTCTTTGGTGCTCAGCTTTCTTGAGTCCAACTCTTACATCCATACTTGACTACTGGAAAAACCATAGTTTTGACTAGATGGACCTTTGTTGGTAAGGTAATGTCTCTGCTTTTTAATACTCTCTCTAGGTTGGTCATAATTTTTCTTCCAAGAAGCAAGTGTCTTTTCATTTCATGGCTGCAGTCATCATTTACAGTGCTTTTGGAGCCTCCAAATATAGTCTCTCACCGTTTCCAGTGTTTCCCCATCTATTTGCCATGAAGTGATGGGACTGGATGCCATGATCTTAGTGCTCTGAACCTTGAGTTTTAAGCCAAATTTCACACTCTCCTTTTCACTTTCATCAAGAGGTTCTTTAGTTCTTCACTTTCTGCCATAAGGGTGGTATGATCTGTGTATCTGAGGTTATTGATACTTCTCCCAGCAGTCTTGATTCAGCTTGTGCTTCATCCAGCCCAGCATTTCTCATGATGTACTCTGCATATAAGTTAAATAAGCAGGGTGACAGTATACAGCCTTGTCTTTTCCCAGTTTGGAACCAGTCTGTTGTCCCACATCCAGTTCTAACTGTTGCTTCCTAATCTGCATACAGATGTCTCATGAGGCAGGTAAGGTGTTATGGTATTCTCATTTCTTGAATAATTTTCCAGTTTGTTGTGTTCCACACAACCAAAGTCTTTGATGTAGTCAATAAAGCAGAAGTATATGTTTTTCTGGAACTCTCTTGATTTTTCAATGATCCAATGGATGTTGGCAATTTGATCTCTGATTCCTCTGCCTTTTCTAAATCCAGTTTGAACATCTAAAAGTTCATGGTTCATGTACTGCTGAAGCCTGGCTTCAGGAATTTTACACATTGCATTGCTAGAATGTGAGATGAATGCAGTTATATGGTAGTTTGAGCATTCTTTGGCATTGCCTTTCTTTGGGATTGGAATGAATACTGACCTTTTCCAGTCCTGTGGCCACGGCTGAATTTTCCAAATTTGTTGGCATATTGGGTATAGCACTTTCACAGCATCATCTTTCAATATTTGAAATAGCTCAACTGGAATTCCATCACCTCCACTAGCTTTGTTCATAGTGATACTTCCTAAGGCCACTTGACTTCACATTCCAGGATGTCTGGCTTTAGGTGAGTGATCACACCATTGTGGTTATCTAGGTCATAAAGATCTTTTTTAATACAGTTTTTCTGTGTATTCTTGCCACTTCTTCTTAATATCTTCTGCTTCTATTAGATCCATACCATTTCTGCCCTTTATTGTGCCCATCTTTGCATGAAATGTTCCCTTGGTATCTGTAATTTTCTTGAAGAGATCTCTAGTCTTTCCCATTCTATTGTTTTCCTCTATTTCTTTGCACTGATCACTGAGGAAGGCTTTCTTATCTCTCCTTGCTGTTCTTTGGAACTCTGCATTCAAATGGGTATATCTTTCCTTTTCTCCTTTGCCTTCAGCTTCTCTTCTTTTCACAGCTATTTATAAAGTCTCCTCAGACAACCATTTTGCCTTTTTGCATTTCTTTTCCATGGGAATGGTCTTGATCCCTGTCTCCTTTACAATGTCAAGAACCTCTGTCCATAGTTCATCAGGCACTCTGTCTAGCAGATCTAATCCTTTGAATCTATTTCTCACTTCCACTGTATAATCATAAGGCATTTGATTTAGGTCATACCTGAATGGTCCAGTGGTTTTCCCTACTTTCTTCAATTTAAGTCTGAATTTGGCAATAACGGGTTCATAATCTGAGCCACAGTCAGCTCCTGGTCTTGTTTTTGCTGACTGTATAGAGCTTCTCCTTCTTCAGCTGCAAAGAATATAATCCATCTGATTTCAGTATTGACCATCTGGTGATGTCTATGTGTAGAATACTCTTTTGTGTTTTTGGAAGAGAGTGTTTGCTATGAACAATGCGTTCTCTTGGCAAAACTCTATTAGCCTTTTGCCCTGCTTCATTTTGTACTCCAAGGCCAAATTTGCGTGTTACTCCAGGTACCTCTTGACTTCTTACTTTTGTATTCCAGTCCCCTATAATGAAAAGGACATCTTTTTGGGGTGTTAGTTCTAAAAGGTCTTGTAGGTCTTCACAGAACCGTTCAACTTCAGCTTCTTCAGCATTACTGGTTGGGGCATAGACTTGGATTACCATGATATTGAGTGGTTTGCCTTGAAAACAAAAAGATATCATCCTGTAATTTTTGAGATTGCATTTAAGTACTGCATTTCAGACTCTTTTGTTGACTATGAGGGCTACTCCATTTCTCCTAAGGGATTCCTGCCCACAGTAGTAGCTATAATGGTCATCTGAGTTAAATTTACCCATTTCAGTCCATTTTAGTTTGCTGATTCCTAAAATGCTGATGTTCACTCTTGCCATCTCCTGTTTGACCACTTCCAATTTGCCTTGATTCATGGACCTAACATTCCAGATTCCTATGCAATATTGTTTTTTACAGATTTGGACTTTACGTCCATCATCAGTCATATCCATGATTGGGTATTGTTTTTGCTTTGGCTCCATCTCGTCATTCTTTGTGTAGTTATTTCTCCACTGATCTCCAGTAGCATCGTGGGCACCTACCAACCTGGGGACTCTATCTTTGAATGTCCTGTCTTTTTGTCTTTTCATACTGTTCATGGGTTCTCAAGGCAAGAATACTGAAATGGCTTGCCATTCCCTTCTCCAGTGGACCAGATTTTGTCAGAACTCTCCACCATGACCTGTCCATCTTGAATGGCCTTGCATGGCATGGCTCATAGTTTCATTGAATAGACAAGGCTGTGGTCCATGAGATCAGCTTGATTAGTTTTCTGTGATTGTGGTTTTCATTCTGTCTGCCCTCTGATGGTTAAAGATAAGAGGCTTATGGAAGATTCTTGATAGGAGAGACTGACTGGCGGAAACTGGGTCTTGTTCTGATGGGTGGGGCCATGCTCAGTAAATCTTTAATCCAATTTTCTGTTGATGGATAGGGCTGTGTTCCCTCCCTCTTGTTTGACCTGAGGCCAAACTATGGTGGAGATAATGAAGAGAATGGTCAGTTCAGTTCAGTAGCTCAGTTGTGTCCAACTCTTTGCGACCCCATGAACCGCAGCACGCCAGGCCTCCCTGTTCATCACCATCTCCCAGAGTTCACTCAGACTCACGTCTATCGAGTCCATGATGCCATCCATCCGNAAAATGGAAAAACTGCCAATACCTGATTTCTGTCCCCTATTTTCCACTTGCAATCATATACTTAGGTACTTTTTGACCCCATGGGAAAAAAATATCTAACGTTCAGAACTACCAATAACAGGAAGAAGATAATTTTTTTTTTTTTAAAGAATGAAATGTTTCCTGTCATAGTGGATTCTTAAGCACGTTCTCCACGTATGCGGCATGCTAGCTGGATATCTTTTGGCATAATTGTTACACGTTTGGCATGGATAGCACACAGGTTAGTGTCTTCAAAAAGGCCAACCAGATAGGCCTCACTTGCCTACTGTAAAGCACCAATGCACTCTGGAAGCGCAGATCTATTTTGAAGTCCTGAGCAATTTCCTGCACCAGACGCTGGAAGGGAAGTTTGCGAATCAGAAGTTCAGTGGACTTCGGATAACTTCTAATTTCACGGAGTGCCACAGTACCAGGCCTATAACGATGAGGTTTCTTCACCCCTCCAATAGAGGGCGCACTCTTTTGTAGCGAGTTGCTTCCTCGGTGCTTTACCATCGGTGGATTTGTGGGCAGTCGGCTTTGTACGAGCCATGGTATAGAGACCTCCTTACTTACCCCACGTCTCCTTCGGCTGGAGCTCGGCGAGCTAGAGGTGGCGCTGGCGTTGGAGAGCAACAGCAGCATGGCGGCGGCTGCAAACAATTCCGTTCTGTCATTTTTGAGACTGCACCCAAATATTATATTTCAGACTCTTGTTGACTTTGAGGGCTACTCCATTTCTTCTAAGGGATTCTTACCCACAGTAGTAGATATTCTTAAGGTTCAGTTCAGTTCCGTTCAGTCGCTCAGTCGTGTCCGACTCTTCGCGACCCCATGAATCGCAGCACTGCCAGGCCTCCCTGTCCATCATCATCTCCCGGAGTTCACTCAGACACGTCCATCAAGTCCGTGATGCCATCCAGCCATCTCATCCTCTGTCGTCCCCTTCTCCTCCTGCCCCCAATCCCTCCCAGTATCAGTGTTTTGCAAGGAGTCAACTCTTTGCACAAGGTGGCCAAAGTACTGGAATTTCAGATTTTAGCATCATTCCTTCCAAAGAANAAGAACTGATTTCCAACACCATCATTGGCGCTGACCCTGGTGGACTTCTAAGCAGAAGAGGGAGCTGAGCTCGGTCTTAGCTCTCCGTCCCCGCCCACACCACAGCTTCAGTCTTCAGAATGGACTGGTTGGGTCTCCTTGCAGTCCAAGGGACTCTCAAGAGTCTTCTCCAGCACCACAGTTCAAAACCATCAATTCTTCGGTGCTCAACCTTCTTCACAGTCCAACTCTCACATTCATACATGACCACAGGAAAAACCATAGCCTTGACTAGACAGACCTTAGTTGGCAAAGTAATGTCCCTGCTTTTGAATATGCTGTCTAGGTTGGTCATAACTTTTCTTCCAAGGAGTAAGTGTCTTTTAATTTCATAGCTGCAGTCACCATCTGCAGTGATTTTGGAGCCCCCCAGAATAAAATCTGACACTGTTTCCCCTGTTTCCCCATCTATTTCCCATGAAGTGATGTGACCAGATGCCATGATCTTCGTTTTCTGAATGTTGAGCTTTAAGCCAACTTTTTCTCTCTCATCTTTCACTTTCATCAAGAGGCTTTTTAGCTCCTCTTCACTTTCTGCCATAAGGGTGGTGTCATAGAATGGTAACCTCCTTCAAAAGATCCCACACATACATTGCTACTCAGTGCCCCCGGCCCTGCAGCAGGCCACCCCTGACCCATATCTCCGCCAGAGACACCTGGACACTCACAGGCAAGTCTGGATCAGTCTCATCGGGGAGAATGCACCTTTCTCCTGGGTCCGCGTGCACACAAGGTTCTGTTTGTGTCCTCCAAGAGTCTGTTTCCCCAGTGTAAGTTCTGGCAGCTGTATGGTGGGATTAATGGTGACCTCCTCCAACAGGGCTTATGTCACACCCAGGGCTGCTGCACCCAGAGCCCCTGCCCCTGTGGCAGTCCACTGCTGACCCATGCCTGTGCAGGAGACGGTCAAACACTCAAAGGCAGGTCTGGCTCAGTCTCTATGGGGTCCTTTGGTGCACACAAGATTTTGTTTGAGCCCTCCGAGCGTCTCTGGTGGGTATGGGGTTTGATTCTAAACACAGCTTCACCCCTCCTGTTGTCTTGTTAGCGCCTCTCCTTTGCCCTTGGACGTGGGATATCTTTTTTTGGTGGCATCCAACATTCTCCTGCCAACAGTTGTTCAGCAGTGAGGTGTAGGTTTGGAGTTCTCACAGGAGAAGATGAGTGCACGTCCTTCTGCTCTGCCATCTTTTAGAAACCAATTTCTTTGGCCTGTGATTATACTATTCAAGAAATCAGGCAGAAGCCTAGGGTGAGCTCCTTAAAATTTCCAGAAACTAGCAAGCTGTTTTGTCTTTCTTTACATAAAAATAAACACAGAAGTGTAGGGGTTCTTTCAGGTATCATTTAGGTTTATGGATCCGTATTTTTGCTTGGAAGAAGACTGCTGTGATTGCTTTTAATCATGGACCACCTGAAACCAGAGTGCCTAATGTTAACCCGGCTCCTGGGAAGGCTGAGTCTGTTAGTGAACCTGTGACGTCTCTAAACCACGTC
Source organism: Neotragus pygmaeus (assembly GCA_006410875.1). Classification (NCBI taxonomy): domain Eukaryota; kingdom Metazoa; phylum Chordata; class Mammalia; order Artiodactyla; family Bovidae; genus Neotragus; species Neotragus pygmaeus. The sequence goes on from SJYV01040291.1 coordinate 335,899, forward strand.
CAAACTTCTTCTTACTGAGTTCTCAGAAGACAGTCTAATGGCCAAAGTCGACAAAGTAGTACAGAAAAGCCCTGTTCTTTTTCCTTGCACCTCCCCTGATCCTAAGATGTCCTATTCTGTGCTTATTTTTTAATAACAATAATTGTGGCAATAGTATTAATAGCCATCATTTATCCAGAACTTACTGTATGCCAGGTATTATCCTGTTAGTGCATTATTTTATTTAATCATCACCAGTGAGTGTCCTTGAGGTATTAGTGTTGTGAGTTGCTCAGTTGTGTCCGACTCTTTGTGACCTCAGGGACCATCACCCACCAGGGTCCTGCATCCGTGGAATTTTCCAGGCAAGAACACTGGAGTGTGTTGCCATTTTCTTCTCCAGGGGCTCTTCCTGACCCATGGATCAAACACAGGTCTCCCACACTGCAGGTGAGCACGTTACCATCTGAGTCACCAGGGAAGCCAAGGTAAATATTAGAGTTTAACTCATTTTATAATCGTAAACTGAGCTAAAAGAAGTAAGCAACTTGCTTATATGTACATAATTCCTTCAAAAAATGTTTTTGTTTACGAACAGCAGTTTTCAAATGCCTGTTTTAATGAACTAAATGCTTCTCACTTTTAATTAACATTCTTTTGATCCCTTTCCCTCTCTTTTTCTTTCTCAAAGAGCCAGACCCAATTAAACGCTTGATAAGCATTATCCCACTTAATTCTTGTAACAACTTTATAAAGCTTATGTAAGTTATGTAACTTGCCCAAATGATCAAATTGATAGTAAGCTACTAGGATGGATTTGAACTCAAGCTGTCTGAATCCAGAGCTTGCACTGATAACAGTCAAATCATGCCATTAAAACTCACCTGTGTGATAAAAACCATAAGCTGATCAGGCAACAGCTCAGCTGGTCTCTCATGAGCTATCATCTTCTCATTTGACTTTTTAGCCTTTCAACAGGTCAGATCTATGTATTCGGCTGGCACTAAAGTGTGAAGATCCATCTGAGAAATTCAGTCACTGAACTCAAATAAGCCCCTGAAATCTACTTTTCTATGACTGCACAGCAGAAATTAACTAAAGCCTGATTCTAGCCTTCAGTTTAATATTGTATGTTAATCAAATCTGCTGAATCTTTGCTTTGTTTTGAGAACTGGTGAATTGTATATTTGTACTGAAATCTATGGGCTTCCCTGGTGCCTCAGTGGTAAAGAACCCACCTGCAATGCAGGAGAGGTGGGTTTGATCTCTGGGTCAGGAAGATCCCCTAGAGAAGGAAATGGCAACCCACTCCAATAATCTTGCCTGGAGAATTCCATGGACAGAAGAGCCTGGTGGGCTGCAATCCATGGGGTTGCAAAGAGTCGGACACAATTTAGGGAGTAAACAACAAACTCTCTAAGCCTGTTTTATCTTCCCTTGTCAGTGGGATAATAATGCCTATATTACGGGATTTAGGAAATATTAATAAATATGTATTAAATATATGGTTGATAATGTGGTTAATGCTATGGTTAATAGTGTGGTTCACTTAGTGAACATGAATGTTCAATTAATGTCAACTCACTATTTAACCTAAATTGTCAAGACAGTTACTTTGACTCTTTTCTTGCCTATAAATTGTACACTGCTAACATTAGGTTCGGAGAAGGCAATGGCACCCCACTCCAGTACTCTTACCTGGAAAATCCCAGGGATGGAGGAGCCTGGTGGGCTGTAGTCCATGGGGTCGTTNGACTCTTTTCTTGCCTATAAATTGTACACTGCTAACATTAGGTTCGGAGAAGGCAATGGCACCCCACTCCAGTACTCTTACCTGGAAAATCCCAGGGATGGAGGAGCCTGGTGGGCTGTAGTCCATAGGGTCGTTAAGAGTCAGACACGACTGAGCGACTGAGCGACTTCACTTTTCACGTTCATGCATTGGAGAAGGAAATGGCAACCCACTCCAGTGTTCTTGCCTGGAGAATCCCAGGGACGGGGAAGCCTGGTGGGCTGCCGTCTATGGGGTCACACAGAGTCGGACAGGACTGAAGTGTCTTAGCAGCAGCAGCAACATAAACTTTGAATGTGAGGGTTCAGTAGGCAGACAAATCTGAAGAATTAAGCATGCGTTTTTTATCTAGTACTTATTAGGTTTATTATTTATAATCCTTCATACTTTGCTCCATATTAATTCATGTAAAGTTTGAGTTGGCATTCATAAGCAGTTCAGTTTGGAATAAATTGCGGCAGATACTTAGTGATACACAAAACAGAAACTCTTGCCTCTATTATTTGCAAATGAAAAGTAAGCAACTGGGACTTCCGTGGTGGTCCAGTGGTTAAGAATCTTCCTTGCAATGCAGATAATGTGGGTTTGATCTCTGGACCAGGAACTAAGATCTTGCACATGCTTTGGAGCAACAAAGCTGCATTCCAAAATTAGAGAGTCTGTGCATTGCAACAAAAGAACCTGTATGATAGAGAATCCAGAGATAAACCCACACACATATAGATACCTTATTTTTGACAAAGGAAGCAATAATATACAATGGGGCAAAGACAGCCTCTTCAGTAACTGATGTTGGGAAAACTGGGCAGCTACGTGCAAAAGAATGAAATTAGAACACTTCCTAACATCATACACAAAGATCAACTCAAAATGGATTAAAGACCTAAATGTAAGACCAGAAACTATAAAACTCTTAAAAGGAAAACATAGGCAGAACACTCAATGACCTAAATCAAAGCAAGATCCTCTATGACCCGCCTCCTGGAGTAATGGAACTAAAAATGAAAGTAAACAAGTAGGACCTGACTATACTTAGAAGCTTTTGTACAGCAAAGGAAACTATAGCAAGGTGAAAAGACAACCCTCAGCATGGGAGAAAATAATAGCAAAGGAAACAACTGACAAAGGATTGCTTTCCAAAATACACAAGCAGCTCAGACAACTCAATACCAGAAAAGCAGACAACCCAATCAAAAGGTGGGAAAGGGACCTGAAGAGACATGTCTCCAAAGAAGACATACAGATGGCTAACAAGCACGTGCAAAGCTACGCAGCACCACTCATTATTAGAGAAATGCAAATCAAAACTACAATGAGATACCACCTCACACCAGTGAGAATGGCCACCATCAAAAAGTCTACAAACAATAAATGCTGGAAAAGGTGTGGAGAAAAGGGAACACTCTTGCATTGCTGGTGGGAATGTAAACTGATACAGCCACTATGGAAGACAGTATAGAGATTCCTTGAAAAGCTAGGGATAAAACCACCATATGACCCAGCAATCCCACTCCTAGGCATATACCCTGAGGAAACAAAAAATTGAAATGAACACATGTATCCCATTGCTCACTGCAGCGCTGTTTACAATAGCTAGAACATGGGAGCAAGCTAGATGTCCATCAACAGATGAATGGACAAAGAAGCTGTGGTATATATATACAATGGAATACTACTCAGCCACAAAAGGAATGCATTTGAGTCCATTCTAATGAGGTGGGTGAACCTAGAGTATATTATACAGAGTGAAGTTAAGTCAGAAAGAGAAAGATAAATATAGTATACTGACACACATATGTAGAATCTACAGAGATGGCACTGATGAATTTATTTTCAGGGCAGCAGTGGAGAAAGAGACAGAGAGCAGACTTATGGACACGGGGGAGGAGAGAAGGGAGAAGGGGAGATGTATGGAGACAGTAACAAAGAAATTTACAACAGTGTATGTAAAATAGATAGCCTACAGGAACTCAAACAGGGGCTCTGTGACTGGGTGAAGGGCAGGTTGGGGAGGGAGATGAGAGGGAGGTCTGGGAGGAGGGGACATCGGTGTACCTATGGCTGATTCTTATTGATGTCTGACAGAAAACCACAAAATTCTGTAAAGCAATTATCCTCCGATTAAAAAAAAAAAAAAGAAGCCACATGATGCAACAAAGATCCTGTGTGCTGCAACTAAGGCCCAACACAGCCAAATAAATACATTTTTTAAAAAGTTGTTGTTTTGTTACTAAGTCATGTCCAACTCTTTTGCAGTCCCCATAGACTATAGCTTAGCAGGCTCCTATGCCCATGGAATTTCCCAGGCAAAAATACTGGAGTGGATTGCCGTTTCCTTCTCCAGAAAATCTTCTCAACCCAGGGATCAGATCTGAGTCTTCTGCATAGGTAGGCAGATTTTTTACCACTGAGCCACCAGGGAAGCCCTTTTAAAAAAGTAAGCCACCAAAAAAATTCTCAACTCCTATAGAGTCACTTAGATTTAGGAATAGTCAAGTTTATAGAATAAGAGTTTCTCTTTGAAATACAGATATTCCTCAACTGCCAACAGATATCCCTCGACTGACCACGGGGTTATATACTGACCATGGGTAAGTTGAATATATTGCATGTTGAAAATGCATTGAATACACCTAATGTACTGAACATCAGAGCTTCGCCTCATTCACCTTAAACATGCTCAGAACAGTTACATTATCCCACAGTTGGGAAAAACCATCTACACAAAGTCTAATTTATAATACAGTGTTGAATAGCTCATGTATATAATATTGTACTGAAAGTCAAAAACAGAATGGCTGTGTGCAGACAGAATGGTTATTAACGTATGCTGGCTGTTTACTGTCATGATCATGAAGGCGGCTGCTCCTGTTGAGTATCATGAGATTATACCATATAACGCTAGCCTGAAAGAAAGATCAAGCTTCAAAGTCTGAAGTATGATTTCTACTGAATGCATATTGTGCTGCCATTAAGTTAAAAATTCATTAAGTTGAACCACTGAAGTCAGGGACCATCTACAGCAGCATTGTTAATACCATATCTTTCTTCTCTACATATAGCAATGTTGTTAATAACATTTCTTTTTTAACTTTATAACTTCCTGAAATATCGGATCCATTTACTTGTTTTTCCTAAATATAGTATATATTCATTTTTGCTGATTTATATCGAACAATTTCTTTTTCATTCAGTATCATTCTTAAGATTGTTTAATATCTGCAACTTCATGAGAACTGTGGTCTAGAGTAATGACATTTATAAAAACTGAAATCACAGCATTCTCCAGTAGTGCGGTTGTGTGAATTCTATGATTGATTTTGCACTTGTATGATGGGCTTCTCAGTTGGCTCAGATGGTAAAGAATCTGCCTACAATGTGGGAGACCTAGGTTCGATCCCTGGGTTGGGAAGATCCCCTGAAGGAGGGCACAGCAACTGACTCCAGTATTCTTGCTTGGAGAATCCCCATGGACAGAGGAGCCTGGCAGGCTACAGTTCATGGAGTTGCAAAGAGTCAGAAACAGCTGAGCAACTAAGCACATGATTTACTCTGACCACCAAAAACACTTTAAAAATTTGCCATTGCTCCAAAGTCATCTCCAGATGCTTAAAAACTGTTTGGTTACAGTCCCTCTAGATTTGCTAATCCAATCTATCATTTAAGGGCATAAAAAAGAAAATATAACGGGAAGATACATATTTGTAGCAAAATAAAATGTTCTAAATAAAGTCAGTTTCTTTGTTTTTATTAACATTTTCCATAAAAACTCATTTAACTTGAAGGGAAAAAACTCTGCATTTCACTGCCTTCTGTGCATTTAACTCCAGGCAACCATCTCACAAAGGTAAACAACTGACCATCAAGAGAACTAGATAAGAGACTAGAGTCAGTGAAAATATTTATGAAGAAGCTTATACTAAGTATGAGGATCCAGAAACGAATAAGATCCAGTACCTCACTCAAGAGCTTATATAAGCCCAGCACAAATCTATCCAACCACTTGAGAAAAATTCATTATGAAAAAGACACTATATTTTTAAGTGCTCACTTGGATTCCACTAAATGTGCCCTTTGTGCTTTCTTTGTAAATCTTTATCAAACATATTTTGACAATAAAAGAATATAGAAAATTATGAAGTATAAAATCATAACTTTCAAACACTATTATGTATTACAATCAAGAACCAAAATTATGGCATTATCTATATTCTTAAAACTAATGTTATCGCTCAGATTTTTGTGTTGATTTCCAGTGTTCAAGCATTTTAAAACTCTTCAAGAGATCTGTTTCTTAACAGATTTCTTCTTTCTGCCTTCACTATTATATGCCCTGTTGAGCTAGTTAAGTTCCAAAGGTTAATATCATTCAAAGTTATTGTTGAGTCTTTGAAATAATTTACCGAAAACATTTCTGAAGACAAACATTCCATAAGACATAAGCATTACATTAATAGCTGTTCTTTCACACAGAACAAAACCTTGTTAGTTAAGATTTCTTATTTCAGGTTCCTACATGGAACCCAGAAACATCCATGAAGTTGCCTTTGCTCAGGCTCAGAAGTGAGCTCCAACAGAACTGATACTGTGTGCCTAGTGTTATTTTTCTTGTTGACTGACTGACCATATTTCATTTTTCTAATGACCATGGGATAGCAAAGAACATTTAGTCATATGTAGAGACTTAACACTGGATAGAGGTTTTCTAAGCCTTCTAAAAATAAAGACTAGTCTAGAGTAGCATCACATTTTTAATGCCCTGAGTTTATTACACAACTCAGTTATAAATACTGCCAATGAATCTCTGTTTCAAAACTGTTATCTATCTTTCAGGCTCCAAATGAGCGCAAACTGTACTTCACAATGTAACTGTTTTATGGAAGGGGGGAAAAAGAAATTCTTTCTAATTTCAGCTCCACCAGCATATTTTATTTCTAGTTGTTATAGCAGTGTTATGCCTGAGTATGAGCCTTTATAATGCTTTGGGGTTTTTGGTTTGAGGGTGTGTAGGAAAGCAACAGCAATGTGTGAAGCTTAAATTTCTTGGACAAGAAACTTCACTGCATTACAAAATTCTGGGAGTTGTGGTGAATACAATTTAGCTGAGAAGTTTTGTGATCTCCTCCTCAAACTGTTATTGCTGTCTTTGCAACTCCATGGACTGTAGCCCGCCGGGCCACTCTGTCCATGGATTTCCCAGGCAAGAATACAGGAGTGGATTGCCATTTTCTTCTCCAGGGGATCTTCCCAACCCAGCGATCAAACCTGCTGTGGTCCCCTGCTTGGCAGGCATATTCTTCACCACTGAGGCAACTGACAAGTGCTCTCATCAAATTAAACCAGGGCTATTTTTGTTTCATGTTTCTTTTTCTTTATCAGTATCCTACTAGGGACAGCCTTACATGTGGTACAATTGCAGGAGGCTTCCTCCTTATCCAAATTCCTGCTCTCCTGGGACTCCGTTCAGGGGATGCCTGAAAGCCCATAATTCCTTTGTCCATTCCATGCATTCTTTTGTTGCTGTTACAATGTTAATATCTCCACACTGGTTGATACATTAAGTCTTATCAGGCAACTGGTACACTTTGGGAGTCTTTTACTAGGAGTCTGGAGACTTGAATTCATTGATAAAATCTTTTGGGTTTTTTTGTTCCTTGCAAACATTAAAAAAACAAGACTGAGTTAGCTTATAATGTAGAGTGGGAGATGTAATAATAGGGATATTAAGACATCTTTGCTTACAGCTGACCCTATGTTTCACTGAAGTGATTGTTTGACAACACACCTCCAAGATATTTAGCTTGGGGAAAATTCATGTAGTCACACTGGAAATAAGTATCTGTCTGTCTGGGGCTTCTCTGGTGGTCCAGTGATTAGGAATCTGCCTTGCAACGCAGGGTTCGAACCCTGCTTGGGTAACGAAGATCTTATATGCTTCCAGACAACCCGGCCTGTGTGCACAACTAACAATCTGGCACAATGTAATAAAGATCCTGCGTGCTGCAACTAAGATCCGATGCAGCCAAATAAATAAATAAGTACTTTATAAATTCCTAATATATATATACACATTTCCTTCATAGAACAGTTTTATAGAATGCAGCTATAGTAGCCAATCTCAAAGACAGCACCCCCACCGGTCATCTCCACCCCCTGGAACTCACACCCCTCCTGCACTGTAGCACAGTTAGTTTACTCTGTGAGCAACAGGATATGGCAGAAGTGACAGTATGTCAGTTGTAAGNTCCTTCATAGAACAGTTTTATAGAATGCAGCTATAGTAGCCAATCTCAAAGACAGCACCCCCACCGGTCATCTCCACCCCCTGGAACTCACACCCCTCCTGCACTGTAGCACAGTTAGTTTACTCTGTGAGCAACAGGATATGGCAGAAGTGACAGTATGTCAGTTGTAAGATTAGATCATAAGAATCTTCGTGGTTTCTGTCTTGGTCACGCTTATGCTCTTTTGGATCACTGGCCCCGGTGGAAGCCAGTGCCTTATTGGGAATGGCCTTATGAGAATTCCCTGTGCTGAGGAACTAAGGCCTCCAGCCAACAGCCTGTGAGTGATCTGGGAAGCAATTCCTCTAGCGCAGCCAGGCCTTCAGATAACTGCAGTCCCATCACCACTTGGACTGCAGCTTCATAAGACATCTTCAGCTGGAAACACCCAGTTCGGCCACTCGCAAATTCCTGACTCCCAGAAAATCTGTGAGATAATAAATGCTTATTGTTTTAAACCATGAAATTGTGGGACAAAACACTGTCATGTCACTGTAGACATTTATCATGTGTCTCCAGAATCCATAGGCTAAAATCTGTGAAATATCATAACTTATCATGAAGCTGCTGCCAGAAAAAAAAGTATAAACCGGGTGTAGTAAACTCAAATGCTTACAAAGTCCAGGCAGGTAGGACCCATGGTGAATAGAGGACTGTTCCCTAAGTCTAGGATGGAAAGAGCCATAGACATTTGTTGCTGTGTGGGAACTAGGGTTGTGATAGTGCCAGAGCTTCTGATTTTTTCAATTTGTAGTATACTTCGGTTGATCTCTTTCCAAGTTCCCACAAAATTAGTTCAAGCTAATCACAGCTAAGTCTATCCTTTCAGTCAGTGATTGCTGCAGGAACAGGCGTGTACGCATGCTCAATGGTGTCCGACTCTTTATGACCCCCATGGACTGCAGGCTTCCTACCTCCTCTGTCCATGGAATTCTCCAGGCAAGAATATTGGAGTGGGCTGCCATTTCCTTCTCCAGGTGATCTTCCTGACCCAGGGATCAAACTCGTGCCTCTTGCACTCTTGCATCTCTTGCACTGGCAGGTGGATTATTTACCACTGAGCCACCAGGGAGACTGTAGGTACAGGCATGGGACGCAGGAATGGCTTACAAAGTGCAAGGGGAAATATCCTTGGAAGCCTCTGGGAAAGATTATTTTGCTCCTCAAAAGGGGCACAGAAGGAACCAATCTATTTTCTTCTTCCGGACATGAACTCTATGTAGATGTAATGTCTTGGTTTTTTGTTGGCAGTCTGAAGATGGAGCCAACACTCAGATAGCCACACAGAGAGATAAAGAGCCTGTCACCTCAAAGGCATGGTTAGGCACTGAAGCAATCAACCTGGATTGCTTGGTACTTCCTACTTAATGAGATCATATAATCCTTGAAAATACCTGACTTTAAGTCAGTTTGAGTTGAAGCGTCTTTTACTTGCAGCCAAAAGCTTTCTAACATGCACACACACAAGGAAGGCTGGTAACCCATAATTTCATGGATGAGCTACTGATTTTAAATAATACATACAGTTCAATTATTAAAGTAATGCTTCACTAAACAAAATATATCTGGATGGCATGTCCATCTTGGTGGTGGCTAGTTTGTGATCTCTCTTGTAGACACTATATGATCATATTAGAAAAAAGCATTAAAAGCTCATCTGCATTTTATGTGAGGATCTCGTTTGTTCACTGTTTATTGGCTGACATTTTAAAAAACTTAAAAATTTGAGAGCAGTTTTAGGTTTACAGCAAAACTGAGGGGGAAGGTACCCAGATTTCCATATATCCTCTTCACCACTCATGCACAGCTTCTTCAATTATCAACATCCCCCACCAGAGTGACATACTTGCTACAATTGATGAAGCCACACTGATACATGATAATCACCCAAAGTCCATAGTTTATGCTAGTTTACTCTTGGTAGTATACATTCCATGGGCTTGGAGAAATGTATAGTAACATGTATGCATTATGATAGTATCATATAAAGTATTTTTACTGTCCTAAAAATTCTCCAAGCTCTGTCTGTTCATTCCTGCCCCAACACCTCAACCACTAGCAGCCACCAATCTTTTTACTGTCTCAACAGTTTTGTCTTTTCCAGAATGTCAAATAGGTGAACTCATATAGTATATAGGCTTTCCGGATTGGCTTCTTTCACTTAGTGATATGCTTTTAAGATCCCTCCACATCTTTTCATGCTGAGTAATTCTTTTCAGTGCCGAATAATACTCCATTGCCTATTGGCTTCATTTAAGGACCAGTCACTATAGAATGCATACTTCTTTCCATTGAGGATTTTACAATGAAAACAAGTCTGGAACAATGTGATTTTGACTGTAGAAATTCTGTGTGTATGGCATGCCAGGCTAACCTATATTTCAAGAACAGAATTTGATTAGGGAAGATTTCATAGTTTGAACAGGGTTTTAATGGCTATGGGGAATTTTGTCAGACAGACAAAAGTTTAAGAGTAAACTCAAATACAAGAGTGACTGTGTTTATTGTATAACAACCACATATTATGCAGCTGTGGAAAAGTTAATGTAATCATAGTGTGGTATATGGAATAAGAGTGACTTTTTTCCCATTGAAATCTGCAATGGGGAAATAATATCTGAGGTGCCGTTTTTAATTCTGTGAGTTGCCATTTACCGCCGTATTTGTCCTGATAATTGTCTTCACATACTTAAATGATAGTCATGTGCTCACTGTCCAGCCCTTAATACACTGTTTCTAATTCTTACAGCTTTGTAAAATAGAGTTACCTCCAGATTGCAGACAGGGAAACTCTATTTTCAAAGAGGTTAGCAGTGATTGATGGATGAGTGGGCAGCCAGGACCCCTAAATCCTATCTCTGCTCCCACCCTCTCCCATCCTCGGGCAATGACTTCCCCAGAGGACGTTTATGCATAGGATACAAGCCGGGCAAATGCAGACTTTTACAATCAGCTGAGGCTTTGATCCCAACCCCCAAAGAAGTTTCCTAGTAGTCGTGGAAGTGTTGGTCGCTTAGTCGTATCCAACTCTTGTGACTTCACAGACTGTAGTCCGCCAGCCTCCTCTGTCCATGGAAATCTCCAGGCAGGAATACTGGAGTGGGTTGCCATTGCCTTCTCCAGGAGATCTTCCCGACCCAGAGAGCGAACCCAGGTCTCCTGCATTGCAGGCAGATTCTTTACCATCTGAGCCCCCAGGTAGGCAAGCGACCGAACAGCTAAACTGCTCCTCTCCCTCTCTTCCAGCCTCAACCCAAATCTCAACTTCATGGTCCCCAAGATTCCAGCGAAGTAGGAAAAACAGTACGCACAAGGAGGGAAAATAGGACATTGATCATTTATGCTTGTACAGACTTATACCTCCCACAATAATGCTATTAAGGGAGTCCAGTAATGCGAATCAATTGCTGTTCTTGGATCTGCACACTCCAAATCGGGACATCTCTTTCTTAAACGTGAAAGAAGCTGGGGAGAAAGGAGTCTTTAATACCACTCTACCCCCGGAGGCCAGGAAACTAATAAATAATTTAATAGGGATTTGAACCCAGGTCCGCTGGACTCTAAATCAGTAGGAGAGTATAACCAGCATCATAGCTGGATAAAGTAGGTTTCCACTTGGAGGCAACTTGTGGCTTAGTAGATGGGAAGATTTTCCTAACAATTTGGACTTTCTAGAGACAGAGTGAGCTGGCTTCCAAGTAGAAATTTCCCCCACCCACAGGTTTTAAAAAATACCTGAAAGTCTACTTGTTAGAAAATTCTGGAAAGGTTTCCTGCATTTGACAGAGAGTTGGGGCTCTAAGTCATTTTCAACGTGGAGATTCTGTGCTTCCCAGATCACGGGCAAACAATTCTAGCCAGGTTTTTCTTCCTATCTGTTTATTCCTTTTACCAGTGACCACAGCTCACTTGCAACTGAGAGATTTGAAAACTACTCATTATCCTTAGGCAGACTGCTCAGGAAGAGTTTTAACTCAAAATATCTAGTATTGGGTGGACCAGAAAGTTCATTCGGGTTTGTCTGCAACAACTTGGCTTTCAGGGACCAAACCTGTGGGGAGAGGAGAGAGAAAACCCATTGGACAGGATTAGTGCTCAGGAGAGTGGAGCTAGGTTGGCTTCATGCTTGTTGTCCATCTTAGTGGGGAGAGGCTGGGGTGCAGCAAGGGACAGGGGCATGGTAGCGAGGGAATTTTCTGCTTGGTGGAGGCAGGTTTTCACAGAGTGACTTACTCTGAGGAGTTAAGAACTCAAAGGCAGTTACTGAGGCTAACCTACCACATTACAGTTGGCACTTTCTGAGTGTTCTGCTCTTCCATTTATAGGCATTATCTCAGTTACCTCCCCCCATCAGATCTACCTTGGAAACATGATTATTATCCCTTTTTCAAAGATGCTGAGCCTTTGACTTAGGAAACTAAGGGAACTCGCTTAAGATATTTCAAGGCCAAATTAACATTTTTTCTTGTGGGGGGCTCAGGGGTAAAGAAATCTCCTGCCAATGCAGGAGATGCTGGTTTGACCCCTGGTTTAGGAAGATCTCCTGAAGAGAGAAATGGCAACCCATTCCAGTACTCTTGCCTGGGAAACCCCATGGACAGAGGAGTCCAGTGGGCTACAGTCCACAGGGTCACAAAAGAGTCGGACATGACTTAGCAACAAAACAACAATGAAAATCTATATATTTATATCTATATTCCTTATATACCCTATGTATAATTTGAGTAAGCCTGAAAATGAATCTATAGAATTAATTTCCATGTAGGGATTACACCAAGGTTAGATGAACTTTTTAAAATAAATGGAAACAAAAAAGTATTCTGTTTTATAAAATTCTATTTGAAACAATAAGGAAAACAGAGATCAAATGCCTTTTAAAAGCATTATGAATACAATGAGTCAAGCAGAACTTTTCTTTGGCTCTCGGCCACCACATGTAAGGGCAACAGCCCTTACACATGCGTATATATGGTTAAATATGGAACAGCTATTGCAATTGTGGGTCCTCAGACATCTTCACGGCAGAGGGCTGGCAAAGAAGGGTGTGACCAATACAAGGAAGAGGTATAAACCTGACCTCTACTGCCAGAGACTTCCTGCCAACAGAGGCCCTTTGCCCAAACCACTGTGCCATTCATTTAGCAACTCGTTATTTGTTTTCTGGATCTTTCATTTCCTAGAACTTTAAACTAAATACTATATGTTCTTTTATTGTATCCTCTCCCCTTGACGAAAGGCCTGATAATGTCTTATAACTTTAAATCTTCCACAGTCCCTAGACAGGGACTTATGTTATTGATATTATTTAATATATTTTTGCTTTTATGTGAAAGAACAATGCCCAGTGTTTCTTTTTTTAACAATATTTTTGCACTTGGAATTGTTCAAGTAAATATTGCTTTTAGCTTTTCCAAATATAGGCAGTACCCAAGTTGTACATGGAAACTTATCCAAAAGTTATTTGGTGTATTGGTTTTAGAACTCTGTATATTCAGTCCATTAAGTAGGTAAAGCATAATGATCCCCTAAATGACCATAAAGCCAAATGTCCCTGTATAAGAGTGGCCACAGTAAAGTGCAGGTACGCACATGTGTTCAGTGCTCGTGCCCTGCTCCACCCCCGAGGCTGCAGCTCGTCCCTGCTGTGAGGTGGGCAGGAAGACACCCCTCTTCACTTCCCTTGTTAGGTTTTTGGCTGGGAGGTTGGGGACAGTTGAGCTCTTGAGCCTTTGTAACCCAGGTTGCTCGATGGAGTTAGAGGTTGCAGAGGTGACAAGAGAGACTGGGGGACCTCACGGGGCTTTCAAGGCTTTTGCTGGGAACGGCCTGCTGAGTGTCATCTGTTTCCTTCTGTTCTTTCTCCTTGCTCCTTTAGTGCTGCTGAAGGGACTGGAAGGCAAAGAAAGAATCCACAGTGGGCTTCTTGCAGCTGTAACACGATGGAGTCGCCGCCCCCTTTCCTTGGGCTTTGCTGTGTGTGACAGGGTGAGGAGCGTCTGAGGGGAGAGCGGGGGCTGGGTGTG
>SJYV01040291.1:359107-495984 GCA_006410875.1 Neotragus pygmaeus
GGGGGGTTGGTGTGTGTGTGTGTGTGTGTGTGTGTGTGTGTGTGTGTGTGTGTGTGTGTAGGGGGTGTGAGGTAGGAGGAATAGGGGTGAGAGTTGGGGCTGGGAGGTGGAGAGGGAGGTTACCAGTTACAGAGGGAACTGACTTGTCAGGTTGGCTCCCTGGTTACCAGGGAAGCCAGCAGAGAAGCGCACCTCTCACCACCCCTTTGACAAGCTGTCATGGTGGAGATGCTCTGCTCTAAGAGTTCACACAGCCCCTAGCTGGAGTTGGGGCAGGTATGTAGGTGTTTACTGATTAGGCTTTATGATTAAGAGGGAAGGTCAGTTTCATGAGTAGGGTGTAGGGGGTCGCGAAGAGCCAGACATGACTGAGCGACTTCACTTTCACTTTTCACTTCATGCACTGGAGAAGGAAATGGCAACCCACTCTAGTGTTCTTGCCTGGAAAATCCCAGGGACGGGGGAGCCTGGTGGACTGCTGTCTTTGGGGTGGCACAGAGTCGGACACGACTGAAGCAACTTAGCAGCAGCAGCAGCAGCAGCAGCAACGCAGGGGCTGATGGAGCAGAGGGATGTGCTGAGAGCAAGGGGACTCCATCTGGGATGGCCTGACCATACAGTCCTTATACTGGTATCCCCCGCTCTTTGAAAGTTTGCTTTATGCTGCTTCACTTTTAAGAAAGACCTACATCAGTACTTGTTTTCACTAACCAAAAGAAATCCAGAGACAGTTTTCACTTTTATGAAAAATGGTGAAAATTGAAAAGTGCTTTCAGCATTTGTGTTGCTGGCGGCCGTTATAAACTCAAGGAGATAGTGGAGGACAGAGGAGCCTGGCCTGCTGCAGTCCCTGGAGTCACAGAGCGGAGCAGACTTAGCCACTGAACGTTATAGAGGCGACGCACACCCCACTCAGCAGCGAGAGTGCTGCCCCCAAGCGCCTTCTCCAGGAACTGCACTCAGTATATCAGCATCTGGCCGCCGCCAGTCTTTGAGCTGTCTGGGAGCATCTGTGCTTTTTCTGTTTATTTTGTGCATTTCTTAGGAAGATGTTTCCAAAGATTAGTTGCTTCTATTTTGTTTGTTGTTGTTATTGTAAGGTGTAGGTGTTGTTTTTTTGACAAGTTGTGTCTGACTTTTGCAGCCCCATGGACTGTAGCCCACCAGGCTTCTCTATCCATGGAATTTTCCAGGCAAGAATACTGGAGTAGATTGCCATTTCTTTTTCCAGGGGATCATCCCAACCCAGGGATCGAACCCATGGCTTCTGCATTGGCAGGCGAATTCTTCACTGCTGAGCCCCCAGAGAAGCCCAGGAACAGAACTTACAAAGATGAATAAGAAATCACCAAAGTCATCTGGTTAAGGAAGCCCACTCTCTGGTTGAAATGTCAAGATAATACTAGGCATTTTTTAATTACCTTTCCTGTGATATGTACTCTGGGAGACAGATAAACTTACTATTAAGTGTAGTTTAATTTCATCACTTAGAGTTGTACAATAAAATGTTAATACCCACACCATGTGTTTAAATGTGGACTGAGCTACTGAACCGAACAGTGGATGAGTTCAGACACAATCTGTAAAATTTTCTGCTGAAGTTATTTAAATGCATATATTGTCTTCTTTTGCATAATATTATATAATGTTTTAAACACATGAATAATTGGTGGTGGTGGTGTTCAGTAACTCAGTCGTGTCTGACTTTTTGGGACCCCATGGACTGCAGCACGCCAGGCTTTCCTCTCCTTCACCATCTCCGAGATGGGTTTATAAATTTATGTAAGCCCAACATAAATGGGTAGAATTGCTTATTCAAAAGATATGCTTTCATTTTGAACCTGACAAGTTCATATTTTTCTCAGTATGAAAGGTATCTGCATAAATAATAGATGAACAATTAATATGAATAATAGATGTGGACTAATGGGGCGAGTATAGTTCAGTTGGATATTTAAGGGGATGCTGACAGGGAGGCCTGGCGTGGTGCGATTCATGGGGGTCGCAAAGAGTTGGATACGACTGAGCGAGTGAACTGCACTGAACTTCCTATTTTAAAAGATTATTTCATTTTGACATGGCATGATTTGAATAAAATCCATTATTTCACAATGTTAAACTGATTTCGGAGAAGGCAGTGGCACCCCACTCCAGTACCCTAGCCGGGAAAATCCCATGGATGGAGGAGCCTGGTGGGCTGCAGTCCATGGGGTCGCTAAGAGTCGGACACAACTGAGCGACTTCTCTTTCACTTTTCACTTTCATGCATTGGAGAAGGAAATGGCAACCCACTCCAGTGTTCTTGCCTGGAGAATCCCAGGGACGGGGGAGCCTGGTTGGCTGCCGTCTATGGGGTCACACAGAGTCAGACACGACTGAAGCGACTTAGCAGCAGCAGCAAACTGATTTCAGTTATGGGTAAGTGTAATCATTGACAAAATAGAATACCTGAATACTGTCTAATAAGCTGTGGGAAAAAAACCATAAAAATTAATGTAGCCTCCCCAACTGTACTTGAAAAATTCAACTAACTATTGCTCTATTCACTTGTTTTTAGGCAATGTGATTTTTTTTGTGTGTATTTTATAATTAAGACTGAAAATGATCATTTAGTATATTTTTCCAGTTTTGCCTTTGGTAGAAGGCATAAGATTATATTTAATTCATTGTCAAATATGTGTACTAAATTGTCCAATATGTAATGGACTTTTGTTCTATTTGTTTAATAGTTCATAAACTGAAATTTCTACATCACTTTCAGCTTTAAGTATACTTTTTGTCAAAGATCTGAATAATAGATTGATGTCACCAGCATGAATTTCTGATTCCACCAGAACAATAGAGCTGACTAAAATTAATTATTTTGTGCCTCACTGAAGTTCAGTAATGGATGAGAAAGGATTTGGGTGATAACATTAATTTACTACTACTCATTTATCAAACTGTGATTTTTACAATTTCAGAAATATTTATTTTTAATTCTGTTCAGAATACTACTGGGATGGATCTTTGTTTTTGCTGTTTTTTCTGTCACATGAGTGAGTGCTATTGTATATCTTAAGGAGTTAACTAAACAGGCATACCTTTTCATTTGGCTAATTTTGGAATGAGCTGGATTTAGAGAACAAAGTTAACTGACCTGTTTAGTTCCTTTCCTAATATTTCTTTTAGGTCTTCTTGAAGTATGGACGGTGAGAAGGGAGGTTTTGCCAGCTGTCCACGGAGGGATAATACCAGGATGGGTATATTAGTTCGCTAGAGCTGCTGTAATGATTACCACAAACCGAGTGGCTTAAACAAAGAAACTTGTTATTTCACAGTTCTGGGGACTGAAAGTCCAAGATCAGTGTCAGCAGAGCCATACTTCCTCTCAAGACACTAGGGAAGGATCTGGTCCAGGGCTCTCTCCTAGCTTCTGCTAGTTCCTTGGCTTGTGAAAATGTAACTGCAGCCTCCGGATGGTGTTCTTCCTATGTGTGTCTGTCCAAATCTCTCCTTTTTATAAGATCATAGCCATACTGGACTGGAGCCCACCCTAATGACCTCATTTATTTTGATCCTCTGCAAAGACCCTGTTTCCAAATAAATTCACACATTCACAGTCACTGGAGATCAGTGCTTCAGCATCGTTTGAGGGGAAAGAGTTGAGCCCACTGCAATAGCCTTGAGAACCAATGAAACTTGTGAAGAGAAGTTTAATCTAGTTAGCTCTCTTTCTCTAGACTACCTTGTACTGAGTGAGACTGATGACATGGCAGAGGAGAACCCGTCTGGAATATCTCTTTGTTTAGGAATCTCTATTTTTTTTTTTTTAGCTAACTTATCCATAAAGCCAATTTCTGTAACAAAAATCTTTTATGTTCCTTTTCCTTTATAAAACTGGAAATATGCTTACATAATAAAAACTGGAGATAGTAGTAATCTAAAATGACAGTGATTTCAACATTTTTAAAAAGTGTATTCATTTTCAATCGGAGGATAATTGCTTTACAATATTGTGTTGGTTTCTGCCACACATCAACACGAATCAGCCATAGGTATATGTATGTCCCTTCTCTGTTGAACCTCCCTCCCACCTCCCACCCTATCGTAGCCCAAGTTCAAAATTTTTGGCAGGGAGTTAAGGTAATAGAATTCTGACCATTGTTGTGTATTGGCACGTTTTGCCTTTAGGTAGTTGTTTATACCAAGAGGCTGGTACAACTGACAGTTTTCTTTGTTTTTTTTTTGCAATAATTCTTTTTATGCACTCTAGGAGCTCCTCTCCATGACATGCCATCATGCATAGCTTTATAGTTCCAGACTTTTTTCTATTACTGGTTTAGTCTGTAAATTAGTAATGACTACTATAGTTGATCTAAAACCTCTGAGACTTCAAATTTTAGATTACGGTTGTTAACACTTTTTAAAAATAAGAATATTTAGAATAGAATATTTTCCATCAAATTGGCACATGAGAGACTTTAAGACCATGCAACCATTCACTGAGATGTTGCTGAGAGACATGAGCTGAGACTATGAGGAACATCACAAAGTGCTGGGCGGAAGTAGGAAAATATGGACCAAGGAAAACATCGATTTTTGGTAATAAGAGGCTGTGACAATGGAGCAATATTTACCAAAGAATCTGGTTTAGAATTTGTCTGAAAAATTTTATTGTTAGTAAGAGAGTAATAGAAATGAGTTTACCAGGCTCTGGCCTTTGTGGATTGCTTTACTGTTTTATCCTGTCTCTCTGTTGTTGTTTTTTTTTCATTGAGCTAAGGGTATTTCCTCCTGTAATTGTGTACCTATAAATTTGTGCAAATGTATAGTCCTAGAAATTTGTACAGCCCATGGGAAAAATCAGCCTCCACTGGAGGATTAGCCTCAAATATGGATCACCAGAAAGCCACTTCTCTCGTGTTGTGTAGCATAGAGAAACTCTTAAGACTGTCTCATGGATCTGCCTGGCTAGTTTATTCCCATGTAATGTTTGTAATATTTCACCACTGTGGTGAATGCAACATGGCAGACTGCATAAAGTGGTACCTGAACTGTTGAAAGGTACTTATTGCATGCCAAGTCTTTGCTCAGGTTCGGAGGCAAGGGACTGGTCGCAAAGGAGGGAATCTGGGAGGCAGTTTGTCATGGCTCTGCAACTGCTCAGTTGATTGGCTCCATAGCTTCCTCATCCATAAATTGCTGCTGCTGTTGCTAAGTCGCTTCAGTCATGTCCGACTCTGTGCGACCCCATAGATGGCAGCCCACCAGGCTCTNTTTCCTGCAGCCCCATCAGGGGCCAGGGCCTAATTATACCCCTCTGAAGGCTTCCCTCCTTGCCCTCAGCTACTCCCATAAACCTGAAATTGGAGGCTTGGCTCCTGCAGAGCCTGTCCTGGGGCTGGCAGGAGGAGGGGGCACTGGAAGTCAAAGAGGGAAGCTAAGATATAGGGGAACCTGTCCCCAAGGCCAGCAGCTCCCTGGGGAGAGGAGAAAGGCTTTTCCCATCCCAGCATCACCCCGAGAATTCGCCTCAGCAGGGTTGAATTCCGAGAGCGGAGATGGGGCGCTGGAGAGGTTGGTGAGGGGCTTGGGGACTCTCAGGGTCAGGAAATAGAACTGCTGAAATTTCAGGACTTGGTCGTGGGCTGGGAGGATGGGAGGGGGCAGAGGAGGAGGGAAGTGGGGAGGAGAGAGACCTCGCTATAAAAATAAAAAACAAGAGAGAGAAGCGTTTATGGGCCTATGAAACGGTTGGGAATTTGGACTTTTTATGAGGATATTCTCGAATTACTACTCTTGAAGCTGAGGAGGACCAGACTGTAGAGGCTTTGATAGCTTCGATTTCCTATAGTTTTAGGTGCTGGAAACTGAGGAGGGGAAAGATAGGGAGGGGGGAGATTGCAAAAGCAGTAAGGGGGAGGAATTCCTAAAGCAAAACGTGTCCAAATTCAGGTTCAATTATTGGGTTTGGGGAGCCTGGCTGAGCCTGGGGATGGGGTGGCAGGGGTCCTGGGCTGGAAAGGGGCTCCACTGAACCCTGCCTGTGTTTGGCCCTCCAGGCAACCCCGTGGCCAACTGGATTCACGCCCGTTCCACGAGGAAGAAGCGCTGCCCGTACACCAAGTACCAGACGCTGGAACTGGAGAAGGAGTTTCTCTTCAATATGTATTTAACCAGGGACCGTCGGTATGAGGTGGCCCGGGTTCTCAACCTCACCGAGCGGCAGGTCAAAATCTGGTTTCAGAATCGGAGGATGAAGATGAAAAAGATGAATAAAGAGAAAACCGACAAGGAGCAATCCTAAACCCTGCCCCAGCCTGCTGCCTCGCACAGCCAAGGGAAAAACAAAACAAAAAACCCACAAAATACCCCAGCCCAGGCGGGAGACAGCACTGAAAGAAAAAAGGAAAGAGCAAGATAGAGAAAAGCCAGTCGGTTTAAAAAGGAAAAAAAAAAAAAAGGGAAGGGGAAAAGGAAAACTCTTGCAATTTGGGAGGGTTCAGTGTTGAGAAATTGGTGTTTTAGAGTTAGTTCTACCCAGCGAGGAGGAGGAGGAGGTGGGGAGAGAAACCTCGTTCTCTTCTCCCAGCGCAGCTGAAATAAATGACACACACAAATGTGATTTTTTTTCCTCCTTTCTTCAGAGAAGCCAGTACTTNTTCAGTGGCATTGCCAAAGCGTGGACTCGGGCGTATTTTGGGGAAGGGTCTGGCCCAGTAATGTTGGATGAGGTACGCTGCACCGGGAATGAGCTTTCTATTGAGCAGTGTCCAAAGAGTTCCTGGGGAGAGCATAACTGTGACCATAAAGAAGATGCTGGAGTGTCCTGTACCCCTCTAACAGGTAGGAGCTTCACCCTGTCAACCTAGCCACTCTCGCCTTCGCCCCTATTTGGGCTTAACTTCCCTCCTCAATTTAGCTAATATTATTGAATGAACTTACAAATAAATCCCCCAAATAAGACATAAAAAGAATATATACTGTATTTTAAAATGCTATCTCTTTATTTATAGATATTTCTGAGTTTTTTCAGTTGAAAGCTATACAATCCTATGACGGAATTAAGAACATATGACCTTGTTGCAATATATAGTACCCAGTAGTCAGAATCAGTGTGCAATGATAAATTTAGGATGTTAGGTATTATAATTATATATTTAGTCCATTCATTTATTAGCCTGTCTTGACTCTCAGAATGTGTTTATAGCTGGTAAACTATTTTGATGGAGATTTTGATTAAAGTACACTATTAAAGAACCAGGTTAACTTTTGCTGTGCTGAATATTCAGACTGTTCCAAATCACAGCATGCTTGTCAAGCTAGGTCTTATGTTGCAAGGACATGTCTGAGTGCAAATGAGTGTATGTGTATGTACTTAAATGTTTGGGGGGAAGAAGAGAGAAATGGACCGGCAAGAGAAGTTGGGTCATCACAAATCTGTTGTTTCTACAGCAAAAAGAGCTTGAAGAAAAAAAATTAGGGCTTTCATATTTCTTTAAAAAAGTCAAATGAAATACTTCTGAGAGACTGTGAAATGCTAAAGGTCTACTTTTTTGGTTACATAGTTCTGTACACACTGTTGTTTTTATTAGAATAACACATTTATACACAAAATAAATAGAAAATACACTACTCCTCTTTCAAATGAGGATAGTCTTGTAGTGTTGCTGGGGTGGTCAAATGAGGTAACAGGTGTAACAATGCTTTGCAAACAGTGAAATTTTACATTAATAATGATTCTATTGCTAGGAGACCTTAATTTACTTTGAGTGATCCCAGGGATTCATAAAAAGGATGACTTTCCCCCAAGATTATTTATATGTTCCATTTGGGAGGAGGGACAGTGTTTGGATTATTTTGGATGGAAATGGCCTTTTATACTTCTGGAGGAATGAATTTATTAAATTGTGTATATGCTTAAAAGGTCTTTACAGGATTTTCTGGGAATTAAGTATTCATTTAATTTCAGAAGATTCAATTTAGATTTGTATTATCAACAAAAGAACAAAGGCAAAATGTGCACCCCAGTTTTTATTCCATGGGATCTTCCTAACCCAGGAATCGAACCTGGGTCTCCTGCGTTGCAGATGGATTCTTTACCATCTGAGCCACTACGGAATCCTTTATGAATGCCTAAGGAATAATAATAAATACTTTGACATGACTGATCACTCTTTAACCAGAATAGCTTATTCTGTCTTCATATTTCAGTATTCTTTCATTCACAGTTAAAATTTTCAGCTATTTCCAAGTTACTGTGTTTTTATACTTTTTAAATTTAAATGACAAATATTGCTCATACTTAAGGAGATTAAAGCTGTAAGAAATTTCCCGAGTATTATTTAATCTGGAGAAATCGAAATAATTACTTTGGAATTATATCAGGGTATATTTTTCTACTTAGACACAGGAGTACCAATAAAAGGGAAAATATTTTGTTAGGATGGGTATGTGTTATGACTTTGTTCAGAAACAATCCCATTAATGACCTCAGATCACTGAGCACAGTTCTGTTTGTCTGCTTAGTCGCTTCAGCTGTGAACAACTCTTTGCAACCCTATGGACCGTAATCCGCCAGGCTCCTCTGTCCATGGGATTCTCCAGGCAAGATCCTGGAGAGGGGTGCTGTTTCCTTCTCCAGGGGATCTTCCTGACCCAGGGATTGAACCTGGGTCTCCAGCATTGGAGGCAGACTCATTACTGTCCGAGCTACCGAGGACAATTCTAGTAGGAGTTTAAAAAAAGGCCTAGCGAGAGATCTGAGTAGGATGATATTTCTCAAGAAATTAAAATGTTGCTCTGCCTTTTCTGGTCATTATTTGCTCAGTCTCCATGTCTCCTTCTTGTCGCAGATGGCGTCATCAGACTTGCAGGTGGTGAAGGCGGCCACGAGGGTCGCCTGGAGGTGTATCACAGGGGACAGTGGGGGACGGTCTGTAATGACGGCTGGACTGATCTTAATACCTATGTGGTTTGCCGGCAGCTGGGATTTAAGTAAGATCTATTGATACAAGATAGCTAAATGCCAAGCTATATTTTTAAAAGTCTTATTTTTTACCCTTACTTGTAACGTCTCTAATACTAACAATGTATATTCTCAATCATTATCTACCTGTCTGTTCTACCTACCTTCCTACCCCTCTAATCTACCTGTCTATATACGGAAGTTCAGCAATTAAAAAACAATAACATTCTCTTTGATGATAAATAACCATATCTTGCTGTTTATCTCATTTGCCTTTCCTGCCATCACCCCTTTTCTTGAATAACTGGTTGGAGCCATGGATGATTTTTTAAGTCCCGTTCTGTCTGTTTAAATAAGACTGTATGCTGTGAATGATCAGTTTTATTCTGATGCATTGCTGCTATTGGATGTTGTTAGTAATAACATCACTGTGTTTAAAATTGCAGAGAAGTCCAATGTCAAATTCTTTGGTATTACATTATTTCCTTTCTCATAATGTGATGATAATTATCACTTTTATTTGAGAAAAACAGCTTTCTTGTCAGGAGATGACCTTTTGAACTCACCCTTGACCTCATTCTCTTAAAAACTGAGTATCACATTTTGAGCAATATATTTCATGTCACACACATAATGCATTCCAGAGTAAAGACCTAAGTTGCTTGAAGTAATTGCAAATGATGCCTTTGAGCTAATATCTGAATGAAGCCTATGAATGCCCATTCTTTCTTATTTTCCCTATTTTTATGTCATACTTGAAGTAATTGTCTGATGTTTAAAAAAAATAAGCAAAATTATATTATTTCAGCTTCAGATATTTATTAAAACTTAAAAATATGCTTTCATTCAAGCTATGTTTAAACATATATTTTTAAAGTTGTAAAAGTAATATAAAATTTTAGAGATTTGAAAAAAAGAGAAAATAAAAACTACCCCCAATTTTTCCATTATTAAAACTTGTGTATAACTTTGTAACAGCTCTAGTAGTAGATATATAATTTTACTATTCACTTTTTTCCTTTATATTGCTGTAGTCATAATTTTTGATAACATAACTGATGATGTTCATATTATAATTTACTTAATATTTAAATTAGTTTAAATTTTCCTGTTGTAAATAATGACATCACAAAGGTATAGATATATGTGATTGACAAATATTTTGAATTTTCATGAGCAGTGCAGTTAATTATAATTATGAGGTCAAGGGCTATGACATGCTAGCCAAATAAATATTGATATTTAATTAATAAAAATTACTTTAAAATGCCATTTCATCTGAGTAAATCTTTGTTAGTCTGAGAACTGTATCCCATTTTCGCAAGTTTAGAAAAATTCAAAAATATTATTGTTTACTGTTCTCATATTTTTCCTTATTAGTGAAAACAATTGAATAAATGCTGATTTTTTCTCCATTTTTTATTTATTTTGTTTCACAGATACATTCAGTTTTTCTTGCATATACAGAGTATCAGAACTTAATGGTTCTGAAACTGTTCTCAATATTTGTTAAAATTCTAAATGATTGTGTTAGAAGGTAGAATAGGCACCTGCTACATTTACATTTTAGTTTACAGAGGAATTTCTGAAAGAGAATGCTCTCTTGGAATGAAAAAGAGAGAGAACTCAGGGTTTCTTCATGCAAACAAAATCCCAAAGTAAAATGGCCTCTTGCTGTCTCTTACATAATTGACATGAACGGATGTAATCAGATCACTGCATTTTGTGGAAACCTGGTGTAAGTTGAAAGTGATAGCAGTATGGAATTTAGGATAATTTCTTTTCTAGCTAAGAATCGATTAGTCAGCAAAATAGAAGTCTTAGAATGACATTGAAAGTTGCATTGTTTTAATTTATTGAAATGTTCATCATGTTAAATAAATTTAATAAATAAGTGCATGGGAAAAATTAGGAAAATTCATCTTTCAGACTGAAAGATCTCTTCATATTCTTAGTACAGAAATAATGGAATGGAAGTGACTAACATAAAATTTATGAGTTAGAGTTTAATTATTTATATAGACCAATTGAAAGACACTTCAGATATCTTTTAGCTCAGGGATTTCTGGAGGCTTGTTTGGATTTTACAGAACAAAAGAACCAAACTGGGGAGGAGATGAACGAAGGTAGAGATTGACTTATTTGCTAATTTTTGATTTTGTGGATCTTTCCTATTTCTACAATGTGTGTGCGTGTGTGTGTGTGTCTGTGTGTGTGTGTATTATAATACACTTAGGGTTTTTCAGTAGGGCGGTGTGACTAATAAAGTCAATTGAAACACAAATATAATTCATGAAAGTTTAAAAAATCAGGTTTATGTAACTTTATAAAAAGCACTGTTCTTACTCTGATTTTGATGGGTTAAAATCCAGGTTTCATCATGGATTGGAATGATTCTTGAGAAATCACTGAACCAATACATACATTTTATTTTTATTTTTTGTTTATTTATTTTCTTTGACTGCGTCATGCAGCTTTCAGTATCTTAGTTCCACTACCAGGAATTGAACCTGCAACCCTTGGCAGTGAAAGTGTGGAGTCCTAACCACTGAACATCCAGGAAATTCCTCAACACGGTTTATTTTGGAAGACAGGATAGGAAAGGGGCTTAGAGAGCTAATGAAATCAAATGCACTCAGAAGGCTTTCAGAGGCTGATACAAGAGTTCTCACTTTCTGGTGCACTGTGTTATTTCCCTGGTCAGGAATTTGACATTTGTCTGTCTGCATTCTCTCTGGATGGTGGGTTAAATTGTAGACAAAACACAAGAATGGTTGGGGGAATAGGATTAATTTTCCACTCATTACCCATTCAATCAATCAAACATTGTTAAGATCATCAAGATATGTGACGTAGTGAACACTGCTGTTAGAACTGAGTTCTCAGGATAGGAGAAAGAACAAATACTTACCCTCCGAAGTCATGACGCTTAATGAGGTTCTTGTCTTATGGTTTGTGGTTCCTTGAAACGAGAGACAGCAGTTGTGTGCATGTTTGTTTTATTGCCACAGATATGGCAAACAAGTCTCTGCAAACCACTTTGAAGAGAGCATGGGACCCATATGGCTGGATGACGTCAGTTGCTCAGGAAAGGAAGCCAGTTTCCTTCAGTGTTTGAGGGGACCCTGGGGAAGTCATGACTGCAGCCATCGGGAAGATGTTGGCATCTCCTGCTACCCCGGCGGGAACGGATTCAGATTCTCCCTGGGTGAGGTCCTGCCGCCGCTCTTGACTCTTCCAGTAGCCACTGCACGTCTAGCCACTGGTCTCTGGCTTTTCAAAAAGTCTATTTTCCCAGATGCTCTAATTTTTAGTAATTTTTTTTCAGAGAAAAACAGTTTTTTGAGTCTTTCCACCAATGTTACAGAATTTTAGTCCTAATTTTTCTCTACCCATGAGCCTACGTTTCTCATGTATGTGAAAGATGGAAGAAGGAAACTGCAGTGTCCATTCCCCAACTGATTAGTTACCTATTCTGCCTCGCATTTACCTTGAATTCTAATGAACTGTTTGAGAAAGGATTGAAAGGTGGGTCTCTTTCCCACCCTCCATGATTCATGTGTCTTTAGTCCCGAGGCCTTGTCAGTCATTGCTTGCTAGGCAGCCATGGCTGTGTCCTAACATAGATCATTCAAGCTTCTCACTGGACTCCAAGGGGGATTCATTGGAGTAAACAGCCTGTCTTCTAAGATATCCTCTTACTAAAAACCCATCAGCATCACTTATTACCCCCTCATTCCAAATTTCTTCAGACTTACAGTCAGATAAAAGGTACTTAGCTCATTTAACAGTCTAAAATATTCGTGTGTGGTGTTAATCACTCAGTGTCCAACTTGTTTGGCCCCATGGACTGTAGCCTGCCAGGCTCCTCTGTCCCTGGGATTTCCCAGGCAAGAATACTGGAGTGGGTTGCCATTTCCTTTTCTAGGGGATCTTCCCGACCCAGGGGTCCAACCTGGGTCTCCTGCATTGCAGGCAGATTCTTTACCATTTGAGCTATAGGGAAGACCTTAAATATTCTTAGATGAAAGTCCTTTTGTGAGCAGAGAGCAACTACTATATATCCTTGACAGACTTAACATCTGATGAGGAGGCCAGAATAAATATGAATGAAAAGTGTAGAGGAAGATATTCAGACTTGCCAGGACTCTACCATAGCTCTGTTTGTATCTATACATGCATTTTTGGGTACATAGATGTTGAAATAACCACTGGTGGTCCTTAAGTCTCACCTCAGGCTTGAATCAGCCCCTTTTATATCCTCCTGTTTTGAGACTGTGAAGCTGGAATCTTCATATTATAAAATAATGGGATGTATTGAATCCCACAGTATTAACTATTCCCTGGCGGCACAGTGGTAAAGAATCTGCCTGCCAGTGAAGGAGATGTGGGCTTGGTCCTTAAATGGAGAAGGAAGTGGCAACCCACTCCAGTATTCTTGCCTGGAAAATTCCACAGATAGAGGAGCCTGGCAGACTGCAGTCCACAGGGTCACAAAGAGTGGGACATGACTGAACATGCAGTTAAGCACGCATCCTTTAATTTGTCAAAGTGTATGTTGATTCCCCACTGTACTCTGACCTGTGAGATCATAGTGATGTATTCCACTAATCTAGCACTAATGATACCAGGTAGAAATACAGCATTTTACCCTGTCCCTCATAGGTCATATTTTAAATTGTTTTTATTTGGTCTCCTCCCTTGCTACTTTCTTCCTATAAAGGATTTATGACCCTACTAGAATTATGTGATGAGTAATTACACGTGGTTGGGAGAGAGAGAGCCTGTTTGCTAGAAGTGGAAACTCTCAGCCCCAGACAGCAGGTATTTGGATCATGGAGTGATCTATTCAGGCATATTCCATCAGTACTCCATGTGATGAAGTATTATAAATACTGTGCATGTGTTCTAAGCCACTTCAGTTGTGTCTGACTTTTTGCAACCCTTTGGACTATAGCCTGCCAGGCTTCTCTGTCCATGGGGCTCTCCAAGCAAGAATACTGGAGTGGGTTGCCCTGCCCTCCTCCAGGGGATCTTCCCAACCCAGGGATGGATCACCCCCTCTCTCCTGCATTGGCAGGTGGGTTCTTTACTACTAGTGCCACCTGGGAAGCATACAAAATACTACAATCTCAGTTCTCTGAAGACCTGTGTGGTTAAATATACACATACAGTTAGGACAGCTAATCCTTTCAATTTCCTTAAAATCTTTAATTTTCTGAGATTATATTGATAGTATATTTTTAAAAAATTTAAAAAGTTGAGGGTGATAATTATTAATAAAATATGAGATCATTATTATGAATTCTTTGGTTCTAATTTTGGTAATATATTAACTATTCATTTGTCCAAAGAACATTATATCTGAGTCAAATTATTCTATTGCAATAGAATCAGATGACCGTTTATTCATCCAAAGAGATCATTACTTTCCCACTTATCAAAAAGGACTGCAAAGAGATCATGGAATGGTGCAGTTTAAAAACAATTTAGTTTTTTCACTTCTTTGGCGCTATGATAAGAGCTGTTAGACTATTAGAGTATTCAACTATTTGAAGGCAACTCATTGACCTTAACTTTTCTCAAAATTAGTAGTAGTTCAGTAGACACTTCCTAATTTTAGGTGTGTGGTAGATGGAATGCTCAAAAACAGTATTCTAGGTCAGTAAAGGTGATTTAGTACAAATGTAGTTAGTTAATGCCTATGTTAGTTGGGAGAAATTTGTGGGATGGTAAATATGTAGATTTCTTATTTTAATACTGCATTCTTAAAAAAAAAATTTAAATTAATTAATTATCGCATTTTCCACGTCCTATCTCAAACTTACTTGCCCTGATTGCCCTAAGACTACTCTCCACCAATACTGCATTAATTCTAAAGTTCAGAATATTAAATCTTAACAGAGATATCTTTCACACTTCATTGTCTCTGAATTTTACAGTGTAAAGATTTTATGTTTCTTTTAGGAAAAATATTATTTTCTTAAAAATAATGTATTAAATCAGTTTTACAGGAAAATTGAAATAAAACTGTTGTAATCAGAGTTTGCGATATATAATGAAAGGTACTATATACTCTGTTTAGTTTTCCCAAGCATTTTAAGATTTTAGAAATAAATCATATATGTTATTATTGCTATAACAAAAAGAACTTAGTGAGGTGGTTTTAATAGAATCATGGAGAAGGAAATGGCAACCCACTCCAGTGTTCTTGCCTAGAGAATCCCAGGGACAGGGGAGCCTGGTGGGCTGCCGTCTATGGGGTCGCACAGAGTTGGACACGACTGAAGTGACTTAGCTTAGCTATTAATAGAGTGGTTTCTGTCATTCAGTTTCCCTTCAAGCATCAAAAATCCAATGATTTAATAAAATGGCTAAAATTATGTTCAGAAATATTGTATATATTATTTTTACAAAGTATGCAACTTAGGCTTTAAAAATACTTTATCATTTTTATTTTTATGGACAGTGAAAAACTGCCCATAAAACAACTAAGATGGAATGTAGAGATCTAATTCCATGTGTCTATGATTTCTTAATTTTGCACCAAAGATCTAAAAAGTGTAAAAATCGAAAACTTAAGAGTTTCATCTCTTTAAATTTTTTCTTTAAGAATCACTTTTCCCCTTGCTCCTCTTGCAAAGAACCCCTAAATTTCAGATACAATAATAAGAAATATAAAGTTTTAAATATATTGTGTTTTATAACATGCCTATTACAAAAATTTTTTAGCTAATGTAAACAACGCATAGAGAAGGTTGTTATTTTGACTTTGCTGTATTGATTCCACTATGATGCCTGTTCCATGAAGTGGGAATGAGATTATGATCAGAGATTTGAGAGCCAGCAACTCTGGGGCAACAAAGTTAGCTGATTACCTCACTTCCTTGCTGCTGCTGCTGCTAAGTCAACTTCAGTCATGTCCGATTCTGTGCGACCCCATAGATGGCAGTCCACCAGGCTCCCCCGTCCCTGGGATTCTCCAGGCAAGAACACTGGAGTGGGTTGCCATTTCCATCTCCAGTGCATAAAAGTGAAAAGTGAAAGTGAAGCCGTCCAGTCATGTCTGACTCTTAGCTACCCCATGGACTGCAGCCTACCAGGCTCCTCTGTCCATAGGATTTTCCAGGCAAGAGTACTGGAGTGGGGTGCCATTGCCTTCTCCAACATCACCTCCTTAGGTTCTGATAATTTCACCATGTTGGATGGTATTCTTTGAATCCTTATCAATCTTAGAGGTGCAAGCTGGAGACCCTTCAAATAACTAGATAATGTAAGGAAAGTGTATTAGTTTGCTTGGACTACTGTAAGAGGTCACACACTGGGTGGCTTAAACAACAGGTATTTATTGTCTCACACTTCTGGAATCTGGAAGTCCAAAATCAAGGTGTGCACAACAGTTGGGTACTTCTGAGGACTGGGAGGGGAAAATCTGTTTCAGGCCTCTCTCCTCAGCTTGTAGGTGGCTGTTTTCTTCCTCTGTCTCTTCACAACATCTTCCTTCTGTGTATCTCTGTGTACAAATTGGATTAGAGCCCATTCTAATGGCTTCACACTTCAACCCCAGGCAGTATGCAAGCCATAATGAGGGCTTTTAATTAAACAAAACCATATTTATTGGTGTCGATAGAGAAGTGTGAAAAACTCTACAAGTCATTTCTTTTACATAATTCAGATAAACCCCCAGTTTGCTAGAGATCAGTTTCTCAGCTTTTACATCTTTAATGATTTTTATGACTTAAGCCCTTGGGAATCAATAGTAAATAGGAAGCCTGAGATGGAAATTGTCCTTATTAGTTGCTTGCATTTTTTTTTTCTTCTCTTCCATCTTTCAAGTTATTCATGCATCCTAAAGTATATCTAAAAATTCTTCTTAAAAATACTAGCTTTGGAATATAATTTCTAGGTATGTTCATGGATAAGTGAGTAGATGTAGAACAAAAACAATTCCAAGTTAATGTCTTTTACTATGTAGAAGTTAGAGGTAATAAAATCATACACAATTTTATAGTGCTATATATTCATTTATTCAATAAACAGATGTTATCTGTACTCTATAATGCCAGGCACTGTTTCAAGTGCTGGGAATATAAAGTTGAGCAAGATAAGCACTATGACCTCAAGGCTTCAAAAGATATTGCAAAAGTGGATATAGTTTTTTTTTTTCCTAAATCGGTATGTCCTCTCTCTCTCTGTCCATCTAATATTTAGCTCATTTTAAAAGCAAATACTGTTTTATAAAGTCTCTGATGCTTTAACATCAGTTTGCTTGTTTTGGCTCTTATAAAAGTAATAAAGAGTATTACTTTTAACTCGCGACTTAGGTTTTCCAATCAGACTGATGGATGGAGAAAATAAGAAGGAAGGGCGAGTGGAGGTTTTTATCAACGGCCAGTGGGGAACAGTTTGTGATGATGGGTGGACTGATAAGGATGCAACTGTGATCTGTCGACAGCTTGGCTACAAGTAAGAAAACCTAATTATATGGGATGGTTCCTTGACAAAATGTATGATTTTTTTTACTCTTGTTCTTGTATAAAATTAGTATTTATGATTCAGTTGAAAATACTGGCAGCATGCTGACTTGATTCAGAATGGTAAAGAAATACGAAATGGAGTCTGTTTAAATTTTTCTATACTCTTACAAGACATGTATGTTATGTTACTTAAGAAATGTAGCTTTTATCTAATAAGAAATAGTCTAATACCTCTTGCTTATTCATAACACTGGAGAAGGAAATGGCAACCCACTCCAGTATTCTTACCTGGGAAATCTCATGAACAGAGGAGCCTGGCCAGTTACAGTCCATGGTGTCGCAAAAGCGTTGGACAGAACTTAGCGACTAAACAAAACCAACAACATTCATAACAATTCCTCTGTCAGCCAAAGGTATTAACCTTTTCTCTGTGATTTATGTCGCAACACTGTAGCCTTATAAGGGATTCTGCTGTTACTGAAATTACAGTTGATTCTTGTTATTTGCAGTACTTCTTGTTATTTGTAAAGTCACTGAACTTTAAGTTAGGAAATACTGAGCCATTGCTTCTAGAGCTGAGGTCAAACCAAGTGATGTTCTGCCTTCTTGTTTTAACTCTCCTGCTTGCAAGCAGTTGCCCTTTTTGTAGTCTATGCTGTCCCCTCACACTCCCCTCCTCCCCCCATTTCTGCACCTTTTTGTTGATGATTTCTCTGTTTAAAATGCCCCTGGGCATTTTGCTGCAGTACTGTCTAGTATTCCTGAATGAAGAAGGCTGTGATGTGCCTTATGAAGGAAATGGTGTGTTAGGCTTCATTCGGGCATGAGTTATAGCATGAAAAACGTGGCACTAAATGAGATGGGAAACAGAGACTTATTTCCAGTTTGAGGTGAACTAAAAAAAGGTAGTTTATCTCCTGTGAGACCTCAACTGGGAAACTCAAAATTGTTTGAGACTTTATGCATGTCCACAAATGATGGTGAAGAGTCTGATTTTGGAGTTGCAAATATATATGGAATATGTTACAATTTAGAGGGCTATGAAATTTAAGCTAATAAACATAATTTACCTGGCTTATTTTGGATTGCTAATAGTGGTGTGAATTTTAAAATATATCCTTAAGTACACATCTATGTGTATCTTAAATATTGATAAACTTAACTCGTTAGTCCCATGATAAAATTCAATTTTTTCCCTAAAGCTTTAACCCAAAGTTTATTTTCGACTACTTAGATCCTACTTCAATTTACTGCTCAGTTTTGGTTCTAGTTGCCATTCTAATTGCTCTGTAGTCAGTGGGTTCATTATTTGTAATATAGATTTTTTAGTATTCAAAATTGGTGGTATGTGACTTTTTTTACTTTCAAAATATAGGGTAATAGAATAAGGGAGGAAGAATCTACATTAGATGAATTTAGTCAACAATTTAAGTTTCCTTTGCTCACTACATTTCTAACATTTGTTTTCCATTAAAAAATATATATACACATATTGTTCTTAGATTACATTCTCAATGAATTTATCTAAAATCAGCCATTAAAGTATATTACTGCTTGAGACTAATTTTTTGGCCTACTTTTATTTTTTTGGTAGAGGTAATCCAGGAAACCTAGTGTTACCTTTGGAAGTGTGAAGGAAAATGTGAAAGAAAAGGTCAGATATGATCCTTGAATTGTGTGTCTAAGTCACATTTAAGGAGCAAAAAAAATTGTACAAATATCCATCAATGCATTTTCACTTTATTTTCCTTCTACATCTTTCCTTGCTTTTTGCTTATCATTTAGTCCATTTTGCATTCAACTCAAATGGTGCATGTAGGTGAGAACAATCTAGATTAAGTGAACAAAGTTTGCAGAAATCTTCACTAGTATTTCTGTAGCAATTATCAAGAAAAGCATTAGAAGATCCTACTTTATGATGGATTTTATTATTAAAAGTACTTATTTATTTATTTTTGGCTGTGCTGGGTCTTTGTGGTTCGGACTTTCCTTAGCTGTGTCGAGCTGGATTGCTTTCCAGTAGTGGTATGTGGGCTTGTCGTGGTGGTGGCTTCTCCTGTTGCAGAGCACAGGCTCTCGAGTGCATTGACTTCAGTAGCTGCAGCATGTGGCCTCAGTTGTGGCTCCTGGGTTCCAGAGCGCAGGCTCGATAGTTGTGGCTCAGGGGCTTATTTGCTCCTTGGCATGTGGAATCTTCTGGGATCAGGGATCGAACCCATGTCTCCTGCATTGACAGGCAGGCTCTTTACCACTAAACCACCAGGGAAGCCCCTTAGTTTATAATTGCTTCTAAAATAAAGCTTAATACATAAATCAGTAATTTACTGTTACTATGACAAAGTGGATGGTCATCTTCTAGTGTACAAGCTACAATTTGCCATCAAATAGTATTTAGAAGAGAATCATTTAGCTTTTGATCAGTCTACATATATTTGAACATATACTTGTTTTTATAATTTCCTACTGAGAGGAGATAGAATTTTATATAAGAACTTATAAGTAAGTATGTGATTAGAATAGGGGATTTTTTCCCCATGTCTATTTTGAATTATTAAAAATCTTTAATAAAGCATTTATTTGTAGAAATCAATCCAGAAAGCTTTGAAGATGTCAGGAGACTTGAGGTTTCTTAATAAGAATACCAGAGAACTGTCCCCCACCACCTATATTGCACTTGAGTGTTAGTACTTGGAAACACTGAGAATCAAAATAGCATTAGCTTTTTCATAATGTAGGAAACAGAAATGAAGTAATAAAAATCAGGAGCCTGAGTGGTAACTAATATAGATGCACTTAGGGTGAACAGAAAGTAAAAGACACCCTTTAATGGTGTATTACATAATATCTGACAGTCTAGCATATGAGCACATCGTTTTTAGAGGGTTGAGAGAGAATGTGTTGCTATCAGCTAACCTCGTTAGGACTGAATAGCCATGATGGAGATTCCATTCTTTTCTAATTTTGTGTGATTCCATTAGTGCATGCTTCAATGTGACATTGCTCTTGCACTCTGTGTTTATTAGAGTTATATCCCTTAAAGGAATTTTCAAAGGGTGTATCCTTATTGCCTTGCCTGTGAGCTCAGTCATTTCAGTCGTGCCCAACTCTTTGCAACCCTATGGACTGTAGCCCACCATGTTCCTCTGTCCATGACAGCAATACCATGCCTGTCTCCAGACAGGAATGTTGGAGTGGGTTGCCATGCCCTCCTCCAGGGGATCTTTTCCACCCAGGGATTGAACTCGCATCTCTTATGTTTCCTAGTACTGGCAGGCAGCTTCTTTACCACTAACATCACCCAGGAAGCCCATCCCTATTGCCTTAATAGAGATCTAAAACTAACTATATCTAATTTTTAATCTTATGTTTAAATAGCTGCAAAGAGTTTAATTTCTGGCATATTTGTATATGACATTTAAAAGTTGAAGTTACATCATTCTTTTAATTATATACAGTAAAACATAAATATAGTGTTTTGATACTGTCATTCATTTAAAAAATACATGAATAAGTTCTTCTTTGACCTTCACAAATTTTACATAGTTCCTTTTTCTCCTTGAAATTTTAGTTTAAATTTTCTTTCCCCGCAGAATCCTAATGTTACTATATTTTAAAAACTGTGCTTGTGTACACATGCAGAGAGTGAGATAGACAAATTAAATTATTCTAACATGTTGCTCTCAGGATTTTATGATTTCTGGTACACAACTAATTAAAAACAGCAAATTTGATGAATGATTTTTCAACGTACAAAAGAAAAGTTGACCTAAGGTCCCATTTCCTAGGCCGATGGGTTGTGGTTTGGGTCCTTGGATAACAGGAGGCTACATTGCTATCGTTTGTTTTGAACTGTTCTTTTGGCCACTTCAGAGGCTTTTAAATCTTGGAGCAATGAACTGTGGTTGGATTGGCTGAGTGAAAGGCATGCCTTTTTTTGTGTGTGTAGTGGGAAAAGGGAAATTTTGAAGAGAAGTTCATCTTGACTTAGCAAGACCAGTGTTAGGAGAGAATACACATGGATTTTGATGATCTACATATCAGTTCCCATATCTCTTGGAAAATCATCATCTACTCCCAGGAGGACTTGATACGCAGTTGAAGTGAAGTGGAGTGAAGTGAAAGTCGCTCAGTCGCGTCCGACTCTTTGTGACCCCATGGACTGTCCATGGAATTCTCCAGGCCATAATACTGGAGTGGGTAGCCTTTCCCTTCTCCAGGGGATCTTCCTAACCCAGGTACCAAACCCAGGTCTCAGTTTAAAGACTTGTGTATTAGAGCCTATTGTCTAACTGAAATTATCAGCTATGACTTACTTCATGCTTGTAACCCAGAAGTCCCTATAGGTGACACAGTCTTTAATTATTTTTTTAANTAACCCAGGTACCAAACCCAGGTCTCAGTTTAAAGACTTGTGTATTAGAGCCTATTGTCTAACTGAAATTATCAGCTATGACTTACTTCATGCTTGTAACCCAGAAGTCCCTATAGGTGACACAGTCTTTAATTATTTTTTTAAAGCTATAGAAAAATATATTAGATTTCACTATATCTTTGAGAATGTCTTTAATTATGTACTTTTATTAGTTAAAATGTTCTCTAATTCTACTTGCTGATATATCTAAAATGGTACATTCTCTTTAGTTTGTTCATTGATTGGTAAATAGCTAAGAAATCATCCTTTTGGTTTATTTAATGAGTCTAATTTTATTTTCGACATGTTTACTTCCACTTGTCATCCACTTTTATGCTACCTGTCATGCTTTATTTTTGGTTCTTTTATGACCTTCCAGCTTTTGATTCACAAGCAATCTAATATTCTTTCCTTGCTATCTCTAGTTGTCTGAAATTTCAGCATTCTTGTTTTACTAAAAATTCTCTTTAAATTTTTAGCAAAGATTTTCAGATATTTTCCTACAAATTTCACAAATTATCTGTAATTTCCCCTTCTTGAAAAATATCAAGACATTTAGCTTATTGTTATTTGCTTTCTACCTTTGCTCATCCTCAAACCCAAAACTGATGGGAATCATCTTGGATATTAGTTTCAGGATGTTATTAATTTTCAGTTTTCTTCAAATTATGGCTATTAGAGTTTCAAATTGCTCTTCATTACACAGGCACTTATCAGCAATTATTTCCATTTTTAAAAAAGATAAATGAGATAACAATTTCTGGCAATTCTGATTAAGAAAGAGAACATAAGTAAACATTCAGTTCAGTTCAGTTGCTCAGTTGTGTCCGGCTCTTTGTGACCCCATGAATCACAGCACGCCAGGCCTCCCTGTCCATCACCAATTCCCGGAGTTCATCCAGATTCAGGTCCGACGAGGCAGTGATGCCATCCAGCCATCTCATCCTTGGTCGTCCCCTTCTCCTCCTGCCCCCAATCCCTCCCAGCATCACAGTCTTTTCCAATGAGTCAACTCTTCGCATGAGGTGGCCAAAGTACTGGAGTTTCAGCTTCAGCATCATTCCTTCCAAAGAAATCCCAGGGNTATATATATATATATAAGTGGAGCTTGGAAAGGTTAAGAACTTGTCTCCATATAACAGAATGGTAAGAGAACTGGATGCAAACATCCTGCAGTCTAAGCAAGCACCGAGAGAATTTTCTAGCCTCTGCTTTTTACCTGGTTTTGTATACAGTAGCATTGTGTAGTGCATGGAGCTTCCTTCAATTTTGTCTGAGACAAAGTGAAGCATAGCCAAGGAGGATGTTGGCTCAGCAGTAACTTATCTGGGTGAGCAGAACTTTCAGGAAGGGAGGCCAGCCGAATGATAAGATCACCCAGATTTCTTTTAACTGAAGTTGATAAATCATTAAACCAAGTCATGTTCCCAGGCTTCACATATTTTCTCATAAGATACCATATTCCTGGTCAGCTTTTTGTGTTTCAAACAGAGAACTTGAAATATTTCTTTATTCTTATCAGGGAAAGTAAATGAACTCCCTAAGTAGCCCTGACTCATTTAGGGCTTTTCATTGCTTTCTTTTAACTCAAGTTCATGTCCAGTAAGAGCTTGTATTCGTATTTCTCAGAAGCCATACTCCATGGCAGTAACATTGCCCTTTTCAAAACTACTAAAAGAATTTCTGCTTTCAAAATATTTTTATTAGAATTCATTTATTTCCCCACCCCTTCTTGCCCCCAGTGATGCAAACTCAATCTCAAATATCTAGGGGAAAGTGAGAAAAATATATATATAGCCGATCATAGGAGAGTCCAGGTTTCTCATAGGGTTTCTTTGATACATGGGACTTGAACCATGAAGCCTTCAATTTGAGCCTCAGAATGGCCACTGTGTGAACTTGGACGGATTCCTCAGACTTTCTGAGCCTCAGTTTATTTGTCAGCAAAATAGGAATTTCAGTGAGATGGGACTTTTGTAAGACTCAATTAAAATAAGAGAAGTAAAAATGCTACTACACATAAGAGGTAAAAGATTAGCTGTTGGATAAGATCTCCAGATGTCTGAAATTTTTCTCCTAATTTTTTTTCTCCTCTCCATTTTAAAATCACTAATAACCCCCCACCCCCAAAGTGGTCACTACACATCAGTGGCCTCCACAGCATAGCACTGGGGGTGGGTCTGTGGGGTGAACTCTACCACCATCCCTGGAGAGCTTTGAGAACACACCTCTGCTCCAGCTGTGACCCCGCAAGATTCGTATTAGACTAGTCTGGGGATGGAGCATCCGTGCAGTTTGCAGGTACTCTCAGGATCAAGCAATACTTAGTGCAACAGGGTTCAAGTCTAGGTGCCACCTACTTTGAAGCTTTCTGACGCTTGGCAACTTTAGCTCCATAATTTTGGCTTTTTTTTTTTTTTACAGCAAAATGAAATCAAAAGAATGATTTTTATACCTGCAGTGAGAGTTAAATGGAATAACGCATGCTTGTACCAAGGATCCTGTGGTTTCTGCCAAAGGGTCTTCCTTTGTTCTCTATGTATTNCCGATTCCTAGAATGTCGACATTCACTCTTGCCATCTCTTGTTTGACCACTTCCAATTTGCCTTGATACATGTACCTGACATTCCAGGTTCCTATGCAAAAAGTAAACATTAGAGAAAAGAAAAATAAGCACAGATACAGAGGCTTAAAAATTGCACAATACTATAAACTTACTTTTAGCCAATGAATTTGCACATCTGGATGAAGTGAACAATTATCTAGGAAATTGTACATTTCAGCAAAAAATATAATTATCAAGAGGATTCCCTGGCAGTCCAGTGGTTTGGCCTTGGTGTTTTCACTGCGGGGGCCCAGGTTCAAACCCTGATGAGGGACTAAGATACTACAAGGCATGCAGCATAGCCAAAAAAAAAAAAAGAAGAAGAAAAAAATAAAACCTAAAAACTCAAACCAAAACAAAAAATTTTTACAGTTAATACAAAAGATAGAAAACCCGAATAAATTAAAACAGATTACTAATGACAGGAGAACTGACTCTTGACTTTTTGCTGAAGAGTTTTGACCAGTCTTTAAGACACAGATGGCTCCTGAGTTATTAATATAAAAGTACCGCAAAAAAAAAAAGAAAATCTTTCCATTCACTTTATGAAGTTAATATAACTTGGCCACCTCATGCGAAGAGTTGACTCATTGGAAAAGACTCTGAATTTGGGAGGGATTGGGGGCAGGAGGAGAAAGGGACGACCGAGGATGAGATGGCTGGATGGCATCACAGACTCAATGGACGTGAGACTGAGTGAACTCCGAGAGATGGTAATGAACAGGGAGGCCTGGCGTGCTGCAATTCATGGGATGGCAAAGAGTCGGACACGACTGAGCGACTGAACTGAACTGAAGTCTAGACAGAGATTCATACCCAAAAGAAAACTCATTAATCTATATTAAAAATTCTAAACAAAATAGTAATGAATTTATCAGCAGTATATTAAAAGGACAATATCACTTCAATTTTCTGTAAGAATATGAGAGTAGTTCAGCTGAAGCATTCAATTTAATGTATTTTGGTGTGTTGTCTATAAATGAAAACATAAGATTATCATAATAATGTTGAAAAGTTACATGATAAAAATCAGTATTCCTGTCTCATATCTCCTGGGATGCTGAGAATAGAATAAAACTACCTTAACTCTATTATCACAAACAAGCATGAAATAGGAACAAATAAGTGTGCCTGGTTTTACTGCAATGACTCAGTATTATCTGGAGTTTCCACTAATCATTAAGAACTGAGGTTCTGGAATTTTTAAAAAGCCAGAATTGTTATATGAATAATGCAATGTCCACCTAGAAAACCCAGGAGGATCATCTGAAAAGAAACTAGAACTAGTGTTTATTAATGTAACAATATGAAATATAAATATTTTTTAAAAAGCAATAGTGCTGTCTCTTATACACATCTTTGACCTTTAAGCCAACTTTTTCTCTCTCCTCTTTCACTTTCATCAAGAGGCTTTTTAGTTCCTCTTCACGTTCTGCCATAAAGATGGTNAAATATTTTTTAAAAAGCAATAGTGTTCCCATATGATAAGTAGAAAATTTTTTTTAATGTCATTTATAAAAGGTACAAAACCCCCCAAAATTCAAGGAATAAACTTCACAAAAATTGAGGTCTGTGTGAAAAAAAGCTATTAATAAATCTTTACAGAAGCTGAAAGACTTCGTGATACTCCACAACTCTGAATGGGAAGACAAAATAGAAATTAATCTGTACATTAAATGCTCTCTTCATCGAAGTCTTTGTTTTTCTTGGTTTGTATGATGGTTGGGGAGAAGGGCTTCACTTACAGATTCATCTGAAATCAAGTCTATGTGAAATTGGCACAGGAATAGGCAAAGAGGTCAGTGATGGTTAACAGCCTTGGTTGTACCTGAAACTCAAGTTGGGACATAAAAAATATTACCCAGGCCTGGCCCCACTCCCTCTTTACTTAACATCTTAGTTCTACTTTAATTGACATCCAGTGGGGTTCAGATTGTACTGTATTTTAAAGGCACCCAAAGGTAATTTTAATGTGCAGAATTTTTGAACTATAAAGACCGAGAAGTGGCTTGTGTACTTACAAGCATGATAAATAAGTAAATAAAAATGCCCTTTAAGTCAGCAGGAAGAGTTATTAGGACAGTTACTTTAGGGACTGAAATAAAGCTAGATCCCTCACTAATATTAACAGAAGTAAATTCCAGACAGATCAGAACTGTAATGTACAAAGTAAGTCAGAAAATACCTTTCCTTTAAATAGTTATATTTTATTATACATATTTCAAATGCATAATTTGCTTTCCAAAGAGTTGTCCTATATGAAACAATGTATATATCCAGAATCTTAAGACATATTTATATCTGTTGAATAAAAAATTTCACTTCTGGGAAGAAATTTAAGCTGCCCATAAAGATTAATATGTAAGGATGTATATACTTGTAAAACCTATAAAATTTTTAAAATAAATGTGCAACAATAAGGAAATAAATTCTTTTTTTTTCTCTACACTGAAATTTGATGCAGAACCACCTTCATAAGAATCGTCCACTTAATTTGAGATCCACTAGTCTATACAATGAGGTTTTGTTTAACAATTAAAAATCATAGTTAATATTTTCCGCATAAATGTGTGCCAAATGCTAGCAGTGTGTGGTTGTGGTTTTTTAACATTTTTATTTTGGAAACTTGATACAATGAGCATTTTTTACTTATACAACTCTTTAAAGTTTTATTTGTAGAAAGAATTAAAGAGTAACTTTAAAGTTGCCTGTTTGATCTTCCATGACTATAAGTATCTCTAATGGGTTAAATCTTATCACTAATACAGAAGAAATTTTAGGGTACATTTTTGAAATGAGTGTACTGCCAGCTACAAGCCTGTGAGGCCAGGTCTCATAGCTGAAAGGGGATTATTCAAGCAAATTCCTCAGATAATCTGTATCAATAAACTGCTTTGCCTGAGTTCCTTGCATAACTATAAGGAAAGTATAATGACCTTATCTTAACTAAGTAGAAAGTATTTTAATATTAGCAATCTGGTCTATATTGTCATTTTTAATAAGACAGTTTCTTTTGATTTAAAACTCTCCTGCTTTTCTATTGGTTGCTGTTTTGAGTTATTTGTATATTGTATGCTATTTCTCTCTGTTAGAGAATGCATCCATCAGCACACACACACACACACACACACACACACACACACATATAGTATACATACTCATCAACTTTAAAATTTACATTTTCACTTTCCTTTGGTGGTTTTCAGTTAAGTGGCATTTTTAAAGTTCTGTTGCGCTTACCAGTCTTTTAATTTAAGGTATACCATGTATGCTTTTTTTTTTTTAAACAAATCTTTCCCTAACTTGAAGTTACAAGGATCATGTCATTAATTTAACAGGAACTGAGTTTTGAATATGGTGTTAGTTTGAAATACTTCACTGAAAATTTTGTATTTGGATATTTAATAAGAAGTAATATATTATTTAAAAAAGAGAGAAACCAAAGAAAAGTGATATACCTAAAGTAATTCTGCCTAGAACTATGGTTCCTGGTTTTCTCTTTCTCAGTTGAAAATTGTGCATTTTTCTTCTAAAGTGGGCTTTAAAAATTCTTAGCTCTCTAGGTAATTATTTAATTCTCATAATTTTCTGGGAAACCAATTTTAAGAGAGTATTATGCTCTGGAAGAGAGTAGATATTTTTGAGAAGATTTTTTTTTTTCCTGCTTAAACTAAAGTTTAAGTCTATCATAAATTTTTGACTTGCGACTTTCTTATTAGAAATTAAGATGTAATCAAGAAGCCATGGAATATGATAACAAAGAATGTATAGTATTACCTCTCAAGCTTTTTTTTTGATAGTCATAAAATAATTTTTTAGTACATATAGATGCTAATATTAATATATGAAATTTAAGAAATATACTTGGATGAGAGTATATGTTGTGATTTATTCAAATGTATGATTGACTAACTCTCCACATCCTCAAGAATGTTCTGTTTCCAGGGGCCCAGCCAGAGCAAGGAGCATGGCGTATTTTGGGGAAGGGGAGGGACCTATCCATATGGATAACGTGAAGTGCACAGGAAACGAACGGTCCCTGGCCGACTGTGTCAGACAAGACATTGGAGACCACGACTGCCGCCACAGTGAAGACGCAGGCGTTATTTGTGATTATCTTGGGAAAAAAGCATCAGGAAACAGTAGTAAAGGTATGTCACCTTCTGGGACGTTTCTGTGAAGGTCAAAGAATACTCATCCCCTTGTTATTATTTTGAGCAGCACTTGGGTAATGAACTCCCTTCCATAAGAATATATTCAAACCCTTGTTCCTTCTGCTAGTATTTAGAGGCACTGGTTCTTCACCAGCTTTCCTGTGTGGGACTCCCAGAGAGAGCAGAGTTCAGGGGCGGGAGTGAGTTTAGAGGATTTTGTAATCTCTGAGATTGTCCGCCTTTGACATTCTTAGCCATTTATAACCATTCCTTCTTTGAATGTAATAAAACTGTCAAACTTGCTGGTATCCTTGAAGGTTTAGAAATTATATTTGCTTCATACAAGCAGGAAAGAAATGAAAATTTAAAGGTGAATCAGAGAAGGGCACTTCTTCCACTCGTATTAATATCTTAACAGGGATGGATAGTTTTTGAAATTAATTGCAAAAAGAAAATTATCTTTTGTAGATTCTACTTTCTGAAATTTAAGAATGTAAGGAAAATAAGTAATCTTTTAGTATAATACAGTGATGGATAGTTCATACTTATATAAATAGAAGAGTTCATAGAAACTGAGTTTAATTTTTATGAAACAAATACTGCTTTAAGTGAAGAAGGGGAAAAACTAGCTCTTTTGGAGGAAACTATGGTTATGTTTTATGAAAAGAACAGTCATTTATTTATGTAGATTAAAAATTCATGGTTTTGATACTTAAGATTTTCTTAAAATCAGGTGTATCTATACTTGAGTATCCTCTTTTTCTAGCATCTTTTAATAACCATTAAAGACAATCCAATAAATTGGATATTGTTAATATGATTCTTCAATATCTGAGAGTCTTTTGAGTGTGAACAATATTTGAAACCCTTTATGTTTTGTTGGAGAAGGCAATGGCACCCCACTCCAGTACTTTTGCCTGGAAAATCCCATGGATGAAGGAGCCTGGTGGGCTGCCGTCTATGGGGTCGCACAGAGTCGGACACGACTGAAGTGATTTAGCAGCAGCAGCGGCAGCAGCAGCAGCATGTTTTGTTATATATATATATATATATATGTGTATTACATGAAATAAACATGATTTTGTAAGCCAATTTTTCCTAACTATAGACTGTAACTTAGTTAAATTCCCTTCAGTAATTTAAATACAGTTACAAAGTAAACATAGCTAATTCTTTGGATTATGGAAAATTTCTTAAGCAGTAGAAAAACATAAAAATTCAGTAACTATGAAATAATTTTAGTATACTTTTATGTAAAATCTATTTTACAATATGAAATACCATATTTATTTCATCATTATTAATACATTTGCTTTAATGCCTTCCAAAGGTGTAGCAGTGCTCATTTTGATACCTTTGCATGGTCCCAATGCTACCATATCTGAAATAAAAAGATTTTATCTTAGACCAACTGGATTACAGAATCTGACTTATTAACTTGTTGATTTTGTGTTGAGGTTCAAGACCTATTAACTTCTATAAGGTGATTAAAACTCAAGCCATTAGTTTTTGGTCATCTAATGGGATCCTTTCATAAATGGATTTCATTTTACTTTGTAACTTTTTTGTAATAGTGAATTTTATGGCTGTCAATAAATTTTACTTTTTTGCAATCTGGTACTTTGCCCCAGAATGATGTAAACTTTTGGTTTTGCTTGCTTAATATCACATCATTCTTTGTGTTGGCATTATATGCATTGACCTGACTTGGAACATTATTGGAAACTTGTGTTTTTCTGGTATCTTCTACCTCACAGTGTCATGTAGAGGACTCATATCATAGGAGATGA
The DNA here is from genome assembly GCA_006410875.1 of Neotragus pygmaeus. Classification (NCBI taxonomy): domain Eukaryota; kingdom Metazoa; phylum Chordata; class Mammalia; order Artiodactyla; family Bovidae; genus Neotragus; species Neotragus pygmaeus. The sequence goes on from SJYV01040291.1 coordinate 389,495, forward strand.
GGATTAAGGTTTGACGGCATGTCTCTGAGCTCATTTGACAAATTAGTGACCTTGGTACACATTGCTGAACCTCTTTCTCCATGAAGAAATATCTAGTGCTGATACCCTGTTTGGCTCCCTTTTACCTGGTTATTATGGGAGAATATTAATGCTGACTAGATTTTCTTGGCACAGTTCCTACCCTTTCTTCCTACTCTGATAGAAAAACAGTATATACTGTATTTTACACATATATACTTAACCATCCCTGGGTTGGGAAGACCCCTTGGAAGAAGAAACGGCAACCTACTCCAGTATTCTTGCCTGGGAAATCCCATGGACAGAGGAGCCTGGCAGGCTCCGGTCCACAGGGTCACAAGGAGTTGGACATGACTGAAGCAACTTAGCACACACACACACTTTCTAAAATTATTTTAAACACTAGTCACACCTTATTTACTCTTCTTTTATATACCACCTTTTCATATATTTTCAATTTAACTCTTTTTTAATACTCTTGACAGAAATCTGTTATTTTGAGATGTTTGACTGCATAGCCTTAAATCCAATTTGCCATTTAAACTGGCTTAGTAAATCCTTTGCATATATTAATATTCTATTTGCATAAATGTAAATTTGTGTCAGAATTTCTTCCTGGGAATGTGCTTTGCTTCTCTGAATTTCATGTGGCTTGGAAGAGTGTTGTCTGTGAAAATTAAATAATTCAGATCATCATCATTTTTTGTAGTCCTCTTGTTTAGTATTTCTGAACTCCTGAACAGTCTCCATAGTCAGCAGAGGAGTAGGTGTGGGTACCATAAGGACGATGCATTAGATAGGGCCAGACCATTCCACAGTCCATGAAACCTCAGAGCTGACTGTGGGAAACCTCATAAAGTTTCATGTCTACTTGTGAATTTATTGTTCCCTTCGTTAACTGAGAAAAAATGTTCAATTTTTATTGTAAGAACGTGCAGTGAAGTGAAGTTGCTCAGTCGTGTCCGACTATTTGCTACCCCATGGACTGTAGCCCACCAGGCTCTTCTGTCCATGGGATTTTCCAGGCAAGAATACTGGAGTGAGTTGCCATTTCCTTCTCCAGGGGATCTTCCCAACCCAGGGATTGAACCTAGGTCTCCCAGATTGCAGGCAGATGCTTTAACCTCTGAGCCACCAGGGAAGCCCATTATAAGAAAAATAGCCTATAATTTGAAGAGAAAAGGCACTTTAAAATAGGGGAAGCAGCTGCAGGGAAATGTGTCACTTGTATCTCTACCCTAGTATCAGCAATGTGATAGTTTAATTAAAAACCTCATTCTGCTTCAGAGTTCCTCTCATCTGTTTGTGGTTTGAGATTATTGCCCCGTCGGCAGAAGCGGATCATTGGTGGGAAGAATTCTTTAAGGTAAAAGTTTCTTCAGAAGTGATTTTCCATATTACAGAATTATTTATACAGAGAGGGGATTACAAATTGGGACATTTTCTACTATTATATAGTGGATTTATCTTATTTTATTTTCTAAACTAAATACAGATTACACCGATAATTTCACTGCCCTTTGACCTATATTTATTTATATAGACCATGTTCCTCAGATCACTATCCCCTGATATATGAGATAGATTTGGGTTGCAGAAACAAACTGATTTACCAGAAAATCTGAAAATTTGTATAACTACACATTTATTTAATTTAGAATATATTTGTTTTGGACTTGACTCATTCTTAATATAATTTTGTTGCTTATTGAATTTACAAATGGAAAACCAGTGCTTTTCTTAGTAGATATTTCTTCAGGGGAATTCCCTGGACCTGGCGGGCTACAGTCCATGGGGTCACAAAGAGTCAGACATGACTGAAGCAACTTATCATGCATGCCAATGGTTAGGATTCCGCGCTTTCCCTGCCATGGCTCAGTTCAATCCCTCATTGGGCAACTGAGATCCTGCAAGCCAGGTGGCATGACCAACAGAAAAAAAAACAAAAAGAAAAACCCAACTTCTTTAGGGTGTTTAGGTGAGGGAGAAAACACGCTTCAAATCATGAAATATAAAGAAGATACAAGTTGTTTCCAAGGATATCAGAGTTAGGGGCTATGCACACAGATGCTCTAGGCAAATCTTCAGGGTGTTCTGCTCAAAGTTGTAGGAATATCATTCTCAAAGTAGGAAAGGAGTTCACATTCTCAAGTCTCTTTTATACTCCTTTCCTCCTACCTGCACGCCTAAGTCATTGTTTTACTGGATGATGTGCCTTGCTTTTCTGATGAGTGGCTTACTTTCTTCTTAGGGGTGGTTGGCCTTGGCAAGTATCCCTCCGGCTGAAGTCATCCCATGGAAACGGTAGGCTCCTTTGTGGGGCCACGCTCCTGAGTAGCTGCTGGGTCCTTACAGCAGCACACTGCTTCAAGAGGTATGTGTGTACCTTTCCAGATAATGCAGTTTGGCCCTTGCTTACCAGTGTTTCCAACCCCTTCCTGCTCTACAGCATACTGGACACTTGGAGTGTCAGAGACAGGTTACAGGCATTCCTCGTCTCCTCCAGTGGTGTCGTGGAAGCAAGGGGGTAATATTAGGAGCAAAGAGAGCTCTCAGGAAGTCACTTGCTAACCCTGGTATTAAAGCAAACTCTAGGTTTAGGGAGAAGAGAAGATGGGTCTTTGGAGGGGAGGCAGCTATGTATTGCTTCTCCAAGAACATGTCTGAGGATGAAATCATGTGCCCACAGAGCTGGAAGAGACCTCGAATTATTTGCTTCTGAATGCTAAGGAATAGGGAGTCCGAATTTTAGAACCTTCGAGTCTGCTTGGTGTTTTGCGTCTTCTAGAGAAAGACTTCTCTATGTCTGTGTGTACTTGTCATTTTGCATCCTGATTATTTCCTGTTGTCTCAGACATTTTGGGCTTCTCTGGTGGCTCAATTGGTAAAGAATCCACTTGCAATGCTGGAGACATGGATTAAATCCCTGTGTTGGGAAGGTCTCCTGGAGAAAGAAAGGGCAAACCACTCCAGTATTCTTGCCTGGGAAACCCACGGGCAGAGGAGCCTGGCGGGCTGCAGTCCATGGGGTTGCAAAGAGTTGGACCTGACTTGGCGACTAAACCGCCACCAGGCATTTTATCAGCCCAGTCTGAAGTCTTTCCAGTTCAGAGGGGAAGCCCTGCAGAGGAATTCAGTGTGCCAGAGTCACACTGCTCATGGTGGCGGCACCTGCAGGACCTGGAGGTCCTTTCTCCATGCCCTGTGCTCTTTAGTGGCCCTGGATAATGGCCATTTCCTCAGCATGAATTTTAGTGTTTAAAAATATGTACCATTGCTTGGCAAATATTAATGATGACTGAAGCAAGGTGATGAATACAGGGGGTTTCACTATTCTAATTTTGTATATTTAAAAATACTCAAAAAGTGTTTTAAATAGAACATTTCCATAGTGTTAAAAACATTCTTACAACCAAAAATTCGTTTTGTATTTTTTCATTTGTGAGATCATGTGGCTTCATTGTATATTTACAATCCATCCATGTAGATTTTGTTTTAACTGCCATATGAGTGTGTTAAGGCCTATTGTAAGATGCAGCCAACCACAGTGTATTTATTCTCCTACTGGTGGATAGTTAGGTAGCTTCCATTCTGTCATTACTGAAAAAGAGTGCTGCAGTAGCTGTATGTGTCTCATTGGGCCATACCTGTGGGTGCATTGTTCTGGGTCCAGGAATGTTTGTGTCGCTCATACTTACTAGGCACTACTAGTTTATGTTCTGAGTAACTGCATCAGTTTATATCGGACTTCCCTGGTGGCTCAGATGGTAAAGCGTCTGTCTACAATGCAGAAGACCTGGGTTCGATCCCTGGGTCGGGGAGATCCCTTGGAGAAGGAAATGGCAATCCACTCCAGTACTATGGCCTGGAAAATTCCATGGACAGAGGAGCCTGATAGGGTACAGTCCATGGGGTCGCAGACACGACTGAGCGACTTCAGCAGTTTGTAAGTGCCTGTTTCCTCACATCCCTGTCTCAATTTGCTACCGTCAACATTTTCAGTTTTTGCCAACCAAAGAGTTTTTGGGTCTCTTCTTAATTCTATTCTTCTGATTTTGTGTCTTCTTCTTTCATAAATTATTTGTTTATATCCTTTGCTTATTTGTCTATTCAATTGTCTTTTATAATTTATTTTAACTTTTTTTGATATATTTTTTGTACAGAGTCTTTGTTATTATGTGTTACAAATACCTTTTACCAATCTGGGGCATGTCCTTTCACTAGCTTAAAGTCTTTTTCTTATGGAGATATTCCGATTTTAATATTTTTAAGTGTGTCAGTTTCTGAAGTCGTATAAAAGCTTTGTATATCTTATTTTTAAAATCCTTCTTTAACCCCATAAGAAGATACTATCCTAGTTTTTTACAAAAAATTTTAGTTTTCCTTTTCCTGTTTAGATTTTTAATCTGTTTACAGCTTTGCGTGTGTGTGTGTATGGTATATGGTATAAGGAAGGGACCTAATGTTATATTTTTCCTTATGGATAGCTAGTTTATCCAGTACTTTTAAAAATTAAACATTCCACTCTTTACCCACTGATATGTCAATTGTGTTGTTAAGTTCTCATATATCTTTGTTTCTAGAATCTCTATTCATTTCCTCTTACCTATTTTGATAAATACTTATGGACTAATGTTCCATGTTCAAAGTGCTGCAAAAGACACAAACCTGTATTTTACATATTTTCTGTCATTCATGGGTAAGAGTTGAGTTTGAGAGTTCACCTGTATACTGGTAAGTTTATTATATTCATGTGTTACATGAGTGGTACAGACAATAAAGATTTATTTATTAACTTAACAAAACATTACTGAGCCTGTAATATTCCCAGAAATGTGCCATGCACTAGAAATATCTTGGATAATAAGACAGATAGCACCCTTGTTAGCATGAGGTTTTATTGCAGCAATAGGAACCCAGAGGAGGGAGACATATAGGATGAAAAAAAGTAAAAAGTGTCATTTTTAAAATGAGGTCTTTTCTCCATAATATTATTTAGATACATTCAGCTTATTAAAAACCCAGATTCCTGAGCCACTATCCTAGATCTTCTGAATCTTTGGAGCTAAGACCCAGGAGTTTGCATTCTTATCAAGCATCTTTGATGATTTTTATGTACATTAAAAGTTAAGACCCTCTTGCTCCTGGATAGAATACCATATGGTTTGGACATTTGAAGAAAGATGTTCACTGCAGTGTTACTTATAATAACTCATATTTGAAAAGACCTAAATTCCCACTTGGTTAGATGGCATCGCCGACTCAATGGGCATGAACTTGAGCAAACTCCAGGAGATAGTGGAGGACAGGGAAGCCTGGCGTGCTCCAGTCNTGCTCTTCTGTCCTACTGTACTCAGGCTGTCGTCGGGGCAAAAACGGAGAGAACTGTGCTCAGTTCTGAGTGACATCCTACGAGAAAGCAACAGGGTGCACCAGGGAAGGCAAGCGGAAAGGCGCGAGTGTCAGGAATCAGATTAAATTTACTGTGTGTTGCTTCAAATATCACTGATGCTAATGAGTGGTAATTTTCATTTTAGCATAGGAAAGAGGTCTGTGGTTAGGACAGTTCCAAGCTGGAGTGGGATGTATGTGGGAGGAAGAGTGAGTTCCGTTATGGAGTCTGTTCAAGCAGAGAGGCTGAATTCATGTATTGGTAGAGGCTGGAGGCAGAGAATGTCTAATGTTGAGAACACAGTGGTGAGAAAGCATGAAGCATATTGGAAAGATGGGAGTTACCAGGATCATGGATCCAGAATGTGTATAGTGGAGTTACAGTAACGCAGCAGGAATGGTCTGGGATGTCAGGGTAGTGAATCTCTGTTTCATTTACTTGGTAGTGCAAAATCACTAAACGTTTTTGAGCCTTGAAATAAGAGGAGTTCTAGGAGGTATGTCATTAGAGATATATGGGATAGATCTGAGGGGGAAAAGCAAAGTTATTAATCTAGGAGTCTGTGAACAAGCTTGAAGTTATATGAAAAATATTTGCGGATGTGCTTCTATCCTTTTTTCTAGAGTGATTCAGATTGGCCCATGTTACCAAGTGATTAAACCCTCTGTGGTAGGAACTTAAGGGAGACTGGTTGAAAGGCTACTGTAATAAAGGTAGAAGGTTGCAAAGGAGAGGAGGGAGAGAAGGTAGAGACCCCGAGAGAAATCAACAGAACTTGGTACTGGGTAACCAGAGAATGAGATCTGGCCATTAACACCAAGGTTAGTATGGCCCAGCAAGTGTTCATGACTGGGCCCCCAGGAGTTGGAAAAACAACACTGATCTAGCAAGCCACTGAAGTGTTAAAGTCCTCTGGTGTGCCTGTTGACGGATTTTATACAGAAGTCAGGGAGGAATAGGAATAGGGTTCGATGTTGTCACTTTGTCTGGCATACGGGGACTTTTATCCAGGATTGGCTTGGAGCTGCCCCCTGGAAAGCGTGAGTAGGGCAGTACGCAGGGGGTTTCACGTCCTTTGAGGAGCAGCGCTCCCAGTCTTGAGAAATAGATCAAGCCCTGAGCCTTGGAGTGGGAGCACTGACTCCAAGACCCTAGACTACCAGAGAACTAACCCTGCTGGTGCTGCTGCTAAGTCGCTTCAGTCGTGTCCGACTCTGCACAACCCCATAGACGGCAGCCCACCAGGCTCCCCCGCCCCTGGGATTCTCCAGGCAAGAACACTGGAGTGGGTTGCCATTTCCTTCTCCAATGCATTAAAGTGAAAAGTGAAAGTGAAGTTGCTCAGTCGTGCCCGCCTCTTAGTGAGCCCATGGACTGCAGCCTACCAGGCTCCTCCATCCATGGATTTTCCAGGCAAGAGTACTGGAGTGGGGTGCCATTGCCTTCTCCGACCAGAGAACTAACCCTAGGGAGTATCAAATAGTGAAAACTCACACAAAGAAACCATTAGAATATAAGAGCTGGCATTATCCAACCACCAGTAGCACCCTGTGCAAGACATGTCAGGTAAACAACAAACAAAACAAAAATACAAATCCTATCATCAGCAGACAGGATTACCACCTTACTTGGCCTTGCCCATCAGAGGAAAAATAAACAAACAAACAAAAACTCACCCTTGAGGAAGCTTACACAAACAACTGGACCAACTTTAGGAGGACAGAAACCAAAGGGAAGAAAGAATTCAACCTTGAAGCCTGGGAAAAGGAGAGCTTAAACACAATACTTAAAAAAAAAAAAAGAAAAGGCGGAGAAATACTACACAAATGAAGAAACAAACTAGAAACACAGACGTCCAAATAAATGAAGAGGAAATAGGCACACTACTTGAAAAAGAATTCAGAATAATGATAGTAAAGATGATCAAAAATCTTGAAAAGAGAATGGAGAAAATGCAAGAATCAATTAACAAAGACCTAGAAGAATTAAAGAATAAACATACAGAGACAAACAACATAATTACTGATATTAAAAATACTCTGGAAGGAATCAATAGCAGAATATCTGAAGCAGAAGAACGATCAGTGAGCTGGAAGATAAAATGGTGGAAATAGCTTCTGAAGAGCAAAATAAAGTAAAAAGAAGGAAAAGAACAGGATAGTCTCAGAGACCTCTGGGACCTAAATGTAAGACCAGAAACTATAAAACTCTTAGAGGAAAACATAGGCAGAACACTCAATGACATAAATCAAAGCAAGATCCTTTATTACCCACCTCCTAGAGTAATGGAAATAAAAACAAAGTAAATACGTGGGACCTGATTAAACCTAAAAGCTTTTGCACAGCAAAGGAAACTATAAGGTGAAAAGAAAACCCTCAGAATGGGAGAAAATAATAGCAAATGAAACAACTGGAAAAGGATTAATTTCCAAAATATACAGGCGGCTCATACAACTCAATACCAGAAAAACAGCCAACCCAATCAAAAAGTGGGGAAAAGACCTTAACAGACATTTCTTCAAAGATAGATGGCTAACAAACACATGAAAAGATGCTCAACATTGCTCATTATTAGAAAAATGCAAATCAAAACTACAATGAGATATCACCTCACACTGATCAGAATGACCATCATCAAAAAGTCTACAAAGAATAAATGCTGGAGAGGGTGTGGAGAAAGGGAACACTCTTGCATTGTTGGTGGGAATGTAAATTGATACAGCTACTATGTAAGACAGTATTGAGATTCCTTAAAAAACTAGGAATAAAATGACATATGACCCAGTAATGGAGAAGGCAATGGCAACCCACTCCAGTACTCTTGCCTGGAAAATCCCATGGATGGAGGAGCCTGGTAGGCTGCAGTCCATGGGGTCACTAAGAGTCAGACATGACTGAGCGACTTCACTTTCACTTTTCACTTTCCTGCATTGGAGAAGGAAATGGCAACCCACTCCAGTGTTCTTGCCTGGAGAATCCCAGGGATGGCGGAGCCTGGTGGGCTGCCATCAGTGGGGTCTCACAGAGTCAGACACAACTGAAGTGACTTAGCAGTATGACCCAGTAATCCCACTCCTAGGCATATACCTTGAGGAAACCAAGATAGAAAAATACACATGTATCCCATTGTTCACTACAACACTGTTTACAGTGGCTGGAAAATGGAAGCAAGCTAGATGTTCATCAAGAGATGAATGGATAAAGAAGTTGTGGTACACAATGGAATATTACTCAGTCATAAAAAGGAACGCCTTTGAGTCAGTTCTAATGAAGTGGATGAACCTAGAACCTATTATACAGAGTGAAGTAAGTCAGAAAGAGAAAGCTAAATATATTATACTAATGCATATATATGGAATCTAGAAAAATGGTACTGAAGAATTTATTTACAGGGCAACAACTGGAGAAGTCAATGGCACCCTACTCCAGTACTCTTGCCTGGAAAATCCCATGGGCGGAGGAGCCTGGTAGGCTGCAGTCCATGGGCTCACTAAGAGGCGGGCACGACTGAGCAACTTCACTTTCACTTTTCACTTTAATGCATTGGAGAAGGAAATGGCAACCCACTCCAGTGTTCTTGCCTGGAGAATCCCAGGGGCGGGGGAGCCTGGTGGGCTGCCGTCTATGAGGTCGCGCAGAGTCAGACATGACTGAAGTGACTTAACAATGGAGAAACAGACATAGAGAATAGACTTGTGAACATGGGGAGAGGGTGAGATGCATGGAAAGAATAACGTGGAAACTTACATTATCATGTGTAAAATAGACAGCCAATTGAAATTTGCTGTATGGCTCAGGAAACTCAAACAGGGGCTCTGTGTCAAACTAGTGGGATGGGGGAGGAGATGGGAGGGAGGTTCAAAAGGGAGGGGATATATGTATACCTATGGCTGATTCATGTTGAGGTTTGACAGAAAACAACAAAATTCTATAAAGCAATTATCCTTCAATAAAAAAATAAATACATTAAAAAAAATAAATGGCAACCTTAATACCACCAGTAAAAAAGAAAAAAAGACCAAAGTTACAATTCCAGCTCCTCCAACAGGTCATTGTTGCACTTTGTGGAGACGATTTTAATAATTTAATAAATAATTTTTTTATAATTAAATAATTATTTATAGTTATAATTAATAAATAGAATTAAATTAAAAATAATAAACAGCAGCTTCAGTTTTCTCATCTGTAAAATGAAGGCAATAATGTTCCACAGCGAGGAACAAATGATCTGCAAATATGTGAAGGTTTTTTATATCTGTAAAATTAAGAACAAATGTTGGTTGTTATGGGAGGGTTCAAAAACAGGAATCAAAGATTATTATTAACAAAAGTAGAGAATTCAGGATGGTTTCATCCCACTGACTATTGGAAAAAAAAGTAGGAAACTGCAGAGAAACTGGATTCTTGGGCTAAGATTTTAAGCAAAATAATTCAGTATGTTCAGTTTAGATTTTTCTCCTCTTGCTCAAGACTCCTTGTCTTTCAAGTTGATCTCTCTCTGCTAAAGTTATAGACCTTGGGGTTCAAGGCCTAGAGTATTAAAGTAGGGAAATTGTCCAAAAATTCCACTTGAGGTTGAAAACTTTGATCTGACTTTTTAGTTTCCTCAAAGGTTTTTCTTTTTTAAGGTACATGTTTGGGTTTGTTTGTTTAAAGGTCATTATTCCTCTCTTGGCTTGTTCCTTCTGGATTATTGCTTCAAGTCAGTAATCATCTCATTTGTGTTTATTAACTAAGTGTCTAATATATTACTTGGCACAAACAGACCCCCTAAATGATGGTTACATGATGAAAGTGGGGGATCAGTTGCCAGATAGTGGATATATTTAAGAATGTTGGACTCTTTAGAAGATGGTGGTATTTTAAACCTAGATCAATGGATAATTCTTTCCATATGTCATTCTGAATTTCTTCCCATTATCTGCACAGTATAAAATAAAGACAGTTGATTAAAAAGCAGAGGTGCAGTTGATGATATGCAGCATTCTGAGTTTCTTTGGATAGAATGCAAGACTCTTAATGTTAATAGGGAGAAATCTGTTTTGCTAAGGTGTTACACATCCATCCAACTTGGTCTGTTGTTTTGACGTGCCCAAGGAGGCTATAACTCACATCTTTATTACAGTAAGTTTTTTTGAAAGCCAGTGATTAGAGGACAGTGACCAGTGATTAGAACAAACTCCAAATTTTGTCTTCTAGGTTCAGGGACTTTGGATTAAAACAACCTTCTTTTAATCATCAAAAAGTTGGAAATGTGCAAAAATAGAGGATTTTCCTCTGGAACTGTAGACACTGTAGTGTAGAAGGGGCTTCCGAGTTGGTGCAGTGGTAAAGAATCTGCCTGCTGATGCAGGAGTTGAAAGAGGCATGTCCTTGGGTTGGGAAGATCCCCTGGAGGGGGAAATGGAAACCCACTCCAGTATTCCTTTTTTTTTTAAATTTTAAATATACATATATTTATTTATTTGGCTGCACTGGGTCTTAGTTGTAATACATGGGATCGAGTTCCTTGGCCAGGGATTGAACCCAGGCCTCCTGCATTGGGAATGTGGCGTCTTAACCATTGGACCAGTGGGAAAGTTCCCCACTCCTGTATTCTTGCCTGGAAAATTCCATGGACAGAGGAGCTGTCGGGCTACAGCTCATGGGTTCACCAAGAGTCAGACACGACTGAGCAGCTGAGCACACACAGCACACTGTAGTGTAGTGGTTAGCTTCTGAGAGGTTCTCTTCCTTTTAAGGGCTTCCCTTGTGGCTTAGTTGGTAAAGAATCCGCCTGCTTTGTTGGGAGACCTGGGTCGATCCCTGGGTTTGGAAAATCCCCCAGAGAAGGGAGAGGCTACCCACTCCAATATTCTGGCCTGGAGAATTCCATGGACTGTATAGTCCATGGGGTTGCAAAGAGTCGGACACGACTGAGCGGCTTTCCCTTCACTTTCACTTCCTTTTAAATTCTTGGGAGTCTAACTTAAGGCCCACTGGGAGGGGACCTAGATTTCGTATTTTGAAATTAGCTCTCTCACACCCTTTTCCTTTTCATTTGTATTTCTACCGCTTTAACTATCAGTGAAGTGTTAGTCACTCAGTTGTGCCCGACTCTTTGCGACCCCATGGACTCAGCCCACCAGGCTTCTCTGTCCATGGGATTTTCCAGGCGAGCATACTGGAGTGGGTTGCCATTTCCTTTTCCAGGGGATCTTCTGGACCCTGAGATCAAACACTGGTCCCTTGCACCGCAGGCAGATTATTTACTTACTGATCTAAGAGGGAAACCCAAAAGCCAAGTTTTCTTTTCTTTAAAATCGCTCAGTCATGTCCAACTCTTTGTGACCCCATGGACTATATATACAGTCCATGGATTCTCTAGGTCATAATACTGGAGTGGGTAGCCTTTCCCTTCTTCAGGGGGTCTTCCCAACCCAGGGACTGAACCCAGGTCTCCCGCATTGTGGGTGGATTCTTTACCAGCTGAGCCACAAGGGAAGCCCTAACTATAGTTTCTTATTCATGGAGCCTTTTTTGGTGCCTAATTCTTGCAGTGATAATATGGGCCAGTGCTCTTGAACAGCCATTCTGAACAATATAGCATAGATTGCTCTCACCATCTGTGTTATTTTATGCTATAGGATGTCAGTTTCTTAACTGTTTTTTTGGCTCTGTAGAATATTCACTCTTTTATGTAATCCTCATATCAGAATAATCTAGGAATGATGGCCTGAGGATGATGAGATCAGAACACAATTACTCATATCCACCATCCTGTTATACTCATTTCCTATAGCATCTCTATATGATAAAGGTACTTTAATGGCAGACTGACAAAATTTTAGTAATCCAGCTCTAAGTTCATAGCTTTCACATATTATGAGGTGTCCAAAACGTTCTTTTATGCTGACAGGGGTACCTGAGGTAGTTAGTGAATCACTGTTTAAAGGCCTTCTATCCCATTTTTCACATTTTTCCTAGTGTTAATAGGAATGCAACATCCCATTGGCAGTTTGAAGCAGAAATCTGGATAAATAAAGTTTTTGTTTTGCAATTACCCTGTGAATTTTACACAATACACATTGCTTGCTTTTGCTGTTTCCTATTTTAAATAATTATTCAAATACAATAAAATGACCCTCTCTCTGTGGTAGTATGGGAATATAATTGAGAGAAAAACTCCTGAATGTTAAACTAATTTCTTTTAATTGCTTGTTCTGATAACAAACACCATTTTGGAGGAAAGAATGTACTTCAATAAAAGGATTCTTTTATTTCTGTAGTTCTGCAACAAATTTGATTTTATCAAGAATTATAGCTTGACCTGATTTTATCTTTTTGACTGTTTGCCTAGAGACACTATAGCAGCTGGAAATTGTCAGAGACTAGTGCTCTGAAATCAGAAGTATCTCGATTATTAGAGATTACAAAGATGAGGCACAGAAGTAATGGGACTTACTTTTTAAAAACAAAATGTGTCCTGTACTTAAACCTGTGTACTAGCACGACCTGGAACATGGTACAATTCTTTAAGAACAAGGTCTTTGGTGATGTACACAATAGCATCAATCATGCTAAAATCATTTCCTGAACACACACCATATGTATATAAGGGGCAATGAAAGATTTTACAGAAAAGGTCACTTCTCCATGAGCAATTGGAATCATCTACCCAAGCAACTTAGCCACTTTTTGATGTTCAGAGAGCAGAGGACAGATTGTAGTAGTAGCAGATGTGTACAGGCTGATGTAAAATACTGTCTTTTTGAATAGATAAATCTATAGAGAGAACACACATAAAATGACCCTGCCACCCGAATTAACTCTTCTCTTTTTAATTCTAGGAATTTTAAATTGTTAATTCTAGAATCTCAGAAAAACTGAAATAGAGGATCTGCCCTGTCTTAGATCCTCTTTTGCTCAAACTTGTCCAGGAATTTCATCCAGTTTTTATTTGAGGGGGAGTGGAAGGTATTTCAGCAAAGCAAACAACTGAATAGCGTGTCAGCCAAAAGCTGAAATGTTTGTGTTAGAAGCAATTTTGAAAATAATCTATCAAAATAACAAAAGTTCAACTAGAAATACCTTAAAATACATTGAAAAAGAGAATTTCTTGATAAGTTTTCTTGAGAAGTCTAGAACCATAGAAAATGCTTTCTAAGCCCAAAAGTATACTGGCAACCTCAGCCAAAGTGTTATCTGTGAAGTATATAATCATACCCACTAGGAGAGGTGACACTGGAGACAAATAGTTGGCTAGCAAACTAATCCAGTCTTATGTCAGATTATCTTCAAATTCCAAGCATAAATCTATTCTAAGAATAACTGGAGTGAAAGGAGTGTGGGAATCACTTCTTGGGTTTAGCTGGTCCATTTCTTAATTGAGGATTTTAAAAGTATACATAATAATAAAGAACTTCATTTTAATAAGAGTGGTGCATTTTTTCCTTCTTGTCAGGTAGATATTTTGTTTTTATTCTCAGTTTAATATCAACTCCTGATTGGTGTGCATATTAATTTGGGAGTATACTCAAAAATGGGCTTCCCTGGTGGCTAGGCATTAAAAGAAGCCACCTGCCAATGCAAGAGACATAAGTTCTATCCCTGCGTCGAGAAGATCCCCTGGAGAAGGAAATGGCAATTCTTGTCTGGAGAATTCCACGGACAGAGGCAGGCTACAGTCCATGAGATCGCAAGAGTTTGACATGACTTAGGAGGAGCCTGGTAGGCTGCAGTCCATGGGGTCGCTAAGGATCGGACACGACTGAGCGACTTCCTTTTCAGTTTTCACTTTCATGCATTGGAGAAGGAAATGGCAACCCACTCCAGCGTTCTTGCCTGGAGAATCCCGGGGATGGGGGAGCCTGGTGGGCTTCCGTCTATGGGGTTGCACAGAGTTGGACACGACTGAAGCAACTTAGCAGCAGCGACTAAACAGGAAAATACATGCTAAAATCTCCCTGGTCTGAGGACAGTGTCTGTGTATGGAATGTCTGTGTATGTACATGTTCATGTGATTGCAATCTATTAGCCATCTTTTAGGAAGCTCACTTCATTTCAGTGAAATTCCAGGCATGAAGGAATGGGAGTTAAGCTGGTGCCTCTCATTCTTTGTTTTGGTGTTTCTCTAGTCCTGCTGTGAATTTTGATCACCTGTGGTCCTACATCAGCTCTGTTGATTTGATGTTCTCAGAGTTTGTGTGGCCTGGACATTTGTAGTCTTACAAGTGGTACAGGTGGTTCTCATGAACAACCAGCATTAATGAGAACGGTAGATCTTTGTGAGGACCTTTGTTTATTTTTCCAAAGAAATAAAAACTTCTGTGATGGTGTTGTTACAACATAGCAACTGGTGAGATGTCTCTCACTTCATTAATTTAGGGATGAGAGTGTATGTGTGTGTCTTCCAAAATAAGTCATTTAGCATATATTAAGAGCTTTCTCTGTGCCGACTTCCTTGCTCACAAATGTGAGCATAACATGGTCTTTTAACAGGGTAAACCTGACATCTTAACAAGTCCTAGTGTGTGTGTGTGTGTGTGTGTGTGTGTGTGTGTGTGTGTGTCTGTGTGCACGCTCAGTCACCTCAGGTGTGTCCGATTCTTTGTAACCGCATGGACTGTAGCCCACCAGGCTCCTCCGTCCATGGGATTCTCCAGGCAAGAATAAGCCGTGCCCTCCTCCAGGGGATCTTCCCAAACCAGGGATCGAACCTGTGTCTCCTGCAGGTTCGATTGCAGACGGATTCTTTACCACTGGGGAGCCCAACAAGTCCTAGAAGCTGTTGTAAATGCTCTGACAGTGCTGTTGGGAGTGTTCAAAGGAAGGCTTGGGCAGCTCTCTGGGAGGGCAAGAAGAGTGTCCTAGATCTTGAGACTTAAAAGCTAAAATCAGTTTTTGCCATCTTAGGGTGAAGGAGGGGGGAATGATACTGCAAATAGTTTGAATAAAGATAGGTTGGTCAGACTCTTCTTCAAGCCACTAAAATGACTGTGGCACAGAAGCAGTATCAGAGTGGTGGACAAGGGCCATTCTTGGATGGATTTGTGTATTACTGAAGGAATTTGAACTTTATGTTGTAGACAGTCAGGACCCCTTGAAGGGTATGCAGAAGAGTAGTTATATTACCAGATATTTCTATCTAACTATTTCTATTTTGCTCTGGCTGCAATGTGAAGGATGGCTTGAAAAGTTAAAACTTGAAGTAGTGATGCAAGGATTATTTTAGCTAAGTGTCAAAGCCCTCTTTTGAAGAACAGAAAATATTGTTGCCAGACTTTTTTACTGCAACAATATTTTCTGTTCTTCAAAAGAGGGCTTTGACACTTAGCCAAAATAATCCTTACATCTAAAAAAACCTACATAAATATGTCCTACGTTATCTAAAAATTTAGCCAGTGAACAAAGAAACAGGACATGGAAATTTATTTTTTAAATATCCCAGTCTTAAAGTCTTGGATAATCTTGCCTTCATGTGTCACTTCATGCCTGGATTACTGCAACAGTCTGCTAAATGGCTTCACTACTTCAAGTAGGTTGTGAGCCACAAATACAAATCATATATGTAACTTTAAATTTTCTGGTAGCCACTTTAAAAGATTAAAAAACTAAATGGGTAAAGTTAATTTTAATGATATAGTTCATATAACTTAGTATATCCAAAATATTATATAAAAATTGAGATATTTTATATTCCTATTATCTATAGAAACAATATATTTTATATTTTTTCATACTAAATGTTTGAAATCCTGTGCACATTTTTACTTTTTTTTATAGTAAATATTCACCACTATATTTCTTTTTAAAAAAAATTATTTAACTGGAGGCTAATTACAACATTGTGATGGTTTTTGCCATATATTGACATGAATCAGCTATGATGCACATGCGTCCCCCCATCCTGACCCCCTTCCCACCTCCCTCCCCTCTTCATCCCTATGGGTTGTCCCAGAGGACCGGCTTTGAGTGCCCTGCTTCATGCATTGAACTTGCACTGGGATTCACATATGCAGATGACACCACCCTTATGGCAGAAAGTGAAGAGGAACTAAAAAGCCTCTTGATGAAAGTGAAAGAGGAGAGTGANAAGGTGGGTGTCAGAGACCCGCTCCGAGGCCCTCATGGGTTTTTCTGAGATCCTGAAACGGACCCCACGGGGCTCTTCTCTGGAAGGAAAGCAACTCCATCTTGGCCTGTCTGGGGGTCATCCGATGCCCAGCTTCCTGTCTGCTCTCCAGGGGCTCTTTCGCTCAGCCTGCCCAGCCTCAGTCCCCAGCTTCCAGCGATACCACCTCCTTGGCCCGGGGCCTGATCCCGTGTGTGACCTTGGCAGAGCAGGGCCGGCCCTGACCCCACCCGGGGTCCAGTGCCACTCAGAGGCCCCGCGTCACCGGAAAGACAGCACGCGGGAGCCTGGAGGTTGGGAGCAGACCTCGCCCTCAGCCCCGACGCTCCTGTTGGATGGCACACACGTGCGTACGTACGTGCGCAGGGCCTGGGCGAGGCCACTGGGGAGCGCACATCGGTCACACTGAGAGGAAAGGCCTTCCGGGGAGACAAAGCCAGGCTCCGGGCAGGCCAGGCCAGGGTACCCGGTGCTGGTCTTGTCAGATGTCGTCGTCGGAAAGGGGGCCCCCGGGCCGGGTGGGTCAGCCTGCAGCAGGCGGGGCTGAACACACAGCCTCCTGCCTGGAAGGCTGTTCCACTTGACTCCGAGACTGGCCCCGGGCTCAAACTGCCAACGTGANCCCGGTGCTGGTCTTGTCAGATGTCGTCGTCGGAAAGGGGGCCCCCGGGCCGGGTGGGTCAGCCTGCAGCAGGCGGGGCTGAACACACAGCCTCCTGCCTGGAAGGCTGTTCCACTTGACTCCGAGACTGGCCCCGGGCTCAAACTGCCAACGTGACAAGGCAGTCATCTGCAGCGAGGATGAAGGAGCAGAGGTTATGGAGGTGACTTCACAGGTCACCCCGCCAGTAGAGCTGCAGTCCCAGGGCTACGGCCAGGCCAGGCTCCTCTCTGCCCGCCCTCAGCGGCGGCCCAGGGGCACATGGGTCAAACCCGGGCGTGCCTGCTTGCCTGTGCTCGGTCAGACATGGGCTGTGGCCGGGGCAGGCAGCCTGGGCTGTGATGCCCAGAGTCCCTGGGCAAAGCAGGAAGGTGCTGGATTCCAGTTCTCAGAGGGAGCGCTGAACACCAGCAGCATCCTGCCTCCCCCCAGGCGTCAGCACGGAAAGCATCTTCGCAGCCACCACACCCAGCCCAGCGGGCGGGGAGCCCTGGGCACCCCATCACCCTGGAAGGTGCCCTTTGAATAGTTTGGAGGTCTGCACAGCTCAGGATCACCTAAGGCGGGGGAGCTGCTTGAAAAACACGGTTTCTTTGAAGCCTGCAGGCTTCCAGACACCAATGCCAGGCTCACATCCTTCCCCAGCCCAGGCCTGCCCCCTCCATACACCCCCAGGGAGTCACACCCAGAAGGGGTCCCGGGTGTGGAGGGGAGGTGGAGCGCCCAGCAGGGGGCAGCAAGGGCACAGGGCCTGGCAGCAGAGGCCACGGCTGGGCCTGAGGAAGCCCACCCTCCATACCCACCCAGNAAAAGCAGAGACATTACTTTGCCGACTAAGGTCCGTCTAGTCAAGGCTATAGTTTTTCCCGTGGTCATATATGGATGTGAGAGTTGGACTGTGAAGGCTGAGCGCCAAAGAATTGATGCTTTTGAACTGTGGTGCTGGAGACTGCAAGGAGATCCAACCAGTCCATTCTGAAGGAGATCAACCCTGGGATTTCTTTGGAAGGAATGATGCTAAAGCTGAAACTCCAGTACTTTGGCCACCTCATGAGAAGAGTTGACTCATTGGAAAAGTGTCTGATGCTGGGAGGGATTGGGGGCAGGAGGAGAAGGGAACGACCAAGGATGAGATGGCTGGATGGCATCACGGACTCAATGGACCCGAGTCTGAGTGAACTCCCGGAGTTGGTGATGGACAGGGAGGCCTGGCGTGCTGCAGTTTATGGGGTCACAAAGAGTTGGACACGACTGAGCGACTAAACTGAACTGAACTGAACTAAACTGGATACACGTTTCAATGCTATTCTCTCAAATCATCTTACCCCCACCTTCTCCCACAGAGTCCAAAAGTCTGTTCTTTACATCTGTGTCTCTTTTGCTGCCTTGCATATAGGGTCATCGTTACCATCTTTCTAAATCCTATATATATGCATTAGTATACTGCACTGGTGTTTTTCTGACTTACTTCACCCTGTATAATAGGCTCCAGTTTCATCCACTTCACATCTTATTTTGGACCATCCACATTTCAAGTGCTCTGATAGCACATGTGGCCGCTGCCTCCTGAGCTGGACAGTGAAGCTTGAGATTAATTTCTTAAATTCCACTCCAGAGATACAGGCAACCTTTCAGCAGCACTTTTAAGGATGCAGTGATAGTTGATCACCTGGGATTTTTCTTTAAAAACCTGTATATTAATGAGACATATTGAATTTTATAATACAACAATATCAATACACAGAAAGTAGAAATGAGTTATTTAAGTATCTGATTATTCTTCAAGATTGTTGCTTTTTACAGGTTCAGGAAGTTTGAAGCGGAACCCACGAGAAGTCTAAGCACAATATATGAAAAGCCTTCTGTACTTTAAAGATATGTGATAATTTAAGGTTCAAAATGGAGAATTTCAAGGAATCGCAGGAAATTGTTAGTTTCATACATCACTAGTAGGTGATTATCTTTGTTGCATCACTCAGGTTTTTGAGTTGACATAGTTAGGAAAACCACTTTGTATATTGAAGTGTTGTCAGAGCCTACTTAGGGTTATCAAAGTCTTTGAACGACTTTTAACTCCGTTGCTGCATGGGCTTGTCTCTAGTCGCAGTGGGCAGCGGCCACTCTCTAGTAGTGGTGTGCGGCTTCTCGCGGTGGTGGCCTCTCTTGTTGCAGAGCACGGGCTCTAGAGCGGGCTTCATGATCGTGGCCCTGGGGCCCCAGAGCACAGGCTCAGCAGTCCAGGAGCACCGGCCTGGCTGCCCCCAGCATGTGGTGACGTCCATCTTCCTGGACTAGGGGTTGAACCCGTCTCCTGGGTTGGTAGGTGATTTCTTTGCCACTGAGCCACCAGGGAAGTCCTGTTGAGAATGTTTTAAGTAGCCACAGAGGAGAAGTGGGGGCTTCCTAGGTGGGGCTACTGGTAAAGAGCCCACCTGCCAATGCAGGAGATTCCAGAGACATGGGTCTGATCCCTGGGTTGGGAAGATCTCCTGGAGGAGGGCATGACATCCCACTCCCGCATTCTTGCCTGAGAATCCCATGGACAGAAGAGCCTGGTGGGCTACAGTCCATAGGGTCACAGAGAGTCTGACACGACTGAGGCGACTTAGCACACACGCACAGATGGGAGTGAACAAGGTGCTGCAGTCTTCAGTGAGAAAGAGGAAGTGATCAGGAGGTGGACTGGATCTCGTATTGTAGGTTGGTGGTTCTTAGTGGGGGACAGTTTGCACCGTAGGGAATATTTGGCAATGTCTGGAGACAGTTTTGGTTGTCAAACTTGGGTGCGTGTATGTGAGTGTGTGTGCAACCGACATTTAGTGAACAGAGAGGCCAGGGATGCTTCTAAACATCCTACAATACACAGGACCCTCCTTTACATTAAAGAATAATCTGGTCCCTAATGTCAGTAGTGCTGAGCTTGAGAAACTGCTTTAGGTAGATGTATCCGAATCAAGGTATGTTGGCTGAAAAACAGGCTGAGACCTATCAATCCAGTAAATATTATGCTTACTTTTTATGTGAGTAGTTCCTATGGAAAAAAGACATTTCATTAAAAATCTGCATCCATTCATTAAATCAACCAACGTATCCTGCATTTCTACCTAACTGGCATTGCTATACTAGATGTGTGAGATTCATCAGTGAACACAGATAAAAGGCCCTGTCCTGGAGTATCTTTTGTTTAAGCAGGGCGAGACAGAGAATAATAAATATGATAAGTAAACTAGATAGTTTGTTAGAAAGTAGAGTTTTTAAAAAAGGAAAAAGTAGAGCAGATAAGGATAGTGGGAGTGCTGGGGGAATGGGATGACAAACAAGGGTGGGCTATAATTTCAAATAAGCGTCAAAGTAGGTCTCACTCTCTGAACAAAGATCTAAGAGATGAGAGCATATAATGCATATATGTTGCCTGAAGATAACAGTTTTGGTTTACATTCAGTTCACAGGAAAGGGGAGTAAAGTGGATTGTGCTAATTAAGTGATCTGGGAGATAGAGAGTTAGACCAGACATGGTTTCTGCCCTCATGGAACTTCACGGGAAAGTCACCACCTTGGAAATGACAGAAAAACGATGACAGCAAAGGCAGGATTATAATTTTGCCCTATTCCATTCACTCCTGTTTTGATCCTTTTTCGTGGTGGGAAAATGACTGGTTAGTGATTACTTTCCATTCATCTTCCGCATTTGATCCTTCTCAGAAAAGTTAGACAGTAACCTGGGTTAAACAGTGAAATGAATGAAGAAAACACATGAGTAGGAGATAGAGAGCAGTGGGGCCAGGGAAGTGGAAAGAAAGGTGAAACTTACAAAAGGAGTTAATGATTTGGAAGAAAGGGTTACAAGTATCTCTATTAAGCTTCCTGGCAGGCAGTGACCAGTTCCCAGTGTTTGAAACAAGCCTCCCATTAGCTCTCTCTGCCTCTCAGGTACGGTAACAGTACTAGGAACTACGTGGTTCGGGTTGGGGATTATCATACGCTGGTGCCGGAGGAGTTCGAAGAAGAGATCAGAGTTGAGCAGATCGTAACCCACCAGCTGTACCGCCCGCACAGCAATGACTATGACATCGCCCTGGTTAGGTTACGAGGACCAGAGGAGCAGTGTGCCAGACTCAGCAGCCACGTTCTGCCGGCCTGCTTGCCACGCTGGAAAGAGAGGCCACAGAAGAGAGCCCACAACTGCTATGTAACAGGATGGGGAGACACAGGTAACAGAAAACCCAAAGAAACAGTGACGATATGGCCCCCTTCTTGTGTCTGGATCACCCATTTGGGTGTGCAGTGGGTGGTTGTTCAGTCGCTAAGTCATGTCATTCTTTCCGACCCCCTGGACTGCAGCACACCAGGCTTCCCTGTTCTTCACCGTCTCCTGGAATTTGCTTAAACTCATGTCCATTGAGTTGGTGATACCATCCAACTGTCTTGTCCTTTTGCCCTTTTCTCCTGCCTTCAGTCTTTCCCAGCACCAGGGTCATTTCCAGTGAGTCAGCTCTTTGCATCAGTGGCCAAAGTATTGGAGCTTCAGTTTCAGCATCATTACCCCATTCAGTACAGTGGGCAGCAAAATCTTAAAAGGGGGTCCAGGCTTACTTGTTTGGAAATGCCGCCAAGTGTGAGATGCTTGCGTGCAACTTGGATTCCTATCCTGAAGGTACTATGGTTTCCATTAGGACGTAGATGCTACCTTAGCTGTCTGTTTGAAAGTTTTCCTAGATGACTTTGATGTAGCTACCCCAGCAAATGGAGAAGGAAATGATGACCCACTCCAGTATCCTTGCCTGGAGAATTCCATGGACAAAGGAGCCTGGTGGGCCACAGTTCATGGGGTTGCAAAGAGTCCGACACTACTGGGCGACTAACACACACACAACCCAGAAAGGGCTTTGGTTTTAGGTTTTTTTTTGTTTTTGTAATGGAGCCCTTTATCAAACTAAATCTTACGGAGATTTTTAAATAAAGAACCGCCAAAAAACAAAGCTGCTGAGGTTCAAGAGGAGGGATCCACCCTACTTGGGTTTCTCCCCTTCCTATTCTTCCCACAGATAGTGTTCAGCTTATGCTCCTCTCAGGCAAACAGCTTTCTGTATTGTCTTGCTAGAGTTAACATCAGCACAGAGTCAGACACGACTGAAGTGACTTAGCAGCAGCAGCAGTGCTTTCTCAGGAGCTCAGGGGTAAAAGTATCCCCCTGCCAATGCAGGAGATGTGGGTTTGATTCCTGGGTCAGGAATATCCCCCGGAGAAGGAAATGGCAACCCACTCCAGTGTTCTGGCCTGGAGAATCCCATGGACAGATGAGCCTGGTGGGCTACGGTCCATGGAGTCACAAAAAAATTGGACATGATGTCCTAAACAACAACAGTGCTTGCTCAGGATAGTCTTTGAAACAGAACTCTTTAAGTTTCGCCTGGATCAGGTTTACTCAATTCACAAATGACTGTTGAATAAGGAGAAAGGATTGAGCTGACTACCTTGCATTAAAAATAATTAACACTGTTTAACTGTACTCTTGAAAACCGCATCCACTACGTATTTCTACAGGTGATGATTTCAATAAGGTTTTACCTAGTAAATTTATATTTCAGTGTTCATTTTATTCATTAAATCTTGCCTTTAGACAAGGAGTCCATGGGGTCAGATAAGACTTAGCAACTAACACTTTCACTTTCTTCAGATTCAACACTATTTCATAGCAGCAAAATGTAGAAACACCTGTAGCAGATTCAGAATACTGGGACCAATCCTGAGAGAAACCATAAAAAATGGAAACATTTCCTAGATGATGTAATAAAATCAGGTCAGAGTAAATGCTTTCTCAAGGAAACACTATGCTAAGCTGTGTAGGTGTTAAAATTACTTCTTCAGCGAAGTTCAGTCATCTTCCTTAAGACACTACCTCTAAACAGAGGTTAACACAGGAAGTAAATTTCACCAAATGATTTTATTATGAATGAATCACTGTAGTTGAATATACTGGACAATAATGGTGGAATTTAGATGCAAGTAAAGGATGGCATGGAGAACCTACCAATTATGCATTTTAGCCACTAAACAAAGAATGAGTGGCTTACTAGTAAATACGAGTAGCTTAACATCAAGAGGTTAAACTTAAGGCTGTCTGTATATAAAGTTGTTTGTGAATCTTCATGAAATATTGAGGATGGTAATTGCCAGTTGACGTAGATGAGTTTTAGAGCAATGGATATGCCAATATAGAACTCGCATGACTGCACCTCAGCATTTTAATATAGAGAATTTAAATTCTAAAGCCTACACAAACGTGCTTTCCGTAGGTTACCCTTTTCTAGCAGGCAAATCCATAAATGTTACTCAAAGTGAAAGTTGCTCAGTTGTGTCCGACTCTTTGCAACCGACCCCATGGACTGTAGCCTGCCAGGCTCCTCTGTCCATGGGATTTTCCAGGCAATAGTACTGGAGTGGATTGCCACTTCCTTCTCCAGGGGATCTTCCCAATCCAGGGATCGAAGCCGGGTCTCCCGCATTGTAGACAGACGCTTTACCGTCTGAGCCACCAGGGAAGTCAAATGTTACTCAACTATTCGTCAAAAACTTCAGTATTGAGAAACAGATCAGTGAAGGATTAGAGTATGGTTAACTGCTCACTCCAGTACTCTTGCCTGGAAAATTCCATGGAAGGAGGAGCATGGTAGGCTACAGTCCATGGGTTCGCAAAGAGTCAGACACGACTGAGCGACTTCACTTCAACTGCAAACACTGAAGAAAAAAATCACTTACAGTTATCACTCATTTAAACTAATGCCACAATAGTGTTTTTATCTTCAAGACTCTTAAATGTTCATTTAACTGTTAAATATAGCTCTAAGATCTTTAGCTGGAATCTAATCCAGTTGTTTGGCCTGTATAGGACCAGCCTACTCAAGAACTCTACAACAAGCAGCCATCCCCTTACTTCCCAAGAGGTTTTGTGAACATCGTTATAACGGTCGGTTTACACGAAGGATGCTCTGTGCTGGAAACCTCCATGAAAACAAACGTGTGGACAGTTGCCAAGGAGACAGCGGAGGACCACTCATGTGTGAACGACCAGGAGAGCACTGGGTTGTGTACGGGGTGACCTCCTGGGGATACGGCTGTGGAGCCAAGGATTCCCCTGGTGTTTATACCAAAGTCTCAGCCTTTGTACCTTGGATAAAAAGGGTCACCAAACTGTAATCCTTCATGGAAATGTCAAGAAGATAGTATTTAAAGAATATGTTGGAAAATTTCCAACATTGGCATTTAGCCAGAGATGCCAACTAATGGGAGCCGAGATCTTTGTTTTTGTGTTCCTTGTTGATAAGTGACGTACCTCTTTGCTGCTGGAGAATGATGTGAACATTCTGGTTACAGATACCTCAGTGTAATAGTGACTATTCTTATTTAGCACTGTTGCCTATCCAAATTAGTTTTACGGGAGACTACATTCGTTATTTTGTCTTGTCTCAATTTCTCAGCATTCTCCAGATTATTATGTATATTGATTGTGCAATAAGGCTGTTTTTACATGTATTTGGATTGAGAACTCCTTTGTAACTCAATCAGTATGGTATATATTCATATTAAGAGCCTACCTTTGACATAAAAAAATACCCTTTACTATACTTAAAATACACGTGGCAATGTCTTCTGTTCATGTAATTTTTAAGCTGATTTTTTTCCCCGAAGGTTGATAAGCAGTCTCCACAGATGATCTTTCTGGCCTTTCACGAGTGAGAGAAGCATAAAAACCAAAAAGGTAAAGCAATCCTATTATAAACAGACTGGACTAGGAGTATGATGTCACAATACATTTCTGAATAAAGCCTTTATACCAAGTCACTATGGCAACTAGAGAAAAACATTCTAGCTACCTTGTATATTGCTAGCACAATTAGGCTGATGACATTAAGAATACCTTAAAATGGTTTAATACATAACTTGATTCATCCACCGTGTACTTGCCAACATTTATGATTACTTTTAATGACTTCAAATTTGCTGCTTGGTGAAACAAAAACGTTTTTTCCTTAGCAGCATGCTCTTTTCTAGACCGTGGTATAAGAGCGCCACCTATTGAAACTTTCTGGTAACCAACTGAAACCTGCAGATTTCCTGAGACTGTCCTGATAAGTGTAAGTTGCTCATGGCATTTTCCAGGGAAGAGTACTGGAGTGGATTGCCATTTCCTTCTCCAGGGAAGACCCAGGTCTCTTGTGTTGCAAGCTTTATCCTCTGAGCCACCAGGGAAGCCTGCCATCCTGATAAAGCCCTGTCTAATATGGATTTTGTTGAGTTGCTCTGTCCTACTCATTCCAACTCCAGGGACTATAGCATGCCATGCTCCGGGTCCTCTCACTCAAATTCACGTCCACTGTGGCAGTGATGCTTACCCATCTCATTCTTTTCCTAATAAAAATACACAATAAAAAATGCTTTCCTGTCTGTAGTGTGGGAAAGCTCTAACATAACTGCAATATTTAATCCATGCCAGTTATGTATCAAGCGACTACGGACCTCATTGACAGCTTATAAAAGGCAGGAAAGATTTTTATAGTATCCCTAATTTCCAAATGGGTTAACAAGCAGAGGCCAATGAGACACTTGTAGGGTTTTCAGTCCAAACTCCAGCAGAGTCACAATGAAGACAAGGCAGTCTCTTTCCACCTAGTTTTCCGTTTCTCAAAGGATAAGGGATAGCTGCTTACTATGCAGCCTTACTGGAGAAGGAAATGGCAACCCACTCCAGTATTCTTGTCTGCAGAATCCCGTGGACAGAGGAGCCTGGTAGGCTACAGTCCATGGGGTTGTCGGACATGACTTGGTGCTTTTTCTTTCTATGCAGCCTTACAGGGCACAAAAAACTGTCCTAATATGTAGTTTAAAGAATTGTGTATAGAAGGGATAGATGCATAGAGGTTTGCATAGTGCAAAACTTAAGTAATCCTTTTAAATGGCTGATCATGAAGGGACCTTCTCTTCTGCAACATACTGTGTCCTTTTGTAAAGGGAGCTATGTAAAAACAGGTGCTAATCTGAAAGTGCTTTATAATTTACTACTTTGCAGAATTGCAATGCCAAGCCATTGTAACATTTTTCAAAGCACATTTGATAAAGGAATAACTGTACAGAACTATAGTGTACATATGCATAACGGCCTGGGAAAAACATACAGTGCAGGTGAGGAAAATTCTCTTGGGCCATCCTTGTAATTAAACTGCAGTGCTGGTGCAAACATTCATAGTGGAATTTAACTATGTTACTGAGTCCAGCCTCGCTCTGCCACGTGCATCCAAAATGAGGTGTTGAGGCAAGACACAGACTTAAACGGGGAGCCAGCAGACCGATATGGCAGGATAGAACCTCAAAGTAACCATCTTATTGGGGTCTGGATGCCAGGTTCTTTAATAGATCAGAGAAAAGGAAGCAGTAGTCAAAAGGCAGAAGAGAGGGAGATACAGTGAGGAAGTGAAAAGGTCTCCAGTCTTGAATATCCAGGCTTCAGAAGTTTATCTCTTATAACTTTTTTCTTGTTAAATGACTTTTGAAGATCCAAGTGTCAATTGCACATACTAGGTGCTCCCTAAATACCATATATACTACTAACTCATGCGACCACCCCCGGAGCTCCTAACAGTAGAACAGGCTGCCTCTTTCCCTCTATAGTTATCTATGCACTTATCAGACCTCAGTTTGATCCCTGGATGTGAAGATCCCTTGAAGAATCCCATGGACAGAGGAGCCTGGCAGGCGGCATGCAGTCCATGGGGGTCTCAAAAGAGCTGGACACGACTTAGCAGCTAAACCATTCCCACTGTACTCATAAATCATTCACTCCTGGAACACTGTATGTACAAATCAAGCATTTTATTATATAAATAAAAGCAGCACACTTTTATTTTCTATTTAAATACCATACACGAGATTTTAAATCACATTTGGCAGTGTACTGCAGGATGCTCAGACTTCACCCACATCACTTTGGATTTCTTGGTATATCTGCAAGAGAAGAAGCTCTGCTCAACAAGACTGATTTGTGTACGTAGTGTTAAGATTTTAGCAGCTAAGCAGTTACAGTCTACTCAGTTGGCTATTTAAATAACAAAACGCCAGCGCAATGTGCCAATTCTGGCCTTCCAAATCCTTAGCTCTAAGAGTTTGAGATGCATAGAGTAGAAACGTACCTCGTTATGCTTTCCATCATCCACTGGAACAATTAGCTCAGCTTCCTAGAAACATTTGAACAGTAGTTTAATGTTTGCCAAATAACCCAGCACACTCCAAGTTTTTAAAGTGAATGTTACTTGTGCAAGTCAGAATCTGATACCAATTAAATGGTGACAGCTTTGCCAATAAACAAGAATATGCTCTTCCATGGCTAGGAAGGGAGACTGCCACAGCCGACAGGTCCCAAAGATACATGGAGACTCATAATCCCAGCAAAGACCAGCAAAAAACTACAGACACTACTCACCACCTGGATAAAACTGGCGCGTCATGAGGATGCGGTGTTAACTCTTCAGAGTGGCAGAGTAACAGATTCAAGATGGCCACATGGCACCGACAGTACAACGCATGACCTTCCCCCGAGTCATCAGCGGTATTTAACCTCTGCCGGAGGGCCCACGACCCACGCGCGACTGGCTTCCGACTGAGCGCCCAGGGCTGCACGTGGCCGCCCCGCTAACGAACGAACACGAAGTTCACTCAAGCTTCTGAACCTAGACGTTTTCAAAGCTAACGTCGATCTACTACAAGACCGCTGCATCTCCTGCATCTTAAACTAGGCCGAAAAGACGTGTTCCTTGTACTTTACCTCACAAAACCACCACAACAGACCCCCCAACCCTAAACCGGCCGCTTACCGGACGAAAAAGGGCACACGCGCTTGCACAAGTTCTCTTATAGCGCGGATGACGCCATTCCGGGGAGGAACCGCCAGGGGCTAGGCCTACGCGCTTGCTCCCTCCGCCCCCCCCCCCCCCCCCCCCCCCCCCCCCCCCCCCCCCCCCCCGCCCCCTCCCCCCCCCCCCCCCCCCCCCCCCCCCCCCCCCCCCCCCCCCCCCCCCCCCCCCCCCCCCCCCCCCCCCCCCCCCCCCCCCCCCCCCCCCCCCCNCTGGTGGGCTGCTGTCTATGGGATTGCACAGAGTCGGACACGACTGAAGCAACTTAGCAGCAGCAGCAGTGTGATACTACTGGTAACAAAATTGTAATAGAAGTATAGTATCTAGACAAGAGGACATGAAAAAAGTTTTCTTTTAGAACATCTCTTAGTCTCTCCCATTTCTTGCCACCCTTAATGTTTACTTTTAGTGTCTTGTATTTTTAAAAATTGTTCATCAGTAAATACGTAATGAATTCCTGCTCCATTATCTTTACTGAAATATTGGTTTCAGTTTTGGGCATTTGTTTTTTTCAGTCAGGCTCCTCTGTCCGTGAGATTCTCCAGGCAAGAATACCGGAGTGGGTTGCTGTGTCCTCCTCCAGGGGATCTTCCAGACCTAGGGATCAAACCTGCATCTCTTATGTCTCCTGCACTGACAGGCGAGTTCTTTACAGGTAGCGCCACCTGGGAAGCCCTAAATGTTTATAAGACTCCGCAAATGTTTGTTGATCAAACATGTCCCTTGCCTCAAAACTACAATGAAATTGAGTAGTCAGTGATAATCACAATTTTCTCAAATTATTCCAAGCTCAAAGCCTTGGAGTTATCTTTGATTTTTTTTTTGTCACTTTATTTTTTTTAATTGAAGGATAATTGCTTTACAGAATTTTGTGGTTTTCAAACATCAACCAGAATCAGCCATAGGTACACACATGTCCCCTCCCTCCCAAACCATCCTCTTATCTTCCTCCCCATCCCACCCTTGTAGATTGTCACAGAGCCTCTGTTTCTATCCTCCGTTTTCAATTTCTAGTGTGTTTCTATATCATTCAACATATTTGTTATCTGTCGCTGAGTCTCAGATTTGCCTAAAGCATGGTGGATTAAGACAATGAGTTTTTATCATCTCATGCAACTGCTGTAGAAGTCGCAGTCAGTATGTTGCTGGGGCTGTGGGATCCTCTTGGATCCTCTTCCAAGCTCACTCCCAGCTTGGCAAGTAAATGCTAATAGTTGGCAGGAGGACGCAAACCCTCAGCACATGGATCTCCTTAAAGCTGCTGGAGTGTCCTCAAGTTACAGCAGTTCAGTTCTCCCCAAAGTGAGTGATCCAAGAGACAAAAAGTCCGAATGATTTTTTTATGAGCTAGTCTGAGAAGTTAAGCACTATCACTTGTTAAAAAGGGCTTGCCAGGTGGCACTAGTGATAAAGAACCCACCTGCCAATGCAGGAGACTTAAGAGACTCAGGTTCGATCCCTGAGTTGGGAAGATCCCCTGGAGGAGGGCATGGTAACCCATTCCAGCATTCTTGCCTAGAGAATCCCAAGAGCTGGGACCTGGGGGGATGGGTTGGAATTTGCATTGATTCCTCCCTGATTCCCACAGTTCACCTTTGAAGACAGAGGTGATCTGCCCAAGGAGCCAGTCCTTTGTCACAGTCTCAAGAGTTGCTGAAATTGGAAGAGAAGCCCTGGAGCTGAAGGTTGGGACCTGGCTGCTGCCCCACACCTACAAGATGAGCTGACAGAAGAGGAGACAGCGTGCACGATGTGCAGCAGTGCCTTGTACCCTGCACTGGCCCTCCTGGTTAAAAGTATATGACTGCTTCCACCTGTCAGATCTCAGGCAGAACGCCGCTGTGGCTCATGCTATCCCAGAACTCTGCAGGAAAGGAAGTGAAAATGTACTACCAGCTTAACTAAGTTAACAGCATAGAAACCAACCACAATAAGTAAATTATATGGTATGTTAAAGTCGATAAGTGCTGTGGAGCAAAATAAGGAAGAGGATGAAAAGTCTTTGAGGGGTAGGAATTGTAATTTTAAAAAGAGTGTTCATGGAAGGTCTCACTGAGCAGGTGACATTAGGTCAAAGACTTGAAGAAGATACGGGAGTGAAACATGCTGCTATCTGGAAGAAGAATTAAGTGACTCCCTGGGTGGCACCAAACCTGTGTGATATACACCCTTTTACAAGGCTCCCAATGAGTCCCATTCATGTCTCCCTCCCTTCTGCAGTCCCCTTCCCTGGAGTGGTGAAGAGCTGAGATTTACTTCCATGGTTAGGTAATAAAAGACTCTGACCTGCGTCTTGCTCCATTTTTTCTCTTAATCCTATATTGGAGAGGTGTATGTGGCAGAGAACAGAGAATGGCCTATCGCCCACATCCAGTAAGGAACTGAGGCTGCCAGACCAGTAGCTCACAGAATCCTGTCAACAGCCAGGTAAGCAAGCTTGGAAGTGAATCTTTAAACAAGCGGAGCCTTGAGATGCCTGTAGCTGTAGCTGTTTATTGCCGTCTGTGACAGATGCTGAAGCAGAGAATTCAGCTAGGTCACACCTAGATTTCTTGACCAATGTGTGAGATGAGGTTTTTTTAAGTGAGTAAGTTTGGGGGTAATTTGCTATTTGGCCATCAATAACTCACATACTTGGTAAAGTCAAGGAATAGAAACGAGATCAGTTTGACTGGAGTGGAGTAAGTAGGAAGTGAAGTTAGAAAGGCAATAAGTTACCTAGTGCCTTATAAGTCATTGTTCAGTTTTTAGGTTTTTTTGTTTGAGGAAATTTGGTAGCCATTGGAGAGTTTTGAATAGAGAAGTGACATGATATGACTTTGGATTTACATGTTGAAAAGTCATGTCAGTGACTGAGCAGAGAGAGAGCAGTGGTGGAAATAGGGTTGGAGCAGGAAAAACTAGTTAAGCTAGTGCACTGATTCAGATGAGAGTGATGTTGGCCGAGTGGTACTAGCGAAAGAAATAAATGATTCAATTCTGGATGTATTTCTGTGGTAGAGTGGACAGTATTTGATGACAGATTGGATACAGGATATAAGAGAAGGAATGGTGTGAGAAAAATGGCTCCAAGATTTTTGATTATTTGTTGAGATGATGACTAAAGAGTAGCAAGTTTGAGGGGAGGTGTACTCAGGAACATAGTTTGGTACATGTTAGGTTTGAGATGCCATTTAAACATTCACGTAGAATTGTTAATTGTTGAGTGAGGAGTTCACTATACGAGTACGGAGTTCTCGGGAGAGATCTGGGCTGGAGAAACAAATGTGGGCGCTGTCACAGTGGCACTTACAGCCACAAGATTGGATGCTAATATCAGGGGACAACATATAGACAGAAAATAGGATCAAAGAGTGAGCCTTTGGGCATGTCCACATTTATCTACCAGGAAAACTATCAGGAGCCAGGCGAGGCGATTGAAAAGTGAAGTAAGGAGGCGTGTGGTATCCTGAAAGTCGAGAAAGGCTTTCAAATAAGAGGGAGTGATGGTACTTATGGTGCCAGTAAAATGGGAGTTGAGCAATGACCGTTGGATTTACTGTTTGGAGGTCAGTTAAGAATAGGACCTTGTTAAGAATAGTTTCATATAGAAACAGACTCACAGACATAGAGAAGAGTCTTGTGGCCAGGGGCAGGGAGGGGGTATTGGAGAGATGGATTGGGAATTTGAGATTAGAAGATACAAACTTATAAACAGAATGGATAAACAAGGCCCTACTGTACAGCACAGGGAGCTGTCTTCAATATCCTGAGATAAACTATAATAGGAAAGAATGTGAAAAAAATAAACAAAATATAGGTAACTGAGTCACTTTGCTGTACACCAGAAACTAACACAACATTGTAAATCAGCAATACAGAGATTAAAAAAAAAAGTTTCAGAATAGGAGTACAGTCAGTGACCATGGATTTGGGTGACTCATCTGAGGAATTATACTATAAAGGGAATGAGAAATAGGACAGTATTTCAGAGGGATGTGAGATCAAGGGTGGGTTAATTTCTAAGCATGGGAGAATGTAAAGTGTGTTTGTATTCTAATGGGAATGATCCAGTAGAAATGAAGAAAACTGGTTATGCAAGAGAGAGCTGGTGAATTACCTGGTTGATGAGGTGGGATCTTGTGCAGGAAGCAGGAGTAGCTTAAATGGTAGTTCAAACAGTTATCTATTGAAGCAGGAGCAAGATACTGGTGAGTGATGTGCTGTGTGAACTTTTGACTGGCCTCTTTTCATTTTTTCCCTTTTTTCAGAGTAATACAAAGCAAGGTCATCAACGGAGTGTGAGGATGAGGAAGGGAGTGTTGGATATTTGAAGAGAGAGGAGAAGTTATGGTTTGGGGATAGTGTGAATAAGAAGTGTAACAGGGTTCCTGGGTCACATGAGGGGCTCACTTCAGTACTTAAAATGAATTTAAATACATTAAAACACACACACACACACACACACACACACACACACACACAACTGGGGGCTTCCCAGGTGGCACTAGTGGTAAAGAAAGCCCTGGCCAGTGCAGAGACGTAAGAGACATGGGTTCGATCCCTGGGTCAGGAAGACCCCCTGGAGGAGGGCATGGCAACCCGCTGCAGTATTCTTGCCTGGAGAATCCCATTGACAGAGGAGCCTGGTGGGCTACAGTCCATAGGGTCCCAGAAAAGTCAAATACGACTGAAGTGGCTTAGCATGCACGAATAAAGAACTAGCACGATTATTTCTCCACAGCAAGCTTAGCTGCAAAGGTGTAGGTGTAAAGCTGACAGAGAGTTGGAATTAACTCAGGTTGAGGTTTGCCAAGAAAGTAAACAAAGTGAAAGAAGGCAAAGAAAAAAAACAGAAGGGATCACATTAATTTGCCATGAAATTTAAGCTAGGTGAAGAGGGATGACAACACATGAGCCGAGTGAGGATCACTGAAAATGTAAATAGGATGAACGAATTTTGAGGTGATGGTGAGTCAAATTTTGGAGCTGGGGCACTGGAGTAAATGACTTGAAATATCTATAACACACAGATATATTGGGAGGTTTAGCAAGAAACCTGCTGAGACATTTTTTGGTTAGGATGACAAACTGTGGAGTTGCTGGATGTTCAGTGATCTTAAATTGGCCTCCATCACCTCAAGAATGATTGCTTGCCTTGGTTGTAGAAATGTGCATATCAGTGAGATGTTGCACTCTTGTTTTATTAAATAGTTAACATCTCAAAGCTTTTTCTTTCTTTCCTTCTCAGACAGACAACATGTAATCCTTGATTTTTGGTTTAATCTATTTACTAATAAGGCCTTAAAGTTTTTTTTTACTTTCGTGCCTTTATGCAAAATAAAATTATTTAATACATAATATATAAATATATTAAACTGAAAGATCTTATTACTGTTTTATAGTATATAAGCTAATATTTATAAAATATCTATGCTTATATACTTGACATTAATGTAAGTTGAAAATGATCACTTGCTAAAATTCTGTTTTCCTTTATTTTCTCTTATAATATACTTTAGAGAAGTTTGTGTTGTCAAACATTTACTCTAGTGCTGTAAATCTTATTAATACCTGTATCAGTGAAAAGATAAGCTTGCNTTAATGTAAGTTGAAAATGATCACTTGCTAAAATTCTGTTTTCCTTTATTTTCTCTTATAATATACTTTAGAGAAGTTTGTGTTGTCAAACATTTACTCTAGTGCTGTAAATCTTATTAATACCTGTATCAGTGAAAAGATAAGCTTGCTGCTGCTAAGTCACTTCAGTCGTGTCCGACTCTGTGTGACCCCATAGATGGCAGCCCACCAGGCTCCCCCGTCCCTGGGATTCTCCAGGCAAGAACACTGGAGTGGGTTGCCATTTCCTTCTCCAAAAAGATAAGCTTGTGTTTATGTAAAACTTAATAGGATGAAAAAGGCAAGCATTCTTTTTTTTATGAGGCCACTAGGTGGCACTGGTATCCTATTAAGTCTGTCTCACACTAGTTTGTTTTTTTTTTTTCTTTTTTTTTAATATTGGAGTATAGTTAATGACCCCTGGAGAAGGGAGTGGCAGCCTACTCCAGTATTCTTGTCTGGAAAATCCCATGGACAGAAGAGCTTGGTGGGCTACAGCCCATGTGGTGGCAAAGAGTCAGACATGACTGAGCATGCAGGCACCACATAGTTAATTTGCAATGTTTTAATTTCAGGTATATAGCAAAAGTGATTCATTTTTTCACATAAATACATGTATTGACATATACGTACTACTATATTTAAAACAGATAACCAACAAGG
The DNA here is from genome assembly GCA_006410875.1 of Neotragus pygmaeus. Classification (NCBI taxonomy): domain Eukaryota; kingdom Metazoa; phylum Chordata; class Mammalia; order Artiodactyla; family Bovidae; genus Neotragus; species Neotragus pygmaeus. The sequence continues at coordinate 423,844 of SJYV01040291.1, forward strand.
ACCTACTGTCTAGCAAAGGGAACTCTACTCTGTAGTAACCTAGATGGGAAAAGAATTTGAATTAGTATGTTTAAAATTAAATGCATTCATTTATTATTGCACATGAGTATTTATACATTCACTTATTGAATGTGTGGATAATAATGTGAAAAATGTCAGAATGTATAACGGCTCTACAAACCTACCCTCTGGACTTCAGTTTTATACAGTAAATATCCATACTGAATGTTAAAAACCTTATAAAAGGAACAACTTTTCCCAGATGCAGATTCTAAGAAAATAATTGAAATATCATGCACTTTTATATGCAAATGTGATGTATGGGTTTTAAAAATGCTATATTAATCAAGTAGAGATTTAATTTATTACCTATTGTCTTAAAGTGTTTAGGTTGATATATTTTTAATCTGGACTGTATGGAAGTGGAGAGTTATTCTCTTGGAGAAATGAAGTATTTTTGCTCAGTTTACCAGAGGACAAGGATGTAATCATATTCATCTTACCCATAGCAATATTTGATCCATGAATGTGAGTGTTTGTTGAATGAGGAAACTGTGATGGTAAAAGTGAAAAAAAAATTTTTTTGGAAATTATACACAGTGTTCAAAAGGAAAATTTCCAACTAGTATATTAAAACAAAAATGTATTTTTTGATTTGGGGCATATCTTACCTCTGTCTTTGCCAAAAGTTTTAAATTGAAAGTTTTCTTTCCCTCCTATGGCAATATATTTCAAGTTTTTATAATGGAAATCATTTTACAGAGAACATTTTGTGGCAAACTTTGGAACTGATTGCTATTAGTCAATGTTTATATTTGAAATAGATCTTCACTGTCTTAAATCTCAATATCAGAGATTTACATATTCTTAAGACTGTAAGGATTATATTAAGTAATTTCAATTTGATCTTCAAATAACTCACAGGTCTCATACAATGCTCTGAAAAAATTTAGCTTGAGCTGAATCTAGAAAAATCTTAACACTCTTTTTTAAAATGAAAATGAAAGAATTTATGTGGTATGAAAATACCCCAATTTACTATATAAGATGTTTTAGTAGGTGTTTATTCTCTCCGAGTAAATTTATAGCAAATCAAGTAGAATTAATATCAGAGAAATGGCTTTTGTATTTCTTTAATTTAAAAGCCTTTTACTTGTATGGTAATTTATACAAATGGATAATATGTCTTAGAAATCAGAAGAGTCCTGAAAAAGAAATCCCTGGAATTCAGTACATTTGATAAAAGCAATGAAAATTTTGAAATACTCATCATTCTTATTAAAAAAAAACATTTTTTAATTGAAGGATAATTGCTTTACAGAATTTTGTTGTTTTCTGCTAAATATCAACATGAATCAGCCATAGGTATACATATGTCTCCTCCTTGAACCTCCCTCCCATCTCCCTCTCCATTTCACCAGTCTAGGTTATTACAGAGCCCTTGTTTGAGTTCCCTGAGTCATACAGCAAATTCGCATTGACTGTCTGTTTTACATGTGGTAATTAAGTTTCCATGTTACTCTCCCCATACATTTCACCCTCTCCTTCCTCCCTCCCCACACTGCTGTGTCCGTAAGTCTGTTCTCTATTTCTGTTTCTTCATTGCTTCCCTGTAAATAAATTCATCAGTACCATCTTTCTAGATACCACATATATGCATTAGTATGCAATATTTCTCTTTCTCTGACTTACTTCACTCTGTATAATATGCTATAGGTTCATCCACCTGATTAGAAATGATTCAAATGTGTTTTTTAATGGCTGAGTAGTATTCCTTTGTGTATATGTACCACAGCTTCTTTATTCATTCATCTGTTGATAGCCATCTAGGTTGCTTCCATGTTCTAGCTATTGTAAATCGTGCTGCAATGAACATTGGGATACATGTGTCTTTTTCAATTTTGGTTTCTTCAAGGTGTATCCCTAGTAGTGGAATTGCTGGGTCATATGGTGGTTTTATTACTAGTTTTTTAAGGAATCTCCATACCCTTTTCCCTAGTGCCTATATCAATTTACATTCCCACCAACAGTGCAAGAGTGTTCCCTTTTCTCCACAACCTCTCTAGCATTTATTGTTTGTAGACTTTTTGATGATGGCCATTCTGACCAGGGTGAGGTGATATCTGATTGTAGTTTTGGTTTGCATTTCTCTAATAATGAGCAATCATCATTCTTTAAAGTACTGAGCAGTAATGACTGAGGATGTCTAAAGATGGAAATATGAGCAGACACTAAAGGGATTCTGAAAAGAACAACTGTTATTACCTTCTAGAGGTAATAATTATAATAATAGTGATAATAATGGTGATAACTAATATTTATTGAGTCTATATGTGCTCATTAACTCATTTCTTTGTCTCAACAATTGAATGAAATTATAGTATTATCTCCATTTACTGATATAGATGAGTAAATTGAAGCACAGGAAAATAATATAATTAACCCAAGGTTAGCTCTAAGATTTGAGTGTAGTCTCGCTCAGGTCCCCATTTCTAACTGCCATGTTTTGTAAATGAGAAAGAATGATATTAGGTATAAGATAAATTTAAATCTGAGTTCAAATCTCAAATTTTTGACTTTGCTTCTGGTGTGATATTGGTTTAGTTATCTGTCTTTTCCATACCTATTTCTTCATCTATAAAGGAAGCTAGCAATATCTCCTTTTAGAATAATTGTTCAGGTAATTTATGCAAATAATTTAGTAAATACAAAACACTACTTAAAGGCTAGAGGTTTTTTTTCATCTTATATTTGAAGAAGTTACTTTGCTAGTTTTAGTTCTTTGTAAGAAATTCATTATTATTTAAAATCTGAACTTGTTTTTATTATTTAGAAGAGAGACATTTTTAAAAGTGTTTGCATGATTGCGGAAATATATATCTTTACTAAATTTATTGATTGGTAAAAGTTATACTTTTTTCTGAGGCTTAAATGGAAGAAAATATGCCATGATAAAACTATCATCCTTTGCCTTTATTCTTCCCCATTTATTGCTAAATTAATTAATTCAGCAAGTATTTATTGAGCGCCTATTACATGTCAGAGACGACACACACGAATGTGGGGATACAGCGATGAAAGAAAGCAAATGCATTTGCCTTCATGAAGCTTATTTGAGTAGGAGAAGACAACAGTGTTGTTAAATCAGTAAGCTACACAGCTAGTTATAAGAGCACTATGGCAAAACACAAATTAGATCAGGGAAATGGGAATCAGGAGGACCGAGGGAAGTGAACTTTTCTGTAAGGTTGTTGATGCTGGCTTTTTTTAAAAAGATGGTATTTGAGCAGGGACTCAGAGAAACTGCAGGAGCTGACCACGTGGACAGCCGAGGGAACATCAGTGCAGGGGCTGTGTGTGAGTCAGCACAGAAGCCGGCGCAGCTGTCACAGAGGGAGGGAGGTGCGAGGCGAACCGTCATCTCCAGGGCAATGGACATCAGGTCACGGAAGACCTCAGACTTTGGAGAGGAGAGCTGCTGCGGGGTATTTCACATAGGAGTACTTAATCTGTAAAAAGGTTGTTTTGGGTACAGAGTTGACAATAGATTATTAGAACAAAGATGGAAGCGGGGAAGATATCCAAGTTAAAGAAGACGCAGCTGTGGAGTTGGTGTCTTGACAGATTGAATGTGGGGTAATATTACATAAGGGCATGACTCTCCCAGTGTGTCCACCATAGGACAAAACAGCTTATTTTGTAGGAAGATGAAAATCTGCAAGTGTGCTCCATCTGCACACTCATGCCTAGTAAAACACCATGCCTATCCCTGGCTCTTCCTGAGGAAGTCTAGCCGTACTCTTGACCCTGGCTGTTTGTTCTTCTGTGCATCTCTATTGTTGCTAATTGAACCTGGGATAGACTGCTTATATAGTGGGTATAATCTACAACCTGTGCAGAAATGTAGCTTTGCTTAGTTTTCAATGACTGTCCCATTTTAGATCTATTTCATCACTTTAGGGATTTTTTAATTCTGTTTTAGAAACAATGAAGAATTAAGCCAAAGACTTTTGAATTGTGGTACTGGAGAAGACTCTTGAGAGTCCCTTGGACTGCAAGGAGGTCAAACCAGTCAATCCTAAAGGAAATCAACACCAAATATTCATTAGAAGCACTGATCCTGAAGCTGAAGCTCTAATACTTTGGACACCTGAAGCAAAGCGCCAACTCACTTGATGCTGAAAATGTTGAAGGCAAAAGAAGGAGATGGCAGAAGATGAGATGGTTAGATAGCATCGCTGACTCAATGGACATGAATCTGAGCAAACTCCAGGAGACAGCAGAGTATAGGGGTGCCTGGTATGCTGCAGCGCATGGGATTTCAAAGAGTTGGACACGACTTAGCGAATGGACAGCAATAGAAACACCCAAATTAAGAATGCTTCTCTCCTTTCTTGTCAGGGTGGTCTTGGACATGAGGAAGAAGGTGACACCAGGCCTCAGACGTATCTGTCTTCTGCTGGCACTGGATGAATCTCATCAAGTGTAGCCTTTGGNCTTTGGCTGCAAAGAATATAATCAATCTGATTTCGGTGTTGACAATCTGGTGATGTCCATGTGTAGAGTTTTCTCTTGTGTTGTTGGAAGGGCGTTAGGCAGAAGATAGCTGGATTCTGATTTCTGTTTTTGCATTCAGTCTCTTTTGATGTTGCTTTTGCTGAAGTGTGTAGAGAAAATCTAAGCTTACCCAAATATGTGTTTGGGAAAGGGGAGTGTATACTTATAGCCTTTCAGGTTAATTGTGGATATTTTTCTTTGTTACAATGCTAAAACTGGACAAGTGGTATTTTCTTAGAGGCTATTTGTAATGTGGAATCTGAAACCGAGTCAAAGACCTTTTCACACTCTGCTACATTAAAAACTATTAGGTTATCTTGCCTAAGAATGGGTGTTTTACCATTATAATGGTTGCACTACATATAATGATTTTTGTAACCTCGTACATCAGTTGTTTGGAAAATACTGGTTTACTATTCAGATCTTCCAAACATTGGTACATTTTAATATATAATATTAAAAGATCGTATTTGTTAATATCACCCTCAGTCTCATCAGAGAAAGTATTTAAATAATAGTATGCTGTTAAGCTCCAGGTAATGCATACAAGATCTACAACATTCTTATTTTCACTTGAAAGCTCAAATTTTCTCATTGGCAATAAATACTGTTATTTATTTATTGTTAATTGTTTTTCTTAAAGTGACAGGCTCACTTTTTTTGTTAGTACAAGTCTTAAAATTCTCAAGTTTGAATAATCATAGTTCCTGCCATTCTTTTAAGTCAAAATGATGTTCTGTGAGTGAGGAGACTAGTTTTTGTCAGACTAAATAAATTAAGAAAGAAGTTCAATTTGCAACTCAAATAATTGCTCAGGTGCTTTTCCTTGAGACAGCTATCTACTTCAGTGTATGGTGGAGGTACTCCAGGTATGCGTCCCATTTTGAAACAGAGAAACATTAAAAGGATAGGTATTGAGGGGATGAAGTTGAATGGTATTAATAATTCTTAACTGCCTTGTTGCGTGTTTTCTTAACTGAAGCTGACTTTGTAAATGAGTGTGTAATGGTGGGGAATACAGTGAGCAGGAGACTTCTGTTAAAGCACCAGCAGTTTGACCCATGATTACTCTTGCAAAAACAGTGAAAATATCAGCACAATGACAAGGGAATATGATAAACTGATATTATTATGAAAATAGTTCTGACCATGCTGATTCCCTGTAAAGGGCTTGGGTCTGCCGGGGGACCACAGACTCTGCTTTGAGAGCCATGTGAGCACTGAGTAAGGCTCTGTACCGCCGCAGAGGTCTTGCCCACCAGTTAGTCTCCTGGATAACATCCACCAGCTGATGCTAAAATCAGTTGCCAATTACTGTTGGGCCTGAATATTTATACTTATTTTTTAAAAAACTGATAGATTATTGCTGTTACTATTGATACTAAAGTTGTACATGCACTTGGAAATGAAAATTCAAATGCTTCTCCCTGGTCCCGTACTCCAGCCTCGTTTATCAAAGGTAAGTAACCATTCTTATCCGAATTGTGTTGATTGCCTCCGTAATACCAACTATCATTCACCTTATCATCTTAGTTTGTCAACTTGAGGCATCCTCTGTTGGTTCACACATGAAAGACGAGAGGTTTGGCTCATTTAGACCCTTATTCCTTGATGCATGTAAATGTTTAACTCACTTACCGTCTTGGTCATCTTCCTATTTTTTTTAAGCATATATTTATGTTTTTTGTTCTTTTGGTTACGTTTGTGGCCTTAAATAATGTATTTAAAAATAGATTTTTGCTGAACTTACGACAGGCCAGAAGCAGACCAGAATATTCTCCAAACAGAAGTGAGGGAGGAGGGATTGAAATACTCAGACCCCACTCCTGCCTCCAGCTTTCCCACCTAGATAATTTGTGGCTCCTGCCTGTGGCAGAATGTGTGAGAGCCACGGAGAGCCACATGTCACAATAAATATGGTGATAAATATGGTGATAAAATGGAACAAGGGAAGGAGCTGGTACCAACGATCTCATTTGACTTTTTCCACTGAAGGATGGGGAAATTGAGGCCTTACAGGAAAACTTACTCAGTGTTGTTTTGGTTAAGAACCAATATCGGGGCCAACATCTATATTAGTCCAATCGATTCTGTCTGCGATTCCAGTTGTACTTAGGATATCCTTAATTGGGGACAGAAGCAACATGGTTTCATCAAGTTGATCCCAGCTGGGAATGAAAATTGGTCATTATTACATTTTCATAGCTTGTTATTGTTTTTAAAGTTAGAATCTTTAACTTCTTTTAAATTTGTCAATTTATTTATCTGTCTGTAAAGCAGACCGTTTGTTTTTGATAGTATATGTTTTGTGGGCTTTAAAAAGTTTTGTTTACTTTGAAAGACATAAATTAAGTTCTAAAAAAGTACACTGTAGCCCTAAGAGTATATTGCATCTTGAGCTTGCATTTCTGGTTAAAGTGGTTGAAACTAAAAAATTCAGATTGAGAATAGTATTTACCAAATAGAAAAAAGAAGACCAATCTTTCTGGTCCAACTGTATAAATTATGCATAATATTTAAGAGCAAGATCTGCCTTCCATTTCACTTATTGATTTGAAGAAAAGCGTTTTGGCATCAGAAATGCAGACAGCAGGCATTTCCTATACCTAATTTATTCCCTCATAACCAAGAAACAGCTTGATATAGACGGTTTTATGTGAGATTTGTCACAGATCCTGGGTGCTTTGGAAATGTTTCACATTTCATTCAGTTTAATTCTATTTTCTATGTGAAAAAATGTGGGTAAATACATTCTTCCTAGCAATATCTTGGAGACTTTATACTGTGAGTATTTAATTTGTGGAATTTGCTTTGACTTCTGTGGAAGGAATTGATAGGCAAATAAAATATTTGACCTGAATCTGGCTAGTGGATGTCTTTTTTAAACACTGACAGTATTCATGATTCTTCTTTTTATAAAAAGGAGATGGTGAAAATATAGCAGGTTCCAATTTTAGTGATCTATTAATCTTTGTGTCTATAACTTTTGGGAATAGACTGAGAAATGATAGAAACTCAATGAGTAAGATAAGTACAGGATTAAAGGAAGAAGGTGGAAGTGGAGGGCAAGAATAAATTTCACCTGCTAATAAATAAATGAATACATTTTTGTGATTTTGTTAAGAAATTGAATATATAGAGAACTGTGTAGACAATAAATCAAGGATAAAATAGCAGGAACTTGTAGTAGCACTGGATGGGGAGAAATGGCCCTTAAATTCTCTTAGCTACTGTTGGCCACAGGTGAAAGGCATACTCAAAGTAAATTCTAGGTTTTTCTGGGAATGGAATCAATGACACATTGTGTCTTTAGCTCTTATCCTCAAAGCATAAATTAATGGCTTGACCTTATAAAGTTTAGTTTGCTTTTAGGTCAAGTGAAAAGAAGTTAAACATGTCAAGCCAACACAAATAGTTTCTCAAGGATTATCCACCGCAGGGATTCATTGCTCTTTCCATGACTCCTAACTGTTTGGGGAAGGGTGTGTGTGTGCGTGGGGTCGGGTGGGCAGGATGAAGGCAGTACCCATGCTGTAGCTGGTAACCACGCTGTGTCAGTTTTGGCAGAATAGAACTCAGCCTTAGAGAGTAATTTGAAAATAGAGAAATCCCTTCCTTCTGAACTATTTGAACTGTTCAGTGCCTCCTCATCTGTGAGCCTTAAGCATATCTCCTGGAAAATGCAGTGCTGCTATCTCTTGAAAGTAAAATATTGTAAGTCATTATAAGCCACTAACATTGATGGGGTTGGTTTATTAACCACTCACCAGCTGGTCTCAGAGTAAATAGAATATAGGATGGCACACATAGAAAATTGGGGGTCAGATGTATCCTAGACTGGAGAACTGTGTGTCTGGGAGATAATCCTATGAAGAATCAACTGGTGTATGATGACAGGGTGGGTTGCAACATGGGAAAGCCTGATGTTTAGAAAAGAAAGGGACTGGAATAGAGAAAAGAAAGTTCTGTGGAAAATGTAGATAAATGTCTAACTCTCCTGACCCCCTCCTTTTTTTTTTGGCAGAGACGGTCTGTTTTGCTAGATTTTTAAGGAGAGAGAGACTAGCTGCTACTGCTGCTGCTAAGTCGCTTCAGTCGTGTCCAGCTCTCCCATCAGGCTCCCCTATCCCTGGGATCCTCCATATAAAGCTCTAAAGAAAGCAGCTGATTTGTAGGGAGCAAAGCAGAGCACTAGGAGTAAGGGATGCTAATACTTCAGGTTTTCAAGTCCGTTAAGTATCAGTTATGTGCCCTTCTCACTTTTCTGGTCTCATGAGTGACCCTAGGAAATGTTTTATATCTACTAGAACTAAACAAAAACTAACTAATATTGATTAGAGGATCTGTTTAAGGTTATATCATTAAAAAGAAAACTCATGTCTTCCTGGGAAGTTTTCCATGCATCTTTCCGTTTTGAATTGTATTAGTGGTATCTATGTTCTATGACCACCTCCCACTTGGTCACAGGCAAACACCAACTATCAAACAAATGCCGTCTTGTCACCTAAAATCACCAGGCTCAAACTCTTTTCTTATCACAGTTTATTGTTGTACATATGAGGTACCATGCTACTATCAGAATTATATCCAGTTTTTTTATTTTAAAAAACTCAGAAAAAAAAAGTTTCCATTAATTTTCATTCAATGTGAATGACAAGAATATTATAGCTATAAACACTGAAATAACCATTTCATTTCTTCCTGAGGAAGTTTCATATTTTAAGCAATGAAAACAGAATGCCATACAAAGCTAGTTTGAAATCACATTATCTGTTTCTTTCCCCATGTGTATTTATGTTACTTTCAGAAGAACATAACAACCACCCGGAGTATCCAACGTAGTATGTGTGCGTGTCCCCTAGAATTTGAGTTGTCTTCCAGATACACTGAGTGATCAAAATTCCTTTCAAAGGTTTGCTGCTCTAGGTAGCATAATATCTATATTATGAATGAGTAACTTTCTCCTTTCATCCCACAAGCATCCAGTGTGTTTTTGACATTTCTTAAAGGGTAAGCTATTTAGTTGACTCAGTTTATCCAGACAGAATTACACCATTAGGAGCTTTGTTTAGAAGTTTAAATGCACATCTCATCCTTGGAGCGCAAATGCATTGTTTTTCTTTCCCTTTCCTTTTTTTTTTTAATCAGTAAAAATGTTGTCAAAATGAAAACACAATACCATATATAACTCCTGGGGCCTGTTCTCACTATGTTTGACCCTCTTAAGCTAATTTTCTTAAAATAGTGAAGATTAAAGGCTGTATTCATCTTCTAGTATGTTAGGCATGTGCTGTTCAAAACGGTAGCGGTAAGCATGAAGACTGACTTTATCATCTTTGTCCAAATGACTTTGATACTGCTTTTACTGTCAGGGATCTTAAAATCTGGTTCTTTGTCTAATTCTTTCTGCTAATAGCTTGTTTGTTTAAAAATTGGCTTATCATTTGGGTATACAAAACTTTAAAACATTTAATTTTTATAATACAATTTTAGAAATGAATAGTTAGTGAAAGTATCTCAAAATTTGTTTTCTAATTAGTGAATAGTTGATAGAGTTCAATTTCACATATTATAATGGTCATTATAATGGCCATAATAGTTTCATATTATAATGAAACTATTTGGGCATAATTTTTTTAAATCATACTTTTGATTACATTCATAAAAGCTTATAAAGTCATAGCAAGGAATTTATTTACTACTTAAATTTCTTATGTGTATAGTATATTTAAAAACTAAGTAAATATAAGTACAGGAAAATCAGCATGACATTCTTTTCTTTTTTTGAATACTTTATTAATCATATAATCATTAAAAATTTAAGTGTAAAATATATTTTAAGAATCATGCCTGGCTCATCTTGGTACTTCCTCCATTTAATTTAGTAGCTAACCCATAAAATTAACTGTGTTCTACTGTCTTTCATGAAAGTGATGTACAAAATGTTCTAAAAAAATGGCACTTGGCTTTGATTATCTTTTTCTGCCTTGTACCATTGCAAATCTGAGATTAAAAATCATACATTTGTTTTTTGTCACAGATCTCTGCATTATACAATTTCATTTTGAATTATCTGAAAAAATGTAATTTTTCTGTATTTAAACGTAAATAACCCAACATATCATCTGGAGAAACTGTCCTAAGATTTCAGTTAATAGGTTTTTAATAGGTTTAATGCTTGGGAGCATTAAGAAAAAGTTGTTTACATTAAAAAGTCTCTGTTTCTGGAGATGACATAGACCTCAGATTCTGAGCAAACATTTCTGTAGAACCAGTGAGAACTGGAGTTGATCTGCAGCTCACAGCAAAGGGACATAAGTCGTCAATCAGATATCTTCAGACCCCTACAATTTCTTGCGTTTAGAGGATTTAGTCAGTACACTTTATATTGCTTCTTACTGTTTTGGTATACTCAGTGTGTTTCTATTTCCCATCCAATAGCTGGTACAACATACCTTTCAGAATAATAATTATGTAATGATAGAAACATTGGAAACTTTTATAGAAATGCACTAGACTATGTGGATGAAAAATCACTTTTTTCCTTCTATAATACTTATCTTTTTTTTTTTTAATGCAGATAAAGCTCAGATATAACTTTACCATTCTCTGATCTAGGACAAATTGTAAATTATAATTCTTTCTAAATACTTCAGTGGATTTATATTTTTGCAAGCAGTTTTCACGGGCATTAGGCCTCTAGTGCTTTATGCTACATTGTGATGTTTACTTTTTGTTTTGTAGGACACTTTATAGAATCAAAGAATAAGAAAACATTCTACAGGCAAACAGCAGCCTAAAAGTCTACAGAGACATAATCTTAGTTGATATATAAAAGTGTAAATATTACTACGAAATGGAACAGTTCTGCATTGGTATTTGATATTTATATTGGTTGCTATTGATTAACACATGAGTGCACAGTAGTCTCCAATAACCCCACAGGCTCAGATATGGGTTAAGAGAAAGGCCATAGGCCTCAAGGCTTGTAACAAATACTTTTAGTTTAGTTTTGTTTCTAATCATCCACGTGCCAGCACATGGAAAGAACTTTGTTTTTCTATTCTCATTTGAAGAGGTATATTTTTAAACCACCTTTTTGGTAGCTCCTGGAAGCTCTGGGAGAGGCGAGCATTCCACGGAGATGCATTCTCGAGCTTTCTCACAGTGCTATCTCACTTTCTGCAGCTCCTGCCTCAGCCAGGATGGCAGAGGCTGCCCCAGTCTGTGCAGCAGCTTGGAGAGTTCCACGTTGTGGTCACGATAGTAGCTGGATAGAAATGCTCTGCTCTGAGGTGGGAGGAGAAGATACAAGGACATTCACTTTTATTTGTTGGAGTATACTTAATACACTTTGATGTTGTTTATTTATATCTGTAGGTATTTACATAGTGGCTTAAAATTGATTTTAAGCATATAGACTACTTATTTAGCACGATAGTCAACAAAAGAGTCCAAAATATAATACTTGGGTGCAACCTCAAAAATGACAGAATGATCTTGGTTCATTTCCAAGGCAAACCATTCAGTATCATAGTAATCCAAGTCTATGCCCCAACCACTGATGCCAAAGAAGCTGAAGTTGACTTGTTCTATGAAAACCTATCACACCTTCTAGAACTAGCACCCCCAAAAGACGTCCTTTTCATCACAGGGGACCGAAATGCAAAAGTAGGAAGTCAAAAGATACCCAGAATAACAGACAAGTTTGGCCTTGAAGTACAAAATGAAACAGGGCAAAACCTAACAGAGTTTTGTCAAGAGAACATGTTAGTTATAGCATTTCCAATAACTCAAAAGATGACTCTACATATGGACATCACCAGATGGTGATGAAATCATACTGCCTATGTACCTTGCAGCCAAAGATGGAGAAGCTCTATTCAGTTAGTGAAAACATGACCTGGAGCTGACTGTGGCTCAGATCATGAGCTCCTTGTTGCAAAATTCATGCTTAAACACAAGAAAGTAGGGAAAACCACCATTCAGCTTTGACCTAAATCAAATCCCTTATGATTATATAGTGGAAGTAACAAATATATTCAGGGGATTAGAGCTGGTAGACACAGTGCTTGAAGAACTATGGACGGAAGTTTGTAATACTGTACCCAAGGCAGTGACCGAAACCATCCTAACGAAAAAGACATTCAAGAAGCTGAAGTGGTTGTTTGAGGAGGCTTTACAAATAGCTGAGGAAAGAATATAAGTGAAAAGCAAGGGAGAAAGGGAATGATATACCCATCTGAATGCAGAGTTCTAGAGAAGAGCAAGGAGAGATAAGAAGGCCTTGTAAAATAGAGGAAATAGAGGAAAACAGTAGGATGGGGAAGACTAGAGATATCGTCAAGAAAATTGGAGATCTCAAGGGAACATTTCATGCCCAGACGGGCATGACGAAGGACAGAAATAGTAAGGACTTAACAGAAGCAGAGAGATTAAGAGGTGGCAAGAATACACAGAAGAACTATACAAGAAAGTTCTTAATGACCCAGATAACCACGATGATATGGTCACTCACCTAGAGCTGGACATCCTGGAATGTGAGGTCAGATGGACCTTAGGAAGCACTACTATGAACAAAGCTAGTGGAGGTGATGGAATTTCAGCTGAGTTATTTCAAATCCTAAAAGATGATGCTGTTAAAGTGCTGCACTCAATATGTCAGCAAATTTGGAAAACTCAGCAGTAGCTACTGGACAAGGTCAGTTTTCATTCCAATCCCAAAGAAAGGCAATGCCAAAGAATGTTCAAACTATTGGACAGTTGTCCTCATTTTACATGTTAGTAAGGTTATGCTCAAAGTCCTTCAAGCTAGGCTTCAGCAGTCCGTGAACTGAGAACTTCCAGATGTACAAACTGGATTTAGAAAAAGCAGAGGAACCAGAGATCAAATTGCCAACATTTGCTGGATCATGGAGAAAGCAAGTGAGTTCTATAAAAAACATCTGGAAGGTCCATCTAGTCAAAGTTATGGTTTTTCCAGTAGTCATGTATGGATGTGAGAGTTGGACCATAAAGAAGGCTGAGTGCTGAAGAAGTGAAGCTTTTGAACTGCGGTGCTGGAAAATACTCTTGAGAGTCCCTTGGACAGCAAGGAGATTAAACCAGTCAATCCTGAAGGAAATCAACCCCTGAATATTCACTGGAAGGACTGATGCTGAAGCTGAAGCTCCAGTACTTTGGACACCTGAGGCAAAAGAGCTGACTCATTGGGAAAGACCCTGATGCAGAGAAAAATTGAAGGCAAAAGTAGAAGGGAGTGGCAGAGGATGAGATGGTTGGATAGTTTCACTGACTCAATGGATATAAATTTGAGCAAACTCCGAGAGATAGTGGAGGACAGAGGACTGGGGCGTGCTGCAGTCCATGGAGTTACAAAGAGTCAGACATGACTTAGCGGCTGAACAACAAAACATAGTGACTCTTCTTCAAAATACACACTCCAAACATGTAAATGTTTTCACTAGGGAAAAGGCTTTTGTATTAAATATGTGGTTTATTTGTACAGAATTAAATTTTCAAATAGCTAGATTGAGTTTAGAAATATAGCTGTAACATCTGATTGGTTCCAGTATTATGCTCTATTAAAACTGTTCTAGCTTTGGAGCAAGAGTTGGCTTGATAAATCTATAAAATAAAACACTCTTTTGTCATTATTTTACATGTAGAATTTGAAGACAATATTTTTTTAAGAGCACATTTAAAGCATACACAAAATACTCACTGTTAAAACAGTACTGTGGTAAACCTTAAAATTACAGTAGGTAAATCAGATAAACCTATAACCTGATATATTTGCACTATTTGACCCAAGGAAGGAAAGCAATGCCTTGTAAACTATCCTGATTTACAAGGAGGTAGATTTCCCTTCAATAAAGGAAAATATTTTAATAATTGAAATTGTAAGAAATGGAACGTGCTGTGTTGTAAGGTGGTGTTTAGTGGGGTTTATATGTAGTTCAAATGACTGTGGTTGGGAATGTCATGGAGGGTGGGTTTCTGGATCTTTATCTGTACCTCTCTGCTTTACTATTCTGAGGGTTTCAGTTCAGTTGAATCTTTAAAAGATTAACTTTAAATTAATCTTATTTTCTTCTGCTGTTCTCTTAAAATATCATATCTGGTACCCCATCTTAAATACCATAGAAAAACATGTCATTTTATGTTGATAACTTCAGTGTAACATAGTGGTTTTTGCAGTAATTACGATCACTAGAACAAGACTGAACATTAGAGCTGTACTGTAACCATCACTGTGATCAAGGAAGAACCCAAACCTTTGTGTGGCTCATGTGTCAGTCTCCCTGCTTTTCTCTGTTTTGGGTCTCAGTCATCAGCTCTAAAATCACCGACAGGCCCTGCTAGCATACCCTGGCCAGAGAAAGGTGGAGACAAAACATATTCCCAGATCCTCTGTCTGGGGGCCTGATCATTCTGTGCCTCCTCTGCTGCCAGCCAGACTTGGAATCCAGGGACTGAGCCCGAGGCCTTTGTATAGAGGCTTCGCTACAGTTCTCTCCTTACATCTCCTTTTGCATTGCTCCTCTTTATGAAAGAAGCCCTGGGGCAACAGCAGCCTGGGACTGCCTACATCCTGCCAGCTTGCTCCCCTATATTTCCCGCGTGACAAAGGGTTCTCCAGCATCTCAACTAACTTTAGAATTGAACCTCCTGAGATCCACATTCTTCCTACATTTCCTTGGGGTTTTGTATCAGTATCGTACCTCCTGATATGGAGGATTATCTCAACTACATCTCAATGTATTGGCTTTTTTGGCATTATTTTCAAACCTGACAGCCTGTATCAGCAGCCAAACCCTTGTCCTATGCCCTATTAAGTGAGTATGTTGGTCCCCATAATCAAGTACGCCTTCTTCTGCTCCCTCCTATGGCAAGATAACTGATATGAGATTTGTAAAGTACAACACGTCCTATTTGAGAGTCTAACATGTTCAGGCCAAAAATTATTAGGACAGAATTCAGTGGTATGCAAAATTTACATACATTGTTATCTGATGATTGTTCAGAAAGGGTACTATTTTAGATTGCAAATCAGATAGAATATATGCTAATGTATGCCAGTGTAGTCCATTTCATGCAAACTCACATGAAATTAATGTAATAAAAGGAATAATAATGTATACTTCTATAATATAAAACATGATAAAAGAAGAAATCATATAATAAATTCAGTATCAGTTTGTTTATTGGACTATTATTAAAGAAACTATTAAGTGCTTTTGATTTGGAGAGGTAATTGACTAAGTGGTTCATTCAAAATGTCAGCTTTTATTCCTTTCCTATAATATATTTTGATAAACAGAGCCAAAGTGGAAGCCAAATAATCCACCAGATTGTAATTTCCAGGATCAAAAGTATCCTGATGATTCGATGATACTTGCGGGGAAGGGTACTGGTGTTTTTTCTGTAGTAGAAGGAGACGCAAGCAGTGTGGTGACAGTGCTGCCCACTCGAATCTGTTCCACACATTTGTGTTTCTGTTACCTCCAGGAAAGAGGCCTTACTCTCCCCTCCTGTCTGGGCATTATCTGTATGAAGTCAGCCACGCTACTCCCTCAAATAAATGTATATGTAGAGATATAATGATATAATAAGAAAAATAAATTTGGTNCAAAATAAAAACACATTTAATTTAGCATAAAACATGAAATACCTAGGGATAAATTTAAAACAAAATATGTGCAAGATCTGTGTACTGACAACAATTGTTAAGAGAAATTACAGAAGACACAAAAGAAGAGCTGTACCGTATTCACAGATTAGAAGACTAAATATTTTTAAAATATCAATTCTCTCCAGATTTATCTAGAGATTCACTAGTTCAATCAAAATTCCAGTGGACATTTTTTGGGTATAAATTAAAAAGATGATTATAAAATGTATATGGAAATAAAAGCTAACAATTTGTTTTAAATAAGCCAAAACAATTTGAAAGAGGAGATCAAAGCTGGAGATCTTATACTATTTTATTTAAAGATTTACTATAACGCCACAATAATGAAGCCTATGTAGTACTGGAACCAATGGATCAATGAACAAAATAGAATCTAGAAACAGACCAACTCATCTACAGTCAACTGATTTTTAAAAGTAGTTCAGTGGGAAAGGACAGTCTTTTAAGCAAATGGAACTGGGAAAATTGGATATCTATATGGAAAATATGAATATCAATCCCACACTCTGAGCTTTGAAGAATTGATGTTTTTGAACTGTGGTGTTGGAGAAGACTCTTCAGAGTCCCTTGGACTGCAAGGAGATCCAACCAGTCAATCCTAAAGGAAATCAGTCCTGAATATTCATTGGAAGGACTGATGCTGAAGCTCCAATACTTTGGCCACCTGATGTGAAGAACTAACTATTGGAAAAGACCCTGATGCTGGGAAAGGTTGAAGGCAGGAGTAGAAGGGGATGACAGAGGATGAGATGGTTGAATGGCATCACCGACTCGATGGACATGAGTTTAAGCAAGCTCTGAGAGTTGGTGATGGACAGGAAAGCCTGAGGTACTACAGTCCATGGGGTCTCAAAGAGTCGGAAGCAACTGAGCAAGTGAACTGAACTGATAGTTGATTTACAATGTTGTGTTAATTTTTGCTATACAACCAAATGACCAGTTGTACATACATATATATTCTTTTCCATTATGGTTTATCCTGGGACGTTGACTATAGTTCCCGGTGCTATACAGTAGGACCTTGTTGTCCACCCATTCTATATATAATAGTTTGCATCTATTAACCCCAAACTCCCAGTCCACCCCCCCGACTCACCCCTTTGTTGTTGTTCAGTCACTGAGTCATGTATGACTCTTTGCAACCTCATGAATGGCAGCATACCTGGCTTCCCTCTCCTTTGCTATCTCCTGGAGTTTGTTCAGGCTCATGTCCATTGTGTCAGTGATGACATCCAACCATCTCATCCTCTGTCACCCCCTTTTCCCTTACTCTCAATCTTTCCCAGCATCAGGGTCTTTTCCAATGAGTTGGCTCTTCACATCAGGTAGCCAAAGTATTGGCACTTCAGCTGCAGTCCTTGCATGAATATTGATTGGCTTCATCTCCTTGATGTCCATGGGACTCTCTAGAGTCTTCCCAGCACTACAGTTTGAAAACATCAGTTCTTCAGCGCTCAGCCTTCATTATGGTCCAACTCTCATATTCATTATGACTACTGGAAAAAACATAGCTTTGACTATATGGACCTACGTCAGCAAAGTGATATCTCTGCTTTTTAAAACACTGTCTAGGTTTGTCATAGCTATTCTTTCAAGGAGAAAGTGTGTTTTATTTTGTGTCTGCAGTCACCATCTGCATAGATTTTGGAGCCCAAGAAAATGAAATCTGACACTATTTCCACATTTTCCTCATTTATTTGCCATGAAGTGCTAGGACTGGATGCCATAATTTCGTTTTATGACTGTTGAGTTTTAAGTCAGCATTTTCACTCTCCTTTTTCACCTTCATCAAGAGGCTCTTTAATTCCTCTTTACTTTCTGCCATTAGAGTGGTATCATCTGTATATCTGAGGTTGTTGATATTTCTCCTGGCAATCTTGATTCCAGCTTGTGATTCATCCAGCCTGGCGTTTCGAATGATGTACTCTGCATTTAAGTTAAATAAGGAGGTTTCGACATATAGCCTTGATGTACTCTTTTCCCATTTTGGAACCAGTCTGTTGTTCCATGTCCAGTTCTAACTGTTGTTTCTTGTTCTACATACAGGTTTCTCAGGAGGCAGGTAATGAGGTCTGGTATTCCCATGTCATTAAGAATATTCCACAGTTTGCTGTGATCTACATAGTCAAAGGCTTTAGCATAGTCAGCGAAGCAGAAGTAGATTTTTTTGGCATTCCCTTGCCTTTTCTATGATCTAGTGTATATTGGCAATATGATCTCTTGTTCCTCTACCTTCTCTAAATTTAGCATGGACACCTGGAAGTTCTTGGTTCACCTATTGCTGAAGCCTAGCTTGACAAATGTTGAACATAATCCTGCTGGCATGTGAAATGAGTGCCACTGTGTGATAATTTGAACATTCTTCAGCATTGCCTTTCTTTGGGATTGGAGTGAAAACTGACCTTTGCCAGTCCTGTGGCCACTGCTGAGTGTTCCAAATTTGCTGGCATATTGAGTGTAGCACTTTAACAGCATCATATTTTAGGATTTGAAATAGCTCAGCTGGAATTCCGTCACCTCTGTCTGCTTTGTTCACAGTGATGCTTCTTAGGGCCCACTTGACTTCACACTCCAGGATGTCTGGCTCTAGGACAATTGCCTCTTTGCAACTGGAAGTCAGTTCTCTATGTCTGTGAGTCTGTTTCTCCTTCATTTGTGTCATATTTTAGATTCTACATATAAGTGATGTCCTATGGCATCTTTCTCTCTCAGACTCCATTCGCTTAGTGTGATCATCTCTAGTGGCATCCATGGTGCTGTAAATGGCATTCTTTCTTTCTTTTTCATGGCCGAGTA
The DNA here is from genome assembly GCA_006410875.1 of Neotragus pygmaeus. Taxonomy (NCBI): domain Eukaryota; kingdom Metazoa; phylum Chordata; class Mammalia; order Artiodactyla; family Bovidae; genus Neotragus; species Neotragus pygmaeus. Next base: position 442,892 of record SJYV01040291.1, read on the forward strand.
TTATTCCATTATATATACATACCACATCTCCCTTATCCATTCATCTGTTGATGGACAATTAGGTTGTTTCCATGTCTTGGCTATTGTGAATAGTGCTGCTGTGAATGGCTGCATATATTCTTTTTGAATTATAGTTTTGTTCAGATATATTCCCAGGATTGGAACCCTGGATCACATGGTAATTCTATTTTTAGTTTGCTGAGGAACCTCCATACTGTTTTCCATAGTGGCTGCACCAACTTGCATTCCCACCAACAGTGTAGGGGATTCTCTTTTCTCCACACCCTCTCCAGCATTTATTTGTAGACTTTAATGATGCCCATTCTAACTGCTGTGAGGTAGTACCTCACTATAGTCTTGATTTGCATTTCTCTAGAAATGAAGTCTTTTTATAGTAATGTCTGAGACAACTTAAAAAACTCATTTTAAGGTTTCAGTTTTTTAGAGGAAATACTTCCTCTTGTTATACTGTTCATTAGTAAAACTTCACAATGTTATCTTCCGCTTTTGTGCCAATTTGAAGAGCTTAGTAGATTGGCAGTGCAGGCTCCAGAGGAATAAGTGTGTTTCAGTCCTGCCTCCTCAGCTTACTTTTGAGTGACTTTTGGCTTGGTAACCAGCACATAGTATTGTTATATATAAAGTATTTAGAACATATAAATGTATACTGATTTTGAAATGTTAGAACCACTTTTAAAACAAATTATATGAAATTGGAGTAGATTATTTTCTTCCTTTTCACTTAGCATTTCCAGCTGTTTCACAGGTCATCTAAGAACCAGCAGATTTTAGCTACTATGGCTACTGTTTTTTGCTACCAAAATAGTTTTATTTTGGCACAGTTTTACTAAACTCATCTAAAATGGGAAAGGATTCTTTGACCAGTAGATTTGGTTGCCAGAGGAAGTGATACTAGAAACAACAGAAGCAGCTTCAGTTCTTTATGACTTAGGTAACCCCATCCATAGGTAACCCCATCCAGAGAACAGAATACACACACACACACACACACACACACACACACACACACACAAAATCTTCATTTAACTCTTTGCCTTCAAATCCTTATTATTCATTTATTGAAATTTTCATAGTAAATTATTATTAAAAATTCATATAACTCAGTCTGGTTTCATTCATGTTAATGAACAGGTTAACTGAGAAATAGAGATGTCAGGTTCAGTAAGTGTGAAGACTTGTCACAGTCATGGGTGGCTGGATATAATCGTTAGTGGATATATTCATGGGAAAATTAAAAGTTTACATTGTTTTCATTTTATTTTATAAAGTTTATGAAAAGCTTTCATTTTACTTTTAGTTTAATTTAACACATAAAGAAACTGTATGTGCTAATTCAGTTTAGCACAACGCCACACTGAGCATTATTTTTCCTGGTTTTCCTTAAATGATTAGACAGCTTAAACACTATATAACACATAATATACAAGCTAAACTAATGCTAGTATATCAATCCTATTTATAGTTTAGTGATTAAGGTTATGTTGAACAAGAATTGTAAAATGTGAATTACTTAACTGAATGAGAAAGTTCCCATTCATATTTTTTAAAGCTTCTACTGCTTATTTCTGATAACAACCACACTCACTAAGAAAATCTGATTTCTAAAAACTGTTTTATTTTGGTTGCACCACACAGCATGTGGGATATTAGTTCCCTGACCAGAGATTGAATCCATGCCCCCTGCATTGGAAGCATGAAGCCTTAACCACTGGACAACTAGGAAAGTCCCAAGAAGATAAGATTTTTATGTATTCAGTATATCATCTAAATTCCAGTACTGTCATTTTAAGATATCGACCATCCATTGCTTTATGAAATTTGGAAGTCTTGAACACTTCTGTAGTGACTGTGGAACAGAATAAAAAATACTCTTAATGATGGAGATTTATTGCCATTTTTCTTGAAAATAGTTTTGAAATTGGAACATTTTTATATTGAATATAACTAGGAGATTGTAGATTTCTTACACTGGAGTACTCTTTTGTGCCAAAATTGTATGGTAAAACTTTTGCAGAGGTCTAGTTTCATTGATTTATTGTATTGTGGGGAAAGAACCGAATTTATGTGGTTAGTTGAGAATTCATATCTGTTTGCAGTTTAGTACATTATCAGAAGGCTTTAAATAATTTTTTAACTACCAAAGAGGTAGTCGTCACTATCCTTAGCAGGAAAAATATAATGCAATTAAAGACATTCTTGAGAACATACATTTTGTACACCCAGTCATCCCCAACATGTCCAAAGCACCAGAGAAACAACTTACCAGTACAGTTATTTTAACAAGAATAATTAAATTTTGAGGGCAGGATTCAGAACAACTGCAAAGGGCATGGGTGAAGGAGAATTCAGACCTAAGTCAATGACATGAAATTCCAAATATTCTACAACAGGTACACTGCTGTTTTTTCCAAGGTGTGTCAGGCCAACTGATTGACAAGAGAATAGAAAAAGAAACTGAATGGCAGTACATTATCTTTATCAGCAGGGTGAGTGCCTGGGCAGCCCTGCTGGACCAGAAACTATGGTTTCAGAGACTACACACATCTTCTCTTGCTACTTCACCCACTGAGCCCCCAACCAGGCTACAGAACCATATAAGGGGTAATTTTAGTCAGACACATCCCAGGTGCAAAGTGACCCACAGTTCTTTGTATATAGTATTTTGCTTTGGTATTATTTACTTTAAGTTTACACTCCCTTTACTTGGTAGTGGAGGTGAATAAAAAGCTTGTGCTGAGCTGGATACAAAGGGGACAAATACACAGCATGCAGGTCAAGGACCATTCCATAAGAAAAAGAGATTATGTCTTTATAAAATACTCCAATTCTTCTTTCTGAAATGCAGTGCTTTGCTATATACTTTAGAAAAAAGATTCAAAGATAAGCCAACTTGAGTTAGAAACCTGTTTAGAAAATAAAAGCTTTCTTTTCTAAGAGATACTTAAAAAGACATAAAGAAGAAAGTGGGCTCGAATTTCTAACTGAAGCTAAAATCACTCAGTTTTCTTTAAGGTCAAGCTGAAAGTTAAATACCTGAGGCTAGTGTCTGTGTTGTCACTTCAACTAAGCTCACCAAAGCTCTGATAGGACTCTCACTATAGAAACCATGAAGGTCAGAAGGTTAACAGTAACAACAGAGTAAATGACTCTTAGAGAGGAAGCTCAAAACTCTTGAGTTCCACCTGTTCCTTCGTCCTCTAAATCAAAATATCTCTCTTACATGTGTGTCTCTACATATGATCTAGGCAAGATGTTTGCAATATTAGATGGTTGTCTGCCTTTTACTGTAAGGGATGGTGAAAAGTAAAGGAACCCTGTATTTCACTTTGTAAACTGCTACAGCATGAAGAGTACAATGAAAACAGAAAATCAATTGATCTATAGAACTGAGTTTTATACTGAGAAATAGAATGGAAGAATCCCATGATACAGTGTTAATTGGTTTCTTTAAGGCTCAGTCTGTAACCCTAAAATTATATATATATTACATATATGTAAAATATAAAATATATCTATATGACATTTTATATTATATATATAATATATATATATTACAGTGAGAGCCAGGTCCATGGCCCTTCCAACTCAGGCTCTCTCAGTTGCTTGTTCCAGTTGCATGTGAAAAAAGGAAGAAACACATCCCTCACACTCCTGATTGCTGGGCTTCCCAGGAGGCTCAGTGGTAAAGAATCTGCCTTGCCAAGCAGGAGACGTGGGTTCAACCCCTGGGTTGGGAAGATCCCATGGAGGGAAGCATGGCAACCCACTCTAGTATTCTTGCCTGTAGAAGACACAGACAGAGGAGCCTGGCAGGCTATAGTCCTGCTGCTGCTGCTGCTAAGTCGCTTCAGTCGTGTCCAACTCTGTGCGACCCCATAGATGGCAGCCTACCAGGCTTCCCCGTCCCTGGGATTCTCCAGGCAAGAACACTGGAGTGGGTTGCCATTTCCTTCTCCAATGCATGAAAGTGAAAAGTGAAAGGGAAGTCGCTCAGTCATGTCGAACTCTTAGCGACCCCATGGATTGCAGCCCACCAGAGAAAATCAATTGATCTACAGAACGGAGTTTTATACTGAGAAATAGAATGGAAGAATCCCATAATACAATGTTAATTGGTTTCTTTAAGGCTCAGTCTGTAACCCTAAAATTATATATATATTACATATATGTAAAATATAAAATTATATATCTATATAATATTATGGCTCCTCCATCCATGGGATTTTCCAGGCAAGAGGACTGGAGTGGGGTGCCATCGCCTTCTCCGTCCATGGGGTCATAAAGAGTTGGACACTCACAAGGAGTTGGACTAAGTGACTAAACAGCAACAACAGTAGCATAAATGGAGAAAGTCAGATGGAGGTTTTATTTAAAATGTCAGATAAAGCCCAGAGTCAGGATTAAAGTGAGGCAAGAGAGGCTGGTTCCTTGGCCACCCACTCTCAGGCATTTGTGGGGTCCTTAAATCCTTGTTGCTTTTCTTGTGTCACCTTGGCTCCCACCCTGATGGAAGTGACTACCTAAGAAAATCAGTGGGGACCAGCAAAAGGAAACCAAACAAGAGCTGTAACAGCTGAGGCCTCTGAAGAAAAGGTGACAAGGTTAGTCATACAGTGGGCAAAGACCCAAAAATGGAAATATGTGTAAGAGTGATAATAGCACCTCTCTCTGCTCATTCAACCACCTATTGGGCTATTTCTTTCTGTGTGATGCTCGTTTTTTAAAATTACACAAAAGAGAGAGGAGCTCATAAATCACCTAGTTCAAGAGGTCTTCTTATACTTCCAAGAGGTCTCAGTGCTGTCTGGTTAAATAGGCTTAGTGCTTCCAACACAGTTCCAGGAACCTCTTTTACAGTTAGCTGTTGCTTTTAAGACTTAAAACGCTTTCTTCCTCTCTTTCCCTTCCAGAGAAAACTTCCCTAGTTAGAAATCAATAGAGGACTTTGGACATTTCATAGCCAAACTGTTGACATATTCTTTCTCAAGTGGTTAACATCAACTGGAAAATAATCAGTATGTAAGGGGCAGCTAACTCAATAGCTGCATCACCAAACTACAACTGCTCTAAAATCAGCTCTTTGCTGAAACTTCAATAAATTAATTAGAATATAAACTTACGTTAATGCTTCTGAGTAATTATAATGAGGAGAGACTCCTAGAAACTTCTGTACTTCATCCATCACTGTAGCAGGATCAGTTCTTAGCTGTTGCCCATCAATAATTAGCAGCTAAGTGACCAAAGGGGGGAAACAAAAAGACAATGCAAATTGGAAAAAGACATGTAATAGCATGATACAAAAATTCTGCACTTTGAATTTATTCCATGAAAGACACTGTACTGAGGGGATTTACATTCATTGTTGTTAAGACTTAACCAGGCCATCCTCATTAGTGACATGAAACAAAAAATAAATCACACTAATTAAATGCATTCATGTTTTATAGTGTGAGACGTCCTGCAAACACTATGAAAACAAACAAAAAAATTTGAGAGTACCAAGAGAGCTTAAGAAAGGTGACTATAAAATCACAAATGAAAATCAAGTTTAAAAACAGATAAAGCAGTGATTCCATGATTCAAGGTGGGAAGAAGACTTGTAGGGAAGAAAAGTGACCGGACCAGGTACCATGAGACAGAGGACGTATCATTATCCATGATTCCAGTCAAAGGAGTAGCACTGTAAAGTTTTTAGAAATTCTTTGATAATCCATTTGGAGAAAAAGGTAAGATTCCTAGAAAACCTTAAAGTAAGGCTGGATGGCATCACTGACTTGATGGACATGAGTCCGAGTGAACTCTGGGAGCTGGTGATGGACAGGGAGGCCTGGCGTGCTGCGATTCATGGGGTCACAAAGAGTCGGACACGATTGAACGACTGAACTGAACTGAACTGAAACAGAAGTTCTCAACAGACTAAAGGGAAGAATTTGCTTGTTACTCTGGTGAGGGAAGGGGGTGGTCCCAGCAAGATAAATGACAGGGGATGGTGATGAAGGGCCATAGTGCCTGGAAAGCAATTCCAGTTGACACATCTTCTTGAGTGTTTCTATTTAGTTTACACTAGCATTGTTCATTAGAAATTTCTGTGTTGATGGACATACTGTGAGGCTGTGGTATCTAACTGGTGGCTATTGAACATTTGAAGTGTGGCTAATGTGACTGAGAAACAATTTTTAATTTTATATAATTTGAATAGAAACATAAATAGCCATATATGCTTGCATGTATGGTATCATTGCGTCTGCTGCTGCTAAGTCCCTTCAGTCGTGTCCAACTCTGTGCGACCTCATAGACGGCAGCCCACCAGGCTCTGCCGTCCTTGGGATTCTCCAGACAAGAACACTGAAGTGGGTTGCTATTTCTTTCTCTAATGCATGAAAGTGAAAAGTGAAAGTGAAGTCGCTCAGTCCTGTCCGACATGGACTGCAGCCTACCAACCTCCTCCATCTACGGAATTTTTCAGGCAAGAGGACTGGAGTGGGTTGCCATTGCCTTCTCTGATCATTGTGGCTAGCATGGTTCTAGACACACAGGTATACCCTGTGTCTGATGTGATTAGATTGCTTGATGCAATCCAGTGTAGGGGCTAGTTTTGTAATCTAGGCTAACACTAGGCAAAAGAGAGAAACCAGGATGCCAAGGAAAACAAAGGACTTGTGAAAAATCCAGCAAGGTTGTTCAAAGGGAAATAATATCACTGAAAGCAAAACAGTGTTGGCCTTGTTTGGTTAAGAGGTTCTCAAGCTTTATTCTCAGAATAAGAATCAGGAGTATCAAGCTTCTGAAGCTCTTAACAATCAGGAAAGGCAGGCACTAGAAAATAGAGCAGGGAGAATTATCCTGAAATACTTCTAGAAAGAGAATTAGTTTTTCTACCTCTAGCTGTCATTGTTTGCCAGAGTCTCAGTTACAGCTAAAGAGTAAATGCTAGTCATGTTTTAATGAGTAAAAAACGTCCTCTATCTTAGAGGCAAAGTCATTGACTTAATGAGACTCTACTATGATGTAGATTCTTATTGCTCAATACCTGAAAGGGGGGGAAATAAACAAGCCATCTCTCGATGTGGCTGGCATACCACCCTGGGACCAAACATCTCTTCTGCAAGGCTCTCAGCTCAGAGGGTGCACGGGGCCCAGCTGAGATCACTTCGTAGAAACTGAATTTCAGAGCCGCGGGGTCTTCGTGTGATCGCTGATGCTGTGATGAAAAGGTGGATAATTAAACCGACGTGAACCATAGGCATAAATAATTAAAACCAATCTCTGTGACAAGTCGCGAAGCTAAAGGAGGGAGTGCCTCACTGAGGGAGAGTTATTTGTTTTGCAATTAATAAAGGATGAAAATGCTTGCTTGGAGCATCAGGCTTTAAAATTACAACACTGATGAGAGTATATGTTTGAGAATTATTTGGTAGAGGAGGAATTCTTCTTGATAGAATTTCTTAACCTATTTTTCTGAGTCATTTCCATAGTGTGTATATATATATTATTCTGAAAGTAAACTTTTGAAAGATGCCTTAACACCTCCTTTCAGCCCGTAAGAAACCATTTATCATGTCCAGTTAATATCCATAATGCACAAAACACTCTGCCAGTTCTGCCAGATAGTTTTGTTTCATCTAGTAATGCAGTTTTAGATAAGAAAAACCCTATGGGCTATTCAAATGGAGAAACTGGTGAAAACTCTTGACAAGTGCATTATCTGAAATCCACAGCTTTTATCATACACACTCTAGCATCTAAAAGCCAAGATTATTTTACCTAATGGTAACCTCTGCGATGAATCAGAACCACTTACTGTATAGAAAATGCAGACAGCAGCAATCCTGAAAGGAAAGCGCTGCATAATGGCTCCGGCTCAGGCCCAGGGGTCTGAGGAAATCACCTTTCCCCTAAATTGACCAATAAATATTCAGGCTTAGTGGTGGGTTTGTGGATGTTTACCACATCTAGTTGCATAGCAAATTTGCCGCAATTCAGATTCAAATTACTATACCACAGACTCTACTAGACTTTGTTGAGGCCTGCGTTTTGCCACTGTGGAGCGATTTATTTGTAATATTTAGGATGTTTTGTTAGCATTCAGCCTTGAAGCTTCCTTTTTTAGCAAATTCTCAATTTTTCAGGGGCTAAGTGGTTGCCAAGCTCCAATTTTCTGCTTCCTTTTGAGTCAATTAAGGCATGTTTTCTTTTTCCTCTAGATACCTAGCAGTAAAGGTAAAAGGCGCAAGATCAGATCAGTCAATTTGCTGTGTTTTTGGTTTAAAGGATGGCTCTAGGAGCTGGGCATGACTGATTAGTGTGGAATTGTGGATTTCATTTTTCCAGGATGTCCACTTTCTGTTACGCAGAGTATTATCAATATGCCTGTTAAGATCTCATGACCTTTTCCTACTCTGTCCCAGCCATGAAACCTTTCCTGACAATCTGTTCTTTCTTTAGTGAACCTGGAAAAATGGCTTTTATTTAGAAAAAGGACCCCATGCTGAGAAACTTTGATCTCTAATATCATAGTTTGTTAGAAATTTAGATGTGTGAGATCCGTGAGAATGCAGCATCCAGGCCTGCCTGGTGAATCAGAGCTTTTTGGGTCACTTTAATTCAGAGAAGCAGCCTTATTTCCAGCCAGGTGCAGAGTTTCAGATAAAGGATTTTTGGATTTAACATTCCCTGTTTATCTTTAGAGTTTCTAAGGAAGTAAGTCTCTTGGTCTGTTTTTCAGCCCTGGCCCTGCTTGCACCTATCAAACAGTTCATGTTAATTTTATCTACATTTCTCCCTATCATACAAATCCTCCCTCTCTTTAGGGAAATGCCTGATAGTTCTTCAAGTGTTCAGGCTCCTCCACTGCAGCCAATTAATACATCTAACTTGTCCCTGGTGGTCTTTATCAGGTAGGCTTTATTATTCTGTAGGAGTCTGTCACTTAATACTTTCTGATTTATACACTGGTTATTTAGACATATTTCTCCAATTAGACTGAAAGCAATCTCAAATGTAGCATCCACATTTGTTAATTTACTTTCAAATCATACTTAGAACAATGCTTTGCATGTGGTAGTCATTAAAATTATTTAATGAAGGGATGAACACATGAACATCAGGAAAGTGGTTTTTAAATTACAAAACTGAGGAATGATAACTAAGGATGCTATGCTATGCTGCTGCTGCTGCTAAGTCACTTAAGTCATGTCTGACTCTGTGTGAACCCATAGATGGCAGCCCACCATCCCTGGGATTCTCCAGGCAAGAACACTGGAGTGGGCTGCCATTTCCTTCTCCAATGCATGAAAGTGAAAAGTGAAAGTGAAGTTGCTCAGTCGTGTCCAACTCTTAGTGACCCCATGGACTGCAGCCTACCAGGCTCCTCCATCCATGGGATTTTCCAGGCAAGAGTACTGGAGTGGGGTGCCATTGCCTTCTCCGTATGCTATGCTACGTCACTGCAGTTGTGTCCAACTCTTTGAGACCTTATGGACCCACTAGGCTCCTCTGTCCTTGGGATTCTCCAGGCAAGAATACTGCAGTGGGTTGCCATGCTCTCTTCCAGGGGACCTCCCTGACCCAGTGATCAAACCCATGTTTCATTATGTCTCGCATTTGGAGGTGGGTTCTTCACCACTAGTACCACCTGGGAAGCTCCTAAGAATAATACAGACTAAAGAAACTGACTCTATTAATTTTGTTATGTTCTTATATTTAATATTGCTGTTTTTTATTAAACTTTTTCCATTTGGTGATTAATAAAATATCACTGAGGCAGTTTTTTTTTTGTATTTTTAATATTTATTCCAGTAAAAATGTATGGCATGTAAATTTTATTATTAGAATCTGTTAAAATTCTTTCAAAGTGATCGTTTCTGTGCCAGGTTCTAACCAACATCATAATGGCAATGTTTATATGAGAAAGAGGCTTAAAACAGGGGACTCTGGCTGGGCTTTCAAGGATGAAGAATTTGTTCTTATATTCTGTTTTGCTGCTAGGTTATTTCTTCAACACAAGCAGTTATTTAAGTTCTTTGAGAGGCAGGGTCATCAATCTATGGTCCATGGGCTACATTCTGCTTGTTGTTTGTTTCTGTAAATAAATTTTACTGGGACGCAGTTAGGCTCATTAATTTATATGTTGTCTGTGGCTGCTTCTGCAATACAATAGCAGGAGTTGCAATTATATGGCCTGCAAAGCCTGAAATATTTACTCTCTGGACCTTTACAGAACAAAACCTCTGACTTCTGCTTCGGTGGAATCAGGTATGTTTCTTATCTGTAAAACTGAAATAATAATAGCAGCATTATATACATATTAGATAAAAAGAATGATTTTAAATTGTAACATTTTACTTTTAAAATGCAGATATATAGAAGCACACATTACAAGCACATACTATTTTGTTTGCTTTAATTTCTTCATTGTATTAATACATTTTATCAAATTAATCAAATGAATGCAAAATTAATAAAAACTAAAGGGAACATTTCTCTGTGGAAATATAGGGAAATTTATCCACTTTCTTGAAGATAGAAAGCTAACAAATCTTTTTTGTTAAAACCTGAGGTGGTGACTTTTACTGAAAACCACTCTCCCTTCTCTATACTTCTCTTCTACTTGCTGGGTTTTTGTCAGTATTTTCCTTACCTGGTACCAGGAATATGCTCGGTCTGATGGGTCAATGAGAATGGTGATGATCTTGGCTTTGGGGACCAAAGAAGCCGCCCTTTTAGGAGCTTCCTCTGAGTGAAAGTAGTTGGCACTCTTCTCAAACAGAAAATCAGTGGTAACATTAGATGGGACTGGGAAGAAATCCATATACCTAGAAAGGGAATATTTCTCAAAATGAAACTCTGGTTTATACTTATACACTGGTGAGTCAAAGATGTTAAAGGTGTCCCACAAACAAAATTCATTTGTTTTCTAAAAAAAAAAGGCTTTTTCTTTAAGGCATTTGTCCTACAAGCCTGTTAGCAAGGAAAAAACATACAGAACACTAATAGTGTATTTTCAAAATACTTTTCTAAATACATTTTCTTTGTATTCTATTTAATATCAATAAAAAGGTATGGGAAATAACAAAAATGTAGATACAAAGGCACCAAGTAGCAATAATCAACCTAACTCTATAAAATGTACCTAAAAGCAGAAATATTTTACTGCATGAACCTCTGGAGCCAGACAAATATGAGAGCTCAACCAAAAAGAAAACTGGATCAAAATGAATAGTGTGTTTAGTTCAAAGGCATTTTAAACAGACTTAGACAAAACATTTTTACCTCATCACAAGAAAAGATAATTTAATTCCCATCAGTGTGTTGCCCTTATTCAACTATAAAGTGTCAAAGGGCAGAACAGATTTGGTGTGAAAACACTGCCTGTTTGCTTATTTTTTCCCATAAAGAGCCATTTATATTGTATAGAATAATTCAGTTCAGTTCAGTTGCTCAGTCGTGTCCAACTCTTTGGGACCCCATGAATCACAGCATGCCAGGCCTGCCTGTCCATCACCAGTTCCTGGAGTTTACTCAAACTCACGTTCATCGAGTTGGTGATGCCATCCAGCCACCTCATCCTGTCATCCCCTTTTCCTCCTGTCCCCAATGCCTCCCAGCATCAGAGTCTTTTCCAATGAGGCAACTCTTCACATGAGGTGGCCAAGTACTGGAGTTTCAGCTTTAGCATCATTCCTTCCAATGAACACCCAGGACTGATCTCCTTTAGAATGGACTGGGTGGATCTCCTTGTAGTCCAAAGGACTGACAATAATCTTCTCCAATACCACAGTTCAAAAGCATCAATTCTTTGGTGCTCAGCTTTCTTCATAGTCCAACTTTCACATCCATACATGACCAGTGGAAAAACCATAGCCTTGACTAGATGGACCTTTGTTGGCAAAATAATGTCTCTGCTTTTGAATATTCTATCTAGGTTGGTCATAACTTTTCTTCCAAGGAGTAAGTGTCTTTTAATTTCATGGCTGCAGTCACCATCTGCAGTGATTCTGGAGCCCCCCAAAATANGTATGTTTGATTCTTTGATCTCCAGAGAACTGGAAAGATTTAAAAACTTTGCACTTTAAAACATTACACGCCTTGGGTGCGGCACCTTTGTTCTATGTAGTATCGATTGGATGATTTTTCCTCAGAACAACATCATTTTTAAACTTTTTCTCTTTTTTTACTCAGTTGTCTTTCCTATAATTTGAAGCCGTAAAACCGAATTTGTTTTTATTTTTCAGTGCATTAAGCCCTCAAAGAGAGAGACTCTCTTATTGTCTTGCATGTGGAAATTTCTTGCTGTCATATTTTGCCTTTTTTCCACACAATAAGCAGTTGTGTAGCACTGGCAAACATCCATAAATCTAGTTCCAAAGAAATGAACCCTTCACTGTGTATCTCCCATTTCCTCTTGACCTGACCTTTCTCTTTGACCTGATTTGACTTTATCTAATCCTGACTGTTCTGCCTGTATGTGTGTCCCACCCTACACACATGCACACAAATCCCTGGGAAAAGTTACTATGTTGACTCTTAGTGGGGGAGGGGCGTGGTTATAAAGGTAGAATAAAGAAGTTGGAGAGGAACTGTCTAGGACTTCAGTAGATGTTGCTGAACAAATGGATTCAAATGAGGAGCCCCTCTCATTATATCATCATACATATTCTGAGTGGGCGTCATAATGTATCCATTTCTTTCCTTTCCATGCAGCAAGTGGCTACTTTTGTGCACAGGGGAGAACAAACAGTCCAAGTCTGTTTTGTTTCCTGTCCTTTGATTCAGGCTATTTTATATTGCCAGGAACCAGAAAAGCCTGGAGCCATTGTGCGCTGACACAGTCCACGGAGTCCCGGAGTTCCGCTGGGAACAGTTGCAGCCAAATGCTTCCACAAACGGAGGTAGTGCGGTTTCCGCTGGCCCACTATGTCCGCCTACTTTCCTTAAAAACTTAGTTACCTTCCCCAAACTGCGAACGGAACACAGACCCTGTCCAGCATCTGTCATCATCACCATCTTAAAAGAACATGGTTTCTTTCAGTGATCCAGCATGGCATTAATTTTTTGCCGGGAAGAACACTCTGTATCTTCCTGTGAAGGTCTTTTTTCCTCTCCAGTCAATCCATATGCAGGTCAGGAAGCAACCGTTAGAACTGGACATGGAACAACAGACTGGTTCCAAATAGGAAAAGGANGGTTCTGTGGAGACCTACTTCTTCAAGCCTCACTCTACCCCCTGCAGGGACTGTGCTTTCAAATTCTTCATCATTTTTATATTCTTAGTGCTTAGCATTGTAGGTACCAATGAGGTTGTAGGTTCTTACGATGGATGGATGGATGGATAAATAAATAAAGCCTTTGTATAATTGCAAAACATGGTGCTGTAGAAAATATTTCATAGTGCAAATCTTTTTAGACCAAAGCTTCATGTCTGTTCGCTTCTCCCACCCTGCCTGGCTCTATTAGTAGTGATTCATTTCCAATCAATAATGATTCAGTTTATTTGTAGAAGTCACTTAAGCCACTCAGTTAAGTCATTCCCAGTGGCTCAGTTATGTCCATCCCATAAATAACCCAAGTCTTGGCCTGGCTGACAGGCTCTCTTAGTGACACAGTCTGCTTCATGTGATCGCAAAACTGATCAGAGAATACAGAACAGTTGCTGAAGGAAAACAGGTCCTGATGTCTTTTTAAAAACAGATGCTAAGAAAACAATAGGAAAGTCAGAGTAATCTAAAAATTGTGTGTCCTCTTGAGAGCATTCAGAAAATAAATCTGTATAATTAGTGCCAATAAGTTTTAAAAAATATTTCAGGGTAGAAATTCAAGAATTATCAGCTGACTTAGTGACAAAGGATTACTCATTACTTTTAAATACTTCTAAAATACTTGTTTTATTATAGTATTTCCTCTTTACATAAATGAAATTTTGCATTCAGTTCAGTTCAGTTGCTCAGTCGTGTCCAGCTCTTTGCGACCCCATGGACTGCAGCACACCAGGCTTCCCTGTCCATCACCAATTCTCAGAGTTTGTTCAAACTCATGTCCATTGAGTAGGTGATGCCATCCAACCATCTCATCCTCTGTCGTCCCCTTCTCCTTCTGCCTTCAGTCCTTCCCAGCATCAGGGTCTTTTCCAGTGAGTCAGTTCTTCGCATCAGGTGGCCAGAGTAANAGTCCATCCTAAAGGAGATCAGCCCTGGGTGTTCATTGGAAGGACTGATGCTGAAGCTGAAACTCCAGTGCTTTGGCCACCTGATGCGAAGAACTGACTCATTGGGAAAAACCCTGATGCTGGGAAAGACTGAGGGCAGTAAGAGAAGAGCACGACAGAGGATGAGATGGTTGGATGGCATCACCGACTCAATGGACATGGGTTTGGGTGGACTCCGGCGGTTGGTGATGGACAGGGAGGCTTGGGATGCTGCGGTTCATGGGGTCGCAAAGAATCAGACGTGACTGAGTGACTGAACTGAACTGAACTGAGTGAATCCATAGATTCCTTTTTCTACAGTTCTACCAGAAATGTCACTGATTTATGGTGAATTTCATTATAACCATCATGTCTCCTCCTTCCTTTCCTTCGTTTGTTTTTTCTTCCTTGTTTTCTCCCTCTCTTTCTTTTTTGTTTTATTCAACACATATTTAAGGTCTATTTGCTTAACACACATCAGGTGCCAAGGATACCGTGGTGAAAACACCACACAAGGAGGCTCTAATCTAGAAGGAGGAAAGATTTTTAAATTAGTGAACTGTAGTTGTAGCAAGCACTGCAAAGTGGATAATATATGTGTAAATAACAGGATGAGGTCCCCTGCCTGTGGAAGTGATGCCTTTCTTCCCTTTTAAACCCTGCCTGTTTAAAAGGAGATCTGGAGAGTGAGTACAAATTATGGAGACAAAGGGTATGAGGTTAGGACTCCATGGGAATTTTTTCAGGCAGAGAGAATGGAATGTACAAAGGCCCTAAGACCAAAAGGAATGGGATTGGCTTTTAAAGAGGCTAATGAGGCCTGAATTCAGAGTGAGTGAAAGAAGTTTGAGATGGCATGCAGAGGCCGGATGGACTGTGTTGTCATAGTTAGGTTAAGAGTTTAACGTTTATCCTGTCGTAAGAGGAGGCCTGTGAGGTGGAACTGAATAAATCAGACACAAAGCACATAGAGATTTAAGAAGGATAAACTGTTCTGATATTGTCAGAAATTTTATTTTTAAAGGTGGAACTATGAGTTCATCTTCTTCATTCTGGGAAGAACTGTTTTAGTGTCTCAATCATGATCATAGAAGACACATTGAAACCTGCTATTCCAAGGGATGTGTAATGGAAAATATGTTTCCAGGGGAATCACCTCATTCTTGCTCTGCCACTCCGGCCCAGGGATCTCAGGTCCATGGATTTAGACAGGAGGATGAGGAGTTGACCCACTTTCATAGGGGTCATGGGAATTTCTGGGTGGAAGAGGGTTATGATTGTTCCTGGAGTTCAGTGTGATTATACCCCATCTGATACATTAGGACAATGGGACAATGAAGAGCTTCCTCCCCTGCTAATTCCAAAGAATGTATCAGTGATGGAGTCTGGGTCTGGTCAGAACACAGAGTCATTGTATGTGTTCTGAATAGGAAGAGTTTCAATACAGAGAAATAGAAGCTTATGTAATTGTTGAAGCACTGTGGGGGCAAAGGGCAGGAAAGCTGTACAGATGATCTCATCCCTCAGAAGCGATTTCCATGATTCTGAAAGAAGCTCAAGTGACTTTGATCCTCATGTCAGCTCACGTGTCTATCTGTAGCTGCCTCCAGAGGGTAACAGCCTCTCTATCTCTTCTGTCCCCTAGAGAGCATGCTAATGCCCATCTCTGGTAGACTCTTAACTTGTAATTATACAAGGAAGTGGATTCTGGAAATGGACTATATTCCAGTTCCCAGTTTCTCTTCTGTGGATGCAGAAGAGACTTCCGGAGAGGATGGCTGTGATGTCAAGTTGACAAAGGGACAGTCCAGCCTAGATGGGGACTATGGGTCAGCAGCACAGCTCCAGCTGCTGTCAGGGAGGCAGGGTTCCTAGAGAACAGAAGCAGGCTTCCACTTTGAGAGTGTGGGTGTGCCTCCTTGAGACTTCTTGTGGTAGCCAGGGTTCTCTGGAGAGACAGGAGACAGAACCAGTAGGGGTATGCGTGTGCGTGTGAGTGCAGAAATGGAGATAGATTTATTTTAAGGAATAGGCCTGTGTGATCATGGAGGCTGGCAAGTCTAAAATCTTCAGGGTGGGCTGTTGGGCTAGAGACACAGGGGAGAGCTGGCAGAATTCCCTCTTGCTCAGGGGAGGTCAGATATTGTTCTATTCAGATCTTCATCTAATTGGATGAAACCCACCCATATTGTGGAGGGCAATCTCCTTTACTCATAGTCCACTGATGCAAATGTCAAGCTCATCAGAAACACCCTTGACCAAGTATCTGGGCAGTGTGGCCCAGCCAAGTTGACACAAAAAGTTAACATCACACGTCCCCTTCTTCATTTATACCTGAGGAGTTCCACTACTGTTAGATGCTGTTCTGAAATAAACAAAATATGCCCCAAGTTAAAAATTCATGATCTGTTTTTGTATATGTATAAACAGTTCAGTCCAACTCTTTTAAAACAAAGAGTGTGATAATTATTTTTCCCCTCTCCTTTAGATTTAGGAAAGTGTAGAGAGATCTCTTTATGCTGTGCCTTCTCAGTATTCATTCATTCAGTCAGTCAGTCTTTCAACAAGCATTTATTGAAGATACAGGCACTGAGACTAATGCAGTGATGTTGATACAAGATCAGTTTCAGACCAAAAAAAAAAATGTGTTAAGCTAGGGAGCAACACAAGCACTTTGTTGTAACTTGTGAAAATATGTAAAGGAAATTTCAAGTGCAAAAGATACTAGATTTATAAGATTGCAAGAGTTGATTTTAAAAACTTTATAAAAGCATAAAATTTTATAAACAAATTAAACCAACCAAACTTTACAGATCTTAGCAAATCATGATGTATGCAGACTTGTTCCCTGAATAATCAAAGATGAGTCAGAACAACTGTTTATTCAAACACCTTAATAAACAACTGTTTATTCAAACTAAACACAAATTTAGTTTATCCTAAACTAACATTGTTCAGGAAGCAAATGCCTTAATAAAGAATACACTGACCCTAACACACTTAATGACTTTTTCATAGTTCCCCCAATCTCCTTTCTTTTGTAAGATTCTGATTTTACCAGCTGATGTCTTGCCAGCTACTGTGTTTTCAGGACAATTACTGCCATATTTGATGGAGGATTATTATGTTGAGAAGTTTCTGAGAGGCTAGTTTTGGGCCATATGACTGCATGTGTTATGATGGCATCACCAACTCTGTAGTGTGAATAAAATTAAAACAAAACTGGCAGGTAGATTTCTAAGATTATTCCCAATGACCCTCACCCATATGTAATACCCTCCGCTGGGGGTAAGGGTGCACCTGTGAGCATGATGAGGTGATTATACGTATGGCAAAAGAAAGATGATCTTGGGTGGGCCTGGACTAATCAGGGAAGCCCTTTAAAAGCAGAGCGTTTTCTCCAGCTGGTTTCAGAACACAGAGTTTCAAAGCAATAGAGACATACTTCTGCTGGTCTTGAAACCTGTGCCTTTCTATGGAAAGGGCCACTTGTCAGGGAAGTGAGAGGCCTCTACAAGTTACAGACGCCCTGGTCTGCAGTCAACAAGGAAACAGGGATTTCAGTCATAAAACCTTCAGGAACTAAATTCTATCAACAATAGAATGAGCTTAGAAGTGGATTTTCTTTTTTCAGAACCTCCAGATGAAAACTCAGCTCAGCTGACACCTTCATTTCTGCCTCATGATGCACTGAGTTGAGGACCCAGTCATACCACGCTGGGTGTCAGAATTACGGAATTGTGGGTGAATTTAGAATTTTTGTTTTTTTTGTGGTACTTTTGTGGTAAATTTGTGGTACTTTGTTGTGCAACAAACAGAGAAAAGGAAACTAAGACAAAAAGGAAAACAAAAAAACTTTTATCCAATTTTTGTTTCTTTGTTTGTTTTGGATGTGATATTGTGCTGAAATTGGTCTTGTGGTGCCATTGCTCTATTCAGGTCACATACAGAAAGGTAAGATCAAAATGGTGAGGTGACGCAGCTGGAAGAAGACCTCCCAAAATGGAAAGGTGGTTTCTTCTGGAGAGGTCCACTTCAATCCTTGTAAAGTCTAGGAACAAGTTTAAAAGTGTATTTTCACCATAAACTTTCTGAAGGTGTGTGGGTATATTTGGGTCACCATTTTTTATCATCAGTATATCTATGAACATGGAGTTTAGAATAGTCTGATTTGTTTGTTCAGAATTTGGTAATATTTCAAACTCAAGTATGTGACTCAGATGATCACATTGCAATCTTCAGTTTAGAGTGGCTGAGGGCTAATTCTTTTTTTGAGAAATAATTCACTTTCTAATGGTAAGCCATACATCATCTTCAGAAGCTTTTCACAAGTTCAATATAATAGTTTGAATAATCAGAATTATAATGTATTTATTTCAAGAGAGTTAGACTGAATAAAGAATCCAAAGGTGTGAAGTTAGAAACTTCTTGAGAAAAATATAAAAATGCAAATCTAACATTATGCACTGTTCTTTACTTCTTTCCCTAGTATAAAATGTTTGAATATTTAATTCCTTGAAATTCTAACACTGATCTCTTCAGAAACTTTTTCAGCTCCAGTATCATGCATTATATGAAAGTGAAAGTGTTAGTCACTCAGTCATGCCTGACTCTTTGTGACCCCATGGACTGTGGCCTGCCAGGCTCCTCTGTCCATGGAATTCTCCAGGCAAGAATACTGGAGTGGGTTGCCATTCCCTTCTCCAGGGGAAACTAAGTAGCTGGCAATCCAGAGATCAAGCCCAGGTCTCCTGCATTGCAGGTAGATTCTTTACCCTCTGAGCTACCAGAGAAATCCATCATGCATTATATTTTTAGGATAATTGCATATTGTATTAAGGTAAAATAGATCAATGATCTTTTAAAATTACTTATTAGCTAGAAGATTAGAGCCACAGCTGTGGTTCTTCTTTTTCTTCTCTCTGTAACTCAGATTCCTTATCTCAGAACCTCTTCTCACGCTCCAAGCTCAGACCCTTCTCTTCATGTCCAGTCATCTTTTCCCTTTTAATTCTCATCCTTGACCTTTCCTCATCCAAATTTTCCATGAGAATCTTGCTTCCTCCTTTTAACCATTAGTTTACCTACCCTTCAACCTCTTCTGTCATAGACCATTTTTTCCCATCACTACTGCCCACCCCCCCGAAATTAATCTCTTTCCTCGTCTCTCTTTCTCTCTCTCTCTTTTTTTTTTTTATGAAATAATTGCTTAACTCTAGAAATGTATGAATTCCACACAGAAATTGGGCCAGGATGTGACTTACATAAGTAAAGTCTCTTTCCTCTCACTCCCTCAACATAAATGATAAATACATCCTGTTTATCAGCCTACCTTTATTTTCTCTCTCAACTTCTAGTTTCTACTTCATCTCTATAAATTGCTGAATATCTGTGCATAATACCAGTGCTAGGCTATGCAAAAGGTGGGACATTCAGAATGTTACTTAGGGATTTTACCTACATTTTCCATGGTCCTGTCAGAGATCTGCTAAAAAAGAACAAGAGAACATATGTTCTGCTGGATCAGATGATGCCTTTGTGCACATTGGCATAATTAACCACATAGGTGCAAAGCTTCATGAGAGAAGAGAGCTTCATGCAATTTAGACTAAAGCTGATCTTTCTTCTGGAAGGATATAGCATTGTGTCAAGGTTTATGGCTAGAAAAAGGGTTTGTGGGTTGCGTCCAGCCTCAGCTCAGCCCCATTGCTGGGCCCTTTTGTGTAGTGAGCAACCTGTGCAACTGTATGTGGCCTGCCTGGTAAGTGTGCCGCCAGTAAATGTAGAACAAGCAAGGGATAAAGAGTAGGACTTATGTTATGAATGGTGACAGCAATTCTTATTTCCTTGGAAAGAACTAAATTTTACTATAAGAGTTTTTCAAGCCAAATACTGAAAGTATGATGAATGATCCTTAAGGTTTATAGTAAATTAGGAATTAGAAATGTGTATTTCAGTTGGAAAGAGAGTAAAATTGGGAAAGTAAAGATAGGTAGATGGGGGTAATGAGCACTGTTCAGAAAACTTTTTGATAAAATGCCATTTTTGTTAGAATACCACAAAATTCAGGCTTTGTGGACCATACAGACTCTCTGCTTCAACTTTTAAACTCTGCTCAAAAGCAGTCATAGAAAAATATGTAAATGAATAAGCATGACTGTGTTCCAATAAAACTTTATTTACAAAAGTGGGCTGGAGAGGGGGGTTCATAATTTGTGAACACCTAGTGTAGAATATTGAGAAAAAAAGGTTCACAGAGGTATTTGGTTGTTGTAAATCTGCTGTTTATTCAGAGAGAAACTTAAAATCCAAGTAACAAGTGTTCATAAATTATCAGACAGATAAATTCTACATAGGTTGAAAAAGAAACTTTTGATAACCAGTTTTAATTTATAGATCTATAAATGCCAGGAATGGAAATTTTATTTGTCAGATGTTTATTTCTCCATTGAATCTCCTGTAATATATATGCTTCAGAAGATTAAAAAGTGGACTAACAGACTATATGTCTCATAAAATGTTACTCTTTAAACTTCTCTTGCAGTGCTCAATTTAAACAATATGTAATGGATGTATATTGTGATATGGTGGGTGATGGTGAATTTTATTCCCTTTGCTTTATAGCAACTCGCTGATATCAGAACTGATCTTTGCTGGGGCTAGCCTGACTCATGGAATTCAGATGCTTTGCTTAGATAAGTAATTCTTTGGGGAAAACTCGTTGTAAGCAAAATACTTGAAAAGATATGAGAAAGGGCAACAGTTGGGCTATAAAAACAGACTTTATATTTTTCCACGGGAAAAAAAAATTATGGTCCTAGCATTTTATTCATTCCCTAATTATCTAAATATGTTATTCCATAGCATAAATACAAAGATGTTTTTGCTCTTTGGGCAAATTGCCCTTAGTTATCAAGCTTTCAAATCTTGAAAAAGATCAGTCTTGAAAAGATCCTTCTCCTCCCTTCTCCTTCTTCCCCTTCCATTTATCCTTCTTTTTTTTTCTCATGTGTTTGTTTTCAAGATGGATATAGACTGTAACAGCAAAGTCTTTGTAAAAACTGGGAATAGAGAGCTTACAGGTTATGGGCAACTGAGCATCTGGGCCTGGGTGTTTCCTGCATGGAGCAGAATTCCTTTGGCCACCCCAGCACCCCTCCATTGTTTATTGTAGCCTGTAACCTCTCCTTTCACTGAAGGGGCAAATTTATGAAGGGGTTCTGGTATTTAAGGTGACCAAGGCCAGCTGGAATATACTTTATTCGCTGTAATACACTTTATTTCATAAGATTTTTATATTCCAGTGAAAACTGGCCATTAAGAGGCCTTCGAGGCAGGGTTTAGAGTTTGATTGTCACTTACCACTGCTGGAAGAAATTAAATTCTAGTGAGGACATAACTCAGTGAAAAGCAGCCTTCTCTTACATAGCGCAGTGATGAAAAGAGCCCACAGTTACAAGGATTTTCTGAATTCCATTGACTCTTTACTGCTAATTAGTAACATGACTTAAGAGTGAATTTTTTGATACTTGCTTTGACTTGCCTTTAATAGCACTTTAATTTCCCATGATACCTTTTGTTCTCAACTTGCTGCAGATAAATATAAAAACTGTGGACAGGATCAGTCTTGTTTATTTATGAAACAAAGTTTTGTTTTTATGATGTTTGGAGTTTATTTTCAGGCAGTTAAAGGAAGGAAGTAATTGGTACCTTCCTTCTAAGGCGTTTTGGAATTTTATGAAAGAAAAGTTATGTGATAGAAAATCAATCTGGAAATGCAGTGAGTGAAATGGTTGTAGAGCTACTCAATGTATGATGCTAGATGGAATTTCTAGCATCATACACCGAATAGAGGGGTGGGTAGGGACTATGTATTTCTGTGGATTGAAGTCTAAGTATAGCTTATTTGCTTTTCCTGCCAGTGTGCTCTCTGGGGCAAGTAATCTAGAGAGAGTGTGCCACTGAAAGGGCTGGCTGGGATGAAGCTAATTGAATATTTGACAACGTGGCTCTACTTATCTCCTCAATGTGATTCAAACGTAATGGGAGAAAAGGGTGAATGCAGGGTGTTGCTGAGAGAACTACAGTTCGATCCAGTCCTTGAAAGATGTTATTTCCAGCAGCGTAGAGATTTGTCAGTGACACCTCAGAACATTAGTTCAAGTCTATGCATTTATTAAACTGTCACTTTTTGAAGAACCACTCCAACAGCTGCTAGACCTAGAACTCTGCTGCTGCAACTAAATCACTGGAGTGGGTTGCCTTTTACTTCTCCAGGGGATCTTCCCGGCCCAGGGATCGAACCCAGGTCTCCTGCATTGAGGGCAGATGCTTTACCCTCTGAGCCACCAGGGAATCCCAACTAAATCACCACTATACACCAGATCTTGACATTTACAGACCATTTAGCCTATGATACTATAAATATAGGTTTCGATTATTTACTTTGTAATAAAAATACTCAATGTATGATGAATTCATACTTGTTAAGAATTGGGGAGACTTTTGGTTAAGATTTTTTCAGCATGTTTGCTGCTACTGGTTTTTTTTTTTCCTTTTGGTTCAGCGAAGGTGAATTCCTTTAGGCCCTGTGACTAATTTTCCTAGATCCAGAGATTACCTAATGAGTTCCATAGAAAACCTTGGAACTAAATTGATTCAAGGTTTACTGAGTGACTAATGTAATCATATCTCTGGGGAAATAAGCTGGCCCCTAGTTTAATGGTTAGTTGCAAAAAATTCTGGCAATAAATAGAAATAAGAATAAACACCTATTATCAAAAAAATCATCAGGGGCCCTTGAAGTCCATATAAGTAATAGCCTCAGTTTTCAATTTTCATCCCAAATAATGACAGTTTTTCCTTTGCCATTATAATTTATCTGTTGATAAAATTTAATATGTGTATGCATGAATATGATTTATAAAGTTAAGATGTAGATTGGATCTTTATAATGTAAAAGTTTCGAATGGATTGTTTTTGGAAAAGTAACTGTGAAAAGGAATGTTTGCTTAGAGCTCAAGTTGGGAAAACATATATAACCTTGGAGCATGTTATTAAAGGAAAAGTACTATCAGCAGGTTCATCTGTTTCAATCTTTGATGCATCAGAAAAATTAGTCTGTGCTCCAGAAGGCATTTGAATAGTCAAAGTCTGTTTTGTTTTGTTTTTTTCCATCATACATTTCATATTTGTGTTTAGATAATGCTTCAGATTTTTAGAAAAAACAGAGAGATGCTATGGAAAAAATAACTCTCTCTAAATCTTAAGTGATCATAACTCTTATTTTCTTAAGACTTTTCGCTACACATATANTTTTTTTTAATCAGACATTTCATATTTGTGTTTAGATAATGCTTCAGATTTTAGAAAAAACAGAGAGATGCTATGGAAAAAATAACTCTCTAAATCTTAAGTGATCATAACTCTTATTTTCTTAAGACTATTCACTACACATATATTGGTGATTGATATAATGGTTCTTAGTTTCGTATATGGTCTTCCCTAGTGGCTCAGACGGTAAAGCGTCTGTCTACAATGAGGGAGACCTGGGTTCGATCCCTGGGTCAGGAAGATTCCCTGGAGAAGAAAATGGCAACCCACTTCAGTACATTCTGTGCGTGTGTATATGTGTGTGATTTGCATGTATAAATCTTTTTGTACTTTATAAGTTTAATTTGGAATCTAATTCTAGCTGTTTATCTTTAAGACCTAGAATAACAGAATTTGTGAAAATTAAAATATTACCCATTGATTAACACAAGCCCTGGGGCAAGATATGAAGTAGGTGAAGTTACCTTCACTGAGAGTCCATCCTTTGTGTAAGGACTTTACTCTTTGAAGTTCCTCCTCAGACTGGGGAAACCATGTTAGACCATCAGAACAGAACTGTCTGGGGTATATATAGCTTGGAGAGTGATTTCTGAACCAGTTCCCAACTTCCTGTACTTTTTCTTGCCTGTACTTTTCTGTATTTTCTCTTGCTGTTCTGAAATTTTTCTCTCTCTCCTTATTGTGTGCTAATTTCTTTTAATGTATACATTTTATTTTACAATTTTTATTTAAATTTTTGATTAGATATAATTGACAAATAATATTAGTGTCGGTTATATAACATAATTTTTTTCTTGTGATGACAACTTTTGAGATTTACTCTCTTAGCAACTTTTAAATGTATTATTAACTATTGTCACCATGTTGTACATTTAAACCGCAGACTTGCTTATAACTGGAAGTTGTTTGTAAATTTTTACCACCTTCACCCTTTCACCCAAACCTCACCCCTTACTCTGGCAACCTCCATTCTATTATCTGTATCTGTGATTTTTTTTTTTAAGATTCCATATAAAAATGAGATCATATGGTATTTGACTTTCTCTGTCTGACTTGTTTTACTTAGCATGTCACTTAACATATGAAGAAAGGAAGAAAACCACACACTCAAACTAGTCAGTCATGAACCATGGAACTGTGTGAAAGCCAGACAATCACTTTGACAGTATTTGAGGAAGCTCCAGTCTTCTAAAAGTGGAGGACAGGTTGTGTTGAAAATTAAGTCCAGTATCTGGTTTTGAGAGTAGCAGAATTACAAAAAAGGCTGAATAACAGCTCTGGCAAGTCTCCTTCTAAAAAATAGGGAACTGAAAAGAGTGGGACCCTGCTATCTAGAATGGATTGACTTGAGAATCTTGAACTCTTTCAAGAGCTCTGTGAACTCTTAAATTTATAAAGGTAACCTACTGAATCCCCCCCCAAATCTCCTTAAATTCCTGGGCCTGCAGAAATTGCCTAGTCCTTTACCTTTCTCAATCCTTCTTTGCCTGGACCTCACTGAGAGACAGCCCTTACCTGACGCAGATGTTTTGCTAGATAACATGCTTACAAGTATCTTCCCAAGTGGGCCCAAAGGTAAAGAATCCACTTGCCAATGCAGGAGACAAGGAGATTCAGGTTTGATCCCTGAGCTGGGAAGATCCCCTGGAGAAGGAAATGGCAACCCACTCCAATATTCTTGCCTGGGAAATCCCATGCACAGAGGAGCCTGGTGGGCTACAGTCCATGGGGTCGCAAAAGAGTCGGACATGACTTAGTGACTAAACAACAGCAACAACAATGCTTGCAAGTATACTTACCCCTAGATTTGCTCCAACTGCCCCTATGGTATCTAAGATCAACCTCAGCATAACCTTGGGGGAGTACTGTCTCTGCTTTTGGAGGAAAGGAATCATTCACCAGATAAGTTGCAGGACCAGGCTAAAACATATTGTCAGGAACCAGAAAAATGTGCCTAGAAATAAATTTTGAGAGTGCTGTATGAGAAATTACAAAATAAGGCTAGGTAAAGGAGAGTCGACTGATAGGAGTACTCTCACTTGACTCAGAATTTAGTATCCTGATGAGGACACCAGGAGTTAGTTATAATATTCTGCTTGAATGGTGGAGATACTGAAACTACCATGGCAGAGATTGAAGGAGTCAAAAGGCTCAGAGAGGTGAGCCTGTTAGAATAGATTTGCAGTCCTTGCTTTGCATTGTTCTGATATACATGGGTTTTAGTTGCTGCAGTTCAGTTAAAAACTACCAGTGTTCCAACAACATAATTCAAATTGCAGTTACTAAGATATATTAATTGTAAGTAATTGCATAAAGCATAAACTTTGCTGCTAGCTCTTCAATGCAGAAATGACTATGTAAATAACAGAGGCACATTATGGTCAGTGACAAGTTGTGTCACTTTTTTCGAAGTGGGTGGGTAATTGGTCACTGCACATCTGTTACTCAGTTCCCATACGGATGGAAAAGTAGAGCTGCATTGTCTGTTTATCACCCAGGAACAAAGCCATGTAACCTTTTACTGAAATGGATAATTGAGAGAAGGAATTGGCTATCAAAAATCAATTAGAGAAAAGAAAACAACAATGCTAGAAGTGAAATTCTGACCAAATATAAATGAAGTTAAAGAAGAAATAGCTGACCATGGAAATGTGGACACTGCCTCTAAGAGATGCCAGACATGTGATCAGAGGAACTCAGTGAGGGCAGCCTTATCAGCATAAATGAGAAAAATTGTCATGACAGGTTGAAGATATCTCAGAGACAGGGATGCCAGTGAAAAACTGCACATTCATGGAATGCTCAGAGATATTTCACCACACTGAAAGTGGGAAGGATAAAATGCTGGAAGCAGATTCAAATGTTGTATGGCAATTTGCCAAGGCATGAAAAGATCCTTGATTTATATCCTAAGTTATAGACAGAAAGAAGAAGGCAAGCACCGTTCAAATTATTCTTGATAGGTTATTTTTTAAATCTTTTTTTTGGTGAGATCTTCCTGGATCAGGGATGGAACCCCTGTCTTCTGCATTGGTAGGCTGAGATTCTTTACCACTGAGCCACCAGGGAAGCCCAGTAGGGATTTTTTTTTTTTTTTAAACAAAGAAATAAAACACTTCAATTCCCAGTGTTTTTATAAAGACAAAGAGGTAGAGGGGCACCCAGTGAGAGTTTTGCTGTACCTCTGTAAGTGAAAAGGTCAAGAACAGGTCAACAACAACAAACAAAAATCATGATCCCTTGTCCAGTGTCCAGATCTGAAGCAGTTCTCAGACCCAGAATTGATCCAAGAGAAAGACGGGCCATCCTGATGAAGAACTTTGCAGCCTCAGCAAGCACAGGCAATAGTAATGTCCACAGTCTTTTCCTAAAGAGATATATGGCCGCTTGCCAGGGTAACTATACATTAATATTAAGTACCAATTAAGTAATTATACCCAAGTAGTTTTCTTTTTTTNATAGATGTGTTTCTGGAACTCTCTTGCTTTTTCGATGATCCAGCGGATGTTGGCTATTTGATCTCTGGTTATTCTGCCTTTTCTAAAACCAGCTTGAACAGCTGGAAGTTCACAGTTCACATATTGCTTGGAGAATTTTGAGCATTACTTTACTAGCATGTGAGATGAGTGCACTTGTGTGGTAGTTTGAGCATTCTTTGGCATTGCTTTTCTTTGGGATTGGAATGAAAACTGACCTTTTCCAGTGCTGTGGCCACTGCTGAGTTTTCCAAATTTGCTGGCATATTGAGTGCAGTGCTTTCACAGCATCATCTTTCAGGATTTGAAATAGCTCAACTGGAATTCCATCACCTACACTATCTTTGTTCGTAGTGATGCTTTCTAAGGCCTACTTGACTTCACATTCCAGGATGTCTGGCTCTGGGAGAGTGATCACACCATCGTGATTATCTGGGTCGTGAAGATCTTTTTTGTACAGTTCTTCCGTGTATTCTTGCCACTTCTTCTTAATATCTTCTGCGTTTGTTAGGTCCATATCATTTCTGTTCTTTATAGAGCCCATCGTTGCATGAAATGTTCCCTTGGTGTCTCTAATTTTCTTGAAGAGATCTCTAGTCTTTCCCATTCTGTTGTCTTCCTCTATTTCTTTGCATTGATCGCTGAGGAAGGCTTTTTTTTAATCTCTCCTTGCTATTCTTTGGAACTTTGCATTCAGATGCTTATATCTTTCCTTTCTCCTTTGCTTTCTGCTTCTCTTCTTTTCACAGCTATTTGTAAGATATTTGTTAGAATAATTATATAAGTTTAAATAGTACATATTCCCAGATATGAAATACTATCAAATTTTCTAAGGTCAGGTTCTGTATCCTTAAGTGAGGTGAGTTTTTTTCACAAGTAGAGTGAAGAGAGGAATACCTACCTATAGCCTGAAGCACAGAAATGTAGGATGTAATGGAATTTGTATAATGTGCCATTTGCACAAAATGTCAAATAGAAGTGAATTCAATATACGATAATGAGTGTTTCTGAAGCATCAAAGAACATCTTTTAAAGGCAAAGGGGCCTCTTTAGAAAGGTCCTGCAAATTTAATGTTTAGGGTTTCTTATATTTTATAATAAAGGCCTCACCCTCCAGACCTACACTGTCTCTAATTCATAAGCCACAATGATTTTGAGCTACCAAGACAAGGTAGTTCAATAATTACTGAAAAAGAGAGCCATTAACATTTGTGTGGTGAGTTCCTTTTGCAGGGTGTTGTTTTCTTCCATGCACACAATAAAGCTCCTAGAAGGATTCCAGTTGTTATCATATTACATGATTTGGCTGGCGCAACAAAGCGATGTCTTCAAACTCAGCGCAGCACAGAAAGCATCTTATGTTTTTCTGGAAATTGCTTCGTTGGTCATATGTCATGCTGGCGTTCCTTTCTTTTAGGGGTAAAGACATGTAAACATTTCTGGAAAGTTTGATCTGCTGTCTGTTCTGGTATACGGTCTATTAATAGAAGTGTCAAATTTTGGGACACTTTTTAATTTAGATGCCCGCACTTGTTCCGGGGGCGCTAAGGTCATGTCAGTGTCTTAGTGGTATCTTATTTGGTCCGAGCTTGCTTATTCTGAGAAAGGATCCAAAAATCACAAAAGGAGGGCAGGAGGTACTGAATTCAGGTAACTGTTAGCATCTGAAAACTGTGCCACCTTCGTGGTCGTCCTCTGTACCTACGGCATGTTAGGCCCTGAAATCGTCCTCAGGCAGTTCTGGATCTTGGACCTGAACTGTATTGGTTTTGTCTTACTCCAGAGGCTCATGGAAAAAGCAGGGGCCAGTTCCTGTTTGCTTATGTGCCCACATTTTTCTAATAGACCGGCTGGTACTTATGGGCACTTGGAAAGTGTTTGCTGAATACACAAGGTGGTAAAGAATTCAGCTCCATATTTCGAGGGTGGAAACAGGTCCACATTTGGAGGATGTGAATTCAGGTTATTCAAAGAATTGGTGAGCAGAGTAGAGTGGTTTAATCATTTGGGGGTTAAACGTGAAATTCCTGCCTCATTTAAGCTTTGCTACTCCCATAACAGCTCAGCACTTTTTCTTAAAACTGAAAGATGTAAATTTTGCAACACTCCACATTTATTCGTTTCTGGGTTGACCCTGTATTTCTAAGTGATTTTACTCAGAGCCAGATTAAGATGTTTAGGGTTTCTAAATGTTAGCGGGGTTGTACGGCCCTCCATGTGCTGTTCCAACCATCCATTGCCTCCCCAAGTAATTATAAAAAATAATACCAAACCATGGAATATAAAACTTAACTGTATGCCTACATCAAACATTTTTCTTAGAAATTCTGATTGCAAATCTTGGCTAGTTTTGATCAAAGATGGAGTTTTCTCATTTTCATTTGCCCTGCTTTGCTTGTGCCCGAGGCCTGTGTTTAGGTTGCCTGATAGGGAAGCCCTGGTTTTGCTCCAGTTCTCCAGAAAGAATAGATCCATGTATCCAGGTTAACTAACTGCGCCTGGGCTAATTCTGTAAGTAACCTTGGCACGCTGAGACACACAAACCTCAAGCTCGTGGCTCTGTTGTCTTAAAGGGACTGCTGCGGTGCTGACACTCGGGGAGAGGCAAGGCCAGTCTAAGGACTGAATCTGTTTGCTGTCCTTGAGAGCCAAGCTCTGGTTATTGCTAATAGATTGATATTTAGTTGTTGTTTGTATTAATTGCCTTTTATAAACGCATAATTTGTCAATCAAAGTGTTTACAATTGGGGTATTTTTAGCAAGTTATCATTAAAATCTTTAATTGATCTTTCGTTTTCTACTTATTTATGCCATCTCTTTGGAGACCACTTAAAGGACTGTTCATTCCTGTTATAGTCCCTATACACATTACTGTCTTAGGAAGAGCTTTTTTTTTTAATTGAATATTCTCACAGATATTCTTAAGTCCCAGGGTATCTAAGTATTATTGCATTCCTCTCTACTTCCAAAGCAGTTTTAAATCAATCCCTTTAATCTTGATGTAAACAAGAACTAAATTTTTTATTCTGCTATATACAAGCATATTTATTTGAGTCAGTGGGAAAATAGCAGCTGAAGTAGTTGATGGATCCTTGACTCTCACAGCTATTATTTAATACTACATAATTAATCAGTATCAACCAGTGTGCTGAAGAATTGGCAAGAAAATATATAATAATTAGAATATATATAAATCCTAGCAGGAGCTCAGCTTATACTCAATGCATATCTTTAGCTTTCTATTTGGACTACTCACAAGCAAACCTTGAGGGCATTGATACATATAAAATAGAGATCATGCAATCTGACAACAGAAGTTAATATATAACACCTTATGCTAAACTACATGCTTATGTAGTTATGCACCTTATGCTAAACTACATGCTTATGCTTAAAATGCTTATGTTCATGCTCTATAGTTGTTATAAGAATTTATTTTTACACCACTTTCTGCACAGAATTTGTATGTTAAAAGACTTCTAGATACATTTTAGGATTAACATGTTTGCTTGTAACACCTATTCCTCCTACATTACATATTTTGTGTATAGTAGACATTTTAAGTTTTAACTTTAATTAACTCTTTTCTTCAGATGGCTGATATGGGTTCTAATTTCAAAGGCCCCAAATTAAATGTTGTATATTGTTGATAGCTTTTTAAAAATAGCTTTCATTACTCATGAAATGCATACACATGTCTAACTTTATTTATTTACCTTTTGTACCAAAGTAAAATAGTATATTATATGTGAACTGTAGCATCACTTTGATGTAAAGTACATAAGAACAGAAAATTATGAAAGTGTTTTCTTAAGAGTAGAGAAAAATGAAATTCTTGTGTATTAGGTATTTCTCTTTTTATTTGTAATTACCATCAAAGATAAGTAACGCAAGTTAAAATTACACGTGAGTCTCTTGAGGTGACAAATCCATTCATAAACTGAAAAAAGTTTGTTTCTGTGCCCCTTCATGTTATTTAATCAAGGCGCAGAGATAACTACTGTTTGAGGCTAACAGACTTAAATGTCGATTATAAGCACTCATTTAATACTGTGCACAGTACATATACTTTTAGATTTATACTAATAACCCATCTTACCAATCAATCCCCCTGTGGTAGTTATTTCTATTAAAGAACTGTACCTCCTCAAAGGTTTTTGGGCTGGGGGAGTTACTAAGGATGGAAGGATGCATAACCAGGAACAAATACAAAGCAGTGGTTCCTGAAAAGACAACAGAGGTTCAGAGATTAACTGAATGAAAACAGTTTCCTACTATTAGCATTTGAGTTGTTAATAAACTGTATTACAATGATCCAAACAGATACATATAAGTAATCCTTGAATTAAATTGAATAGGTAACCAGAATCTTAAGAAACGAATTCTAAAAAATGAGGACAGTGTTATGTGAAAAAAGGCCTGTTGTAAGAACAGGCTTTTGACCCCAGTTCAGTCATTGACTTTGGCTTTTTGCTTTGTCTTGACTTATTAGTGGAAAATCGCCTGCCTTAATCATTTGTTAGGCTTTCTCTGAGGACAAAAAGACATATTGTGCCTGAAGATATTTTGATATGAATAAAGTACCATGTAAATGAAAGACATCATTATTTAACATATTATTAATACTTGGCTTCCTCTATAAAGTTCCTCCCAAGGCCTATGAAAGCTTATTAATTTGAGATAGAATGTAAACTTTTAACCAGTTTGTTTAAGTTTGAATGTACTTATATACCTATACAAAGTAGTGTCAAAATTGTTTAAATGGCTAAATTTGGAAAAAAAAAAATTGGTGCCTTTTCTTGGTGACATAACACAATTTGCATTTTTAGAAAGAGGGTGGCATATCATAGGTACCCATATAGATTTGTTAAAATAACTCTTGTCAACAGCAATATTGTCTAAAACAATGAGTTGGAAGAGGCAGTGTTTCTATATTTTATATGAACCAAACAATGAACATTTTATCTACAATCATAGATAACTATAGGGAATGAAACACAGTAATCTATGCTATACAAGGTAAAAATGATCTTCACAAACTCGACTTAAAACAGTGGTTCTCAAACTTTAGCATGCATCAGGTTCACCTGAAGTGAAAGTCAAAGTCACTCAGTCGTGTCCGCCTCTGCGACCTGGAATTCTCCAGGCCAGAATACTGGAGTAGGTAGCCTTTCCCTCCTCCAGGGGACCTTCCCAACCCAGGGATCAATCCCAGGTCTCCTGCATTGCAAGTGGATTCTTTACCAACTGAGCTATTAGGGAAGCCCCAGGTTCACCTAGAGGGCAGTTAAAACAGAGCTGGGCCTGATCCCAGAGTTTCTGATTCACCGCACTTTAAGAATCACTGACTTAGAAGAAATATGGGACAAAAATCAAAAACTTGTTGGGGAAAAAAAAATGTTCCATTACTTGAAATACATAGTAAAGCTTTCTAGAGCATACTTCAGAGTCCAATAACTTCTAGGATCAAGAGTTTTATTTCTAGCACTTACCAGCTGTTTGAACTTGAACAAAAAATTTATGACCCGAGTCAGTGTTCTTTTCTGTATAGTGGGGGAGAAAATACTTAGCTATCATGGCTTTATAAGGGTCAAGTGAGGTAATCTATTTAAAAATAGTTTAAAAGCTTGATCTGAATATTGTAAGGTATTTTTAAAAAATAACATTTTTTCAGCTAACATTCAGTAATGCATGTAAAAAAATTGAACAGAATGTAGTGTTTGTAAAGACAAAAAGAATAGCTATTACAATATGAAAGAAGAAAACAGGGTAATCCTTTCTAAGATCAACTGATAACATTCTTTTCTGAATTTTATTTTTAAGAATTGTATTGCATCATAGCATTAATAAGACAAGCAAAAAAAAAAATGAATACAATCTAATTTTCTGCCTAGTCAGTAAAAGGCACACTGTAATTTATCAGTGGTCAAAAAATTAAGTTGTGGTTTCTGAATTCTATCTTTACCTACTCATATTCTTGGGTCTGAATAAACTGTCGTGTGTGTGTGTGTGTGTGTATTTCAACAATATAATCATAGACACAAAACCAGGAATTCAAAAATTAAAAAAAAAAGGCTTCAGGTTTTCTGTTTTTTGTTAGTTTCAACACTAAAAATATTTGAATATCCAGATGACTATACCTTTATGCAAAATTATTCAGAAAAATACTTTTGGCAAAACTAAAGATTAAAAATAAAGCTAATTAATTTTTATGGAATTTATACAAGAAGCTATGTCTGTCCACTTAAAAAATAACCTCATAAAATATCGATACAATATGGATGAAATCTCAAAAGCAATATGCTAGGTGAAAGAAGTCCAACACAAAAGATACTTTATATTTCCATTTATGTGAAATTCTAGAAAAGCCAACATTACAATGCCAGAAAGTGGCTTTCTGTGACTAAGGATTGGGGAAGGAAAACTGACTAGAAAAAAGATGCAGAGAAACTTTTTAGGGAGACAGAAGTGCTCTAAATCTTAAATGTTGTAGTGGTTACACCACTGTGTACAATTTCTAAGATTTATAAAACTATGCATTTAAAGTTGTTGAATTTTATTATATGTAAATTATATCTCTATAAAACAGAAAATTTCAATTTCTATAAAAAGGATTTAAAAATTCCCTTCCAAAGGTAAATGTCATATGCAAATTGTAACAAACATTTGGAAACCCAATTGAGCTGAAGATGACAAGTAATGATTCTGCCATGTAACCATGACATTAAAATGTCTGCATATCTAGTGCAACACAAGAGGAAGTATATCCTGCAAGGCTTTCTGAAGCAAACTTGATCTGCCAAGGTTCCGACAGAAGATGCGACCTTTAATGACAAAGCTATGTGATGACAGTGGGAGTTCACTAAAGAAACTTTAGTTTCAATGTCTTTCTAGTTGCTTCTTGACTGTAAATAAGGACAAGTGAGATAAATAAGGATAAGAGAAGTACGTGCCATATTCATTATTGTTTTCAGATTGATATTTGTAAATGGGACTAAGAGAAAATGAATAGGTTGTCTTAACTGTGTATATTACATAGAATTCTCCCAAGTTATTTCTAGAGAAATAAGGAAAGGAGGTGTATTCCCCCTGGAAGGGATATGAAATGGCTGCTCTCTGTGAAGCTAGAAATGAAGAGCCCCAAATAAGTTATCATGCAGGATACAGCTTGAATGTCTGGCATTTTTAAAGCTTCCTCTGGGCTTCATTTTAATACTGTTTCTTACAGAAACAAGAAGTTTATGGGAAAAATTGAACACCAACTTAAAAAAAGGTGCCAGAGATTTCTTCTGGGTATGAATAAATATCTTTCTTAACACAAAGCAACACAAAGTTTTGTTTATGCTTAGGAATTCTGCTTGTCAAACATCCTTTATAAACTTTTGGAAAATAGTCATTTCTGCAAGAAATAGTTTAGAAATAAACTGTATCAGGAAGATGTCAGGAAAAGGATAAATTTCTGGAATATTTATAGGTACTTATATGTGTCCATTTGAAATTTGATGAAATCTTATAAGTCACTCTTCAAACACAGGATTAGTTTTGATTTTAGAAATGTTAATAACAGCAATTTTCAATTAGGATCTTTGGGAAAAAAGTAATATTCACCACCAAATTGACTGCTGGATATTCCAACTATGTAATATCTATTTTCATCCTTTTTACTTAAAAAAATTCAGCTCAACAAAGAGAATAAAATGTTATTCATTCATCAATATTTATAGGGAGTTTGAGAAGTCATTGTGGCAAGAATTCACTGTTTAGTCATCAGGATTTTTATACATGTTGATTATAACATAAAAAGTTCTCACCAGTTTTCTGGGGTCCTATTACCAAGAATTTTGGTAAGCGATCACAGGTTTTTTCTTTAGACCAAATGTCTCTGTGGCGTTTGTCATCACAAGGATTCTAAACAGGAGAAAACAACAGAGATGTGTATTTTTTGTGGCTGCCTGTTGTGTGCTAGAGGTTTTCAGCTTCTGTCATTGAAAAGACATCCCCAGAAACAAGGCTCCCTCTTTTAAACTAAAGTTGTGAAGTGGCATCCATGGAGGATTTCAAATAGGTCCTTTTCCATCCTGAAGGTGAGTGTTGACTGAGGAGGTGAGGGAGGGGAGACATTTCCATTATGGGTAAACAGCTTCATAGCACTGAGGGTTTAATTATTTTTTTCTGCTATTGGCAGTTCTATGTCTTGATTGTGTGTGTGTGGTTTAAGTTTTAAAATAGTGAGCTTGTTGGGCAGAGGCTGTGCTTGCTTGCCCTGCTAACCTAGAAGAGGGTACACTCTCAGCACTGAAATCTATAAGCTGTCAGATTTTTATTCTAAGTAACTTCGAGCTTTCCTGCTGTGCTTCAAAAGGAGATGAATCTGGTCATAATCATACTGTTTAAAGAGACAGCAGATTCCTTTCAGCTGCTTTCAGAGGTCAGTAAATGTATGTCTAAAACTATAACTTTACAAACTATGATGCTAAAAAGCACTAAATTTCTGCAAAAGGTTAAAATGAGGGTGAATTACTACCTTAGGGAATCTGCTTTTGGACAATAGTACTTAAACCAAACTCACTGTGTAAACTGCATCTAGAATATCCTTATTTTAACGGCTAGCTATATCTTACTTAAACAATTACGGCACTTTTAATACTTTTCAGGAATAGGCAAATGGGACAGCGCTCTGTTTCTATTCAATTAATACTACATGTGTAGTTAAACACACCTGCTTATTTAGCATAAACAACAGATTTTAAGACTAAGGTGAGGGTTTTTTTTGGCTCTTGTTCTAGGAAAAAAGTGGTTTCAACTGAAATAATAATGATTACAATTTTAAAATAAGGTGTTAAATTAGCAGGAAAGTTTCATCTCTTTCCAGTGGCTGACACTTGGTGATGTTCTGTAGTGGTTAAGATAAAAAGACGGATGTTTTAAAAATCTTAACTGCCAAATAGTATGCAGTGATATTTCTATAACCACCGACTTTAACCTACTAAAATATGTAGTTATGTTTCTTCTTGGGGTTATCTGTTTGTGCCTATGAGGCAATTAGCTCAAGTTCACAGATAAATGAATAGAATATAAGTGCAGAGCTTACTGCAACTTCAATGTGTGGAATTTACTGAGTTCTACTTCTAAACAACAACAAGTTCTGAAGATTGTTATTATTATACCATCAGCTCTGTCAGTAATTCTCATTTAGGACAGTGATGCAGAGTGCACTGTCTGGAGCCATGTGGCCCAGATTTCATTACCATTCTGTCACACAACAGCTGTATGCCTTTGCTTAGGTATCTCAGCCTCTCTGTGTTGCCCCAGTTTCTTTATCTGTAAAATGGGGGTAGTAACTATACCTCATAGGGTAGCTGTGAAGACTGAATGGATGAGCATATGTAAAGAACTTGGTCAGACACATGACAGGCACTATGCAGCTACTTGCTAAGATTATTACTTTCCCCAGGTCGTGGGGTGGGCAATTCAAGTTCAAAGTGTGTTTCTGTAATTCTAGGACACGTAGGGTGTAAGCTTTGAAATCTGGGTTATGCCTGGAACCGTTTGACTATGCCATATTTACAAGACATTTTCTCTCAAGAAGCTCAGTGATTTTGCCTCTAAACATTTTCCCCATGTCCAAAGTAATACCTGACTGATGCTTTTGCCTATATTCTGCAGCTGTTGGTGACCCTGTGGCTCAGAGGCAGATAGCAGTTCTGAACTCTCCTCACCTGCCCCTTTCATGCTGTTTAGTCATGAGAGGTATATGGATGTGTTCAGGGCCGACTCCCTGCTTAACACATGCCCCAAACCATCTTCTGTTGTGTCAACCTACTGCAATCTGCAAATTGATCCCTCACTCCTGATTGAAAATATGACATCCACTGACCCTCTCACTGAGCTTTCAGTGTTCATAGAATCTGGCCCACTATGAAGTTTCTCAAATCTACTAACATTTCCAAAATGTACATCATTCCCCCCACCCACCCCCGCCCGATGCCTTCACTTTTCAGATTCGTATTAATTCACAGAACATATGTTTGTGGGATTAATTAATTATACCAATTATTGACCCAATCTTACCTGCCAGAGAGGGTCTTTTTGATCAGGAAAGAGCTCAAAATACTTGTGAGCCAGCTGCACTGGAGGCAGAGTCTGAAGTCTCAAGTTGGTCCAGCTCTGCACAAAGTTGGCCAGGTTGACAAATGTGTATAATCCCAGCCGGTCATTCCCGTAGTTAGACAAATGGGTCATGAAAATGCTGATCTGAAAAAGGCAAGTGAACTTCAGCATAAACACAAGTGATTTTCACCCTAGGGGGCAGTGCAACCATAGCAATGCTAGTTTTTCTAAAGAACTCTTTGCATAGGGTTTCAGTTCATGAAACGTTTTGGAATTTTGGACATATCTCAGATATTCTCACTATATTAATGCACTACGGAGAATGGATGTGTCATTAGTAAGACAGGGTGAGCATTTTTCCTGAGGTTTTAATGTATTTCATAACAAAAAATGAGTCCAGCTGCCACAGTCCCTGTTAATGCAACTGGACCAGTGCTGAATAACATGTCCTCGATGTTCACATATAACGGCTTTCTGATATGTGAACTGTTCATAACTTGAGGTAGTAGGAGGGTGGGATTTTGTGATATCAGTCAACTTAATTTGGTTTGTAACATAGCACGTAAAGTTAATGGACATAAATAATCAATGAGTCATCATTATTAGCATTAGCTGAAAACCCTCTGATTTGTATTTATCAGAGCCTATAATGACAAAAGGCCAGCACGTGAAGTTTTACTAAGATGACCATCAACTGTTTTCTCTCCATAATACTCTGAAAGTCTTTTCCACATTTATTGAGTCTACTATTCATCAAATACCGTGAAGAAAAGTTTTCAATGCTTCAATAGATAAAATAAATTCTTCCTACGTAAGCAGGTGTCCTAGATCAAATCCATAAATTGAAAAAAAAAATTATAGCAAACATGGGGAACTTTTTATAATGAAATAAATTTGAATTCTGTAGGTTTAATTAGATTGGTAAGGAATGTAGAAAGGGCGTTTTTATCGCTATTACTTTAAGTGAATGCAAATAGTTTTTTTTGGTTAGTGTTGACAAATGGAAATAATTCTGCATGAGATTTTCAATGGCAATGAAAACCACTGTGACATTTATGCTGCTATAAAAAGAGCATAAAAATAATTCATGTGATAATAGTATGCTCCTAAAATATATAATGTCATATGAATGAATAGTAATAATGGTTATTTTAGTCATCATAATAATGAACATAATAGCTTCATTCATTAAGAGACAGAAATATTTAAGAAAATTTATGGAGGTAAAGTGGTAGCGATGAAAATTTTGATATAGAGAATCAGAGAAATACAGTTACTTATAACTATGAATAAAAGGAAACAGTGATATCCTATAGTCTACTGAACAAATCACACAGACTTTAACATGAAAAACTTCAAGTATGATCAAGGATGTTTGTGTTTCTATTCATGCTGCCTGATTGTATTTTAAATCTTAGAACTTTAAAGACAAAAATACTTCCAGGGTGATTTTAAATAGCTACCAGCACACTGATGCACTCGTGGAGTTGATTGGTGAGATTTTTACCATTTAGGGTATTTGGGAAAAATGACACTTTTAAAGCTTAACCTTCTGGTTATTATGATTTTTTTTTTAGTAGTTTCAATTGTTTGACTTTTCTCACCCTCTCCTTTCTTCCTTCAAAATTCATCAAAACAGTAGGCTATTGAGAGACTTAAGAAAATCATTCTTAAGTTTGGAAGTTCTTTTCTAATATCTGCTATAGGCAGTCTTTCATTATTTGTTTTATATGCCACATTTTTCATTGTAGCCCAATAACAATGGCAAAATACCTCATGTTGCCTTTCTACTAATTTTTTCATACAATGTAAAAAATATATATGTTAACCTAGCTAGCCACTAAGTCAAATTTATTGCTTTATTTTTATGAAAAATTTGTCAAAAAATCTGTGTCTGCATTTCACTTGAACAATATCTGCATTGAACAGAAAATGAAAAACTTAGAGATACTGTGTGACCTCCTGACACAAGTGCGTCTGACACCCCTTTGAATTTGTTTTCAACACTGGAGAGCACTTTATGCTGTGACACTTAAACCACAGTGCCACATTTTCACTTGTATTTTTTCTGGTAAAAACTGAAGCGACCCAAAGTGAGTATGAGCTGGTTGTTGACATCGCTTTTGCTGAAACTGAACCTGATGGGCAAGAATTAAGGTTATACTTATAAGGTATTGAACTTAATCCTGTAAAAGAAAAGCTACTTAACCTCCAACCCGTGAACCTTTCCTAAGTGAAAGTTTCCTAAGTTTCAATTCTATTTTTGTATATCTACTTTAACATAATGCAAAGTGTACCGTTAGCTAAAGGACTGTGTCAAAGTGATGGTTTTGTAATGATTGTCCTCTTGTGACACTGTTCCAGGCTTTGGACTTGAGCCTGGGATTTGTTTTGTGCTCCATAAAAAGAATATAATTGGTCAGGGCATGAAGCGTCTCAATTTCTTTATAAACTCTTTTCTAGGGGGTGAATCATAGTATTCTCACCACATATACTGTTGTATATATCTTTTTTTTTTTTTTTGATGAACATGTAGCCTCTCCAAGTTTTCTTTATTATTTTTTAGTTAGGAAGGGATGCACAACAAGCAACAGGACAGGTGGGAACAGATTATATAAGGAGAAGGTTTTGGTCAAAAATTAGCTTGCTTTCCAAATAGTATTTCTTCTTTTGTCCTGATCTGTGACAACTCTAGCGACTCTTTACTTCTTGGCAGTCCCTCACCCGGCAGCAATGTCTGCACAGACTAGAAAGAAATGAAGAAGGAGTTTGAGAAGGTTGCCATTTCAGGGAAAGTAGATACTAATCTTTTCCTAAAGAAGATGCCTTTATAATTTTAAGAGCGTTTCAGAACTGAGGGGTTTTGTTTGTTTTGCTTTAAACAAGGATTGAATGTATCAAAATAAGTTATGTTTACTATAGATACAGAATCTAATGAGAAGGAAAATGTGAAAGGAAGTTGCAACTGCATTTCTATAACAGTTTTTGCTGTAAGCATACCGCAAGCAATTTTTGTTGTTACTCAAAAGACTGCTTAAAACTCAAATCATTGGAAATTACCAAAGGCATAAAGTCTATCTGATTAACAGCTGAAAGCAATTTTAGCCCGATTAACATATATTTGCATAGCAAGATACTTATATATAATTTTTTTTTCTGTAAAGGCAAAAGGTGAATGCCAAACATCATATATCGTGGCATTTATGAGAATGAAACAGTTACCAGTTGTGAAACAGTTACCAGTTGTAAAACAGTGACTAAGAGAAAGATATGGGAAGTTCTATCTACACTTTCCAGCCTCACCCATGGGACTCGGATAAGTTCCAGGCAGAAGAGGTGAATGAGCTACTACCAAGAAGAATAAGGAGCAAATCGTGCAAACGCAGTTGACAATGCAGTAATTACTCTCCTTTGAGGTCAGGAGGAAGGGAGACAAAATTTAGGTGAAAAAAAGTATGTTACCAATACTTATATTTGTTATAAACTATGCAATTTATGGGGTTCCCAGATGGCACTAGTGGTAAAGAAACCGAGTGCCAATGCAGGAGACGTAAGAGATGGGGTTTGATCCTTGGGCTGGGAATAGCCCCTGGAGGAGGGCATGGCAACCCACTCCAGTATTCTTGCCTGGTGAACCCACAGACTGAGGAGCCTGGTGGGCTATAGCCCATGAAGTGACTTAGCATGCACGCATGCCATTTATGATCATGCTGCTTAGTTCAAATCTACCAACTTTCTTATCCTATTTGCCAGATGCTCTGATTGATTCTGTAGAGGTGCAAATATAAATATGATGCTCATTTTTTGCAAGTCTTGTTTGTGAAAGAGTTTAGAATTCAAGAGGCACAAAAGAGTTTATAATGAAAATGTCTTACCTCCCACCTCTCTCCTTTAGGCAAACAGTTCTGTTTTGTTTTGGTATCCTTCCAGGTGATCAGAGATTCAAAAGCCTAGCATATGTACAAATCACCTAGAAAGTTTATAGACGTTCAG
This sequence comes from Neotragus pygmaeus, assembly GCA_006410875.1. Lineage (NCBI taxonomy): Eukaryota > Metazoa > Chordata > Mammalia > Artiodactyla > Bovidae > Neotragus > Neotragus pygmaeus. The sequence goes on from SJYV01040291.1 coordinate 484,007, forward strand.
ATCGCCAGGCCTTACACTCAGAGATTCTGATTTTCTGGAGGGTGGCCTGGTACCTACATTTAGAGGAGCATCCCCAGGTTTTTGGATGCAGGTGCCACTGGAATATGATATGATTTGAGGAAAACCAGCCAGACCCATCATTTATTCCCACAGAAAAGATTTTGTTCATTGAAATCATCAGCTTTTCTGTAGTGATTCTTTTTTAATAAGTTTAAAAAACAAACAAGACACATTTATGAATATGTTTTGATGTTGTAGACATAAAGCTAACCATGGCACAAAGAACAGCTTGGTGAGTGCCCTTGACCATGCCTTTGGAGGGCTTCTGCATTGCTGACATGTGTGTGGAGATCCACAGAAGACTGATAAAAAGAACTGGTCCACACAGACATATACTGTTGGTTCCTAAATCTCCTTCCATCCTGTTTTTTATTTTTAAGCCAAAGCAAAATTCTTCTCTGTTTTGTCATGTACCCCTCAGATGCATATTGCCTTATAACTTCTCTATTTAATAGGCTGCTTTTCATATTCATTTTTACTTTATTTCATAGCATTTAAAAGATTTTCTGGAAGAGGACAAGCATAAGGTAATTAACTTCTTTAGGGAAAAAATTAACAAAAACAGTTCATTTTTATAGGATAGTGATCAAACTATAGAAGTCTTATTACCAAGAAAACATGAGTTTCACCACTGTCAAGATGGTACTTCATTCCATGAGGATGTCTGTTTCTGGAAAATAAATTAAAACTTCTGAGAAGGTTCTTCTAATGAGGCCCTGGGCCTAAAGCTCCAATCCTATAATTTCACAGATCAAACCCTCTAATAGTTTCTCATTGCCTTCTGAATTAAATAAAATTCAGGATGTCATCCTAAATTACATCATGATCCCAGGTTATTTTTCCAGTCTTATCTGTGTTCAGGGCACCAGTCAGCCTGCTTTGCTTCCTGCTCCCCAGTGCTCCCTAGACTCACCTACCTCCATTCTTAGTCCACGCAGTTTCTTCTTTAGAAACACTGCCTTACTCTTCTATGTGTGCATCCTACGTATCCAGAGGGTTACATCTAATTTTTCAGATCTCTCCAGGCAAATGCAGTCTTTCAAAAATTGAGCCTCAGAGTATTACAGTTTAGTCTTTCTGACATTTTCTTAACTCTGACTTGTATTATGATTTTAAAAAATACTTGTTTTATCTGTGTCTAGATTGTCAGTTCCTTGGGGGCTGGCATGAGGTCTCTTCAACTTTATTTTCTGAACTTCCCTGAGTTTACTACGTATAGTATGCTCCTTGTGTTGGCACTAATAATCTTACTTAAAAAGCTGGGCAATCTAGGGTCAGTTATTTTTCTCAGTGCCATTGATTCTGATAATCCTTTAGCACCATTCAAATTGTGAGCCTCCTCAATGATTTATTCTTGTCTCTTCCAGCTTTATCCCTGTTTGCTCTGTACTCTTCCCTCGAACTCTGCCCACCGATTCTTCACTTATTTTTTTACTGCCCATTCCCTTCTGTTTCCTGTGAAACTTCCTTCCTTTGTAAATTAACAGTATCTTCAGGTTTTTGACTTTAGCCTGCATGGTGGTTAAGAAAGTGGGCTGTACCACATATTGGCTCTTTGATCTTAGCAAGTTATTTAAGCTCTCTGTACTTTAGTTTACTTATATGAAAGGAAAAAAGGGGATAGAAAAATAGCAACTACCTCACAGAGTTGTTCTGATGATTAAATGTAATAAAACATGTCAAGCACTCCTTGGCACACAGTAATCACTTAATGTGTGCCTGCATGCTAAGTTGCTTCAGTCGTGTCTGACTCTGCAGCCTTGCGGACTGTAGCCCATCAGGCTCCTGTGTCCATGGGATTCTTCAGGCAAGAATACTGGAGTGGGTTGCCATGCCCTCCTCCAGGGGATCTTTCCAATCCAGGGATCAAACCCGCATCTCTTATGTCTCCTGCATTGGCACGTGGGTTCTTTACCACTAGCACCACCTGGGAAGAAGCCCCAATTGCTTAATATCTAATAGCCATTTGTTATTGTTTTTGTTGTTATATTACTATGGGTTTGGAGGTACATCAGTTCTCATTTATAGTTTCCTTCCAGCAGCTCATCAACCTTATCTATATCTCTAGTTTCTCAATTCCTTCATTTTTTCTGCATCTGTCAATGTTCATCTGATTACTTCCTTCACGAGGCAAAATTCTATGGTCAGTAATTTGAACTTCTCTCCCACTATCACCTCAGATTCCCAACCATCTTTTTGCTTTCTATTGTCTGCAGGTCTGAGACTTTCCATCAATTTTCCATTCAATTTCTTCACTCCTATGTATGGATGTTCAGCACAGTTAGAGAAATAACATGCAGTGGTAGCTATCCGGGTCACAGAGGCACAGGGTCCAGTTTCTATGGAATCCTCTCTCTATTGATATTCTCTTTATTCATTCTTTATCTCTTCACTCTTCAGTTACCTTCAGCAGCTATTTCAAACTCTCATTCTTCTCTTAAGGCCTTTTTCTCAGTCTCCACTTTCCCTAATCTCCCTAGTTTGTCATATTGTGAGAAAGGTGAGCAACTGCAAACATAATATCTGAGGTCTTAAAAAATCATTGTGTAACTCACACAGGAAACATTTCAGATTCATGGGATACATTCATTAAAGTAACCTTATGGCTTTTTCGCACTATCTCTTTCACATTTACTCAGTGTGGGTGGTTTCCCGTTATCCCTGGATGAGGCTGGGGCAGGCAGCATGCCCTCCCTAGTTTCTTTAGTGAATAGATAGCACTCATGTAGCTTTAAGTTGCTAGCACAGTGTTGATTTACTCATTTAAATCTCCTTGTTCAGAGAAAAGAATAAAAACTCCAAGCCTGATGCAATATTAAATCTTCTCCTTTCTCTCAGCTGCAACCTGGTGCAGGAGAGGATCTGCCAGAGAGGCTGGGAAGAGAGCCTGATTGATTCTTCTCCAGTGGGTGATTTTATTCTTCATCTTGCTAGCTGACATTTCTTATCCCTTAGTGTTTGGGACATGGACATGAAGGAGGGAAAGGGAGACAGAGAATTATTCCGTGGCTGACAATGTCATAAAATGGAGTATGCCTAAGTCACTCGAGATCTTTGGTGATACCTTTTCCAGGCCCCACTAATGCAGTTTCCTTTATGAGGCTTAGTCTTTAGTGGAGTCCCTTTAAAAGGATTCCCAGATAACATTCCTACTAAGAATTCTACATCTGGGCTCTGAGAGTTCGAGGCCTTTGACCTGACTTTGGAAAAGAAGGCACATATTTCTTAGACGTGTGCTCCTCCTCGTTAAGTCCTCTAAAATAACTTCTTTATATATAAGAATCTATAAGTAATACTGTTATGCAATGAGATTTTCTAAAAGTGAATTATTTGAGGAATTAGGTAAATCAGCTTAAGAACTGGAGTTTTAAAATGTTACATTTCTGAAACTGTCAACCCTTTAGGACAGTAGCAAGGACCCAGAACCACATGTAACAGACCATTGTAGCCAACATCTCTCTCATGGTTTAGCTTTATGAGTCATGAGGCAGTCTCGAGCCCCAAATGTCCCTTTTCTTCAGGGAAGCCATAGCAAGCTCTCTTATCGTTTCAGTGGCCCTCATCGCAGAGCTGAGATGAGCAGCAGGTCATTCATCCTCTGCTCTCCCGCAGGCAGAAAGTGGTGGGGGCCATGCTCACTGTACAGCACCAGTCTCTCCAGAAATCTTCCTCACAAATTCTTCATTTCCGGAAACTTGATCATTTTATCATGGTGGTCCCTGGCACAGCTCACTTTGGTCCTAGTATCTTCCATATTTTTGTGCTATTTTATGCTAAAAATTATTTCCCTTGACCTTATCACCCTGTCTAGTGGGAGAAAAAAGATGTCACTCATTTTTGAGGCTTAAATCCATTGAGCATTGTTTTTCTCCCTGGTTTGTGCCTTGGTCATCATTTAAGAATCTCAGAGGAAAGCTCAGCTGCAGAATAATTTGGCAAAGGGCCCTTAACATTTTGAATTTGGGATCTGATAGATTTTACAGGAAAGCTGGAATGGTAAATCAATTGCTCTCAATTAGGGACAGGTTTCAAAGGTACAGTGATGAGGTCAATGTAATTTAAAGCAATTTAGCCTGGAACATTTTTCTTTTTTATTACATTTATGTCCCTCACTTAATTTTTCTGGCTATACATTCAGAACTGAAAGTTCAGCCCTTTTATTACAAGCTAATGATTGATGATCAATTAATATTTCTGTTAGGTGCCAGAAGAAGTAATTCTATTGGTTTAATGTACTGCCATTACTTCAGCTGCTGAACAAATGTTTACACACACACGAGTGTCTCCAGCTCTCAGATCACCAATTTTCAGTGAATTCTGCATTGTGTACCCTGGGCATGCTGTTCTGATATTGTCTCTGCGTCACTCTGAAAGACTCTTACTTATTCAGAGACTAGAAGGACAGCTGTTCTTGTTCTATTAGACTTACAAAGTGACAGGATAATGAATAGTTACAGCTTATCATAAATTTAAAAATGATTAAGAGAAGTCCTTATTTAAGCAGCAATGTAGTATAAAAGTTACACTCAGTTTTGCAATGAAATTTTTTTCCCCCATGGCAGAAGACATTTTGCTTCTTAGTTTTCTATGGCATAATGAAGACAGAGAGAGGAAATGAAATTAAACATCCCTTAAGGTGTTTCAATGGAAAAAACCTGTCAGAATTTTTGAAAAGCTTTCAAAGTAAATGTACCTACATGAAAATTTGATTTTGGCTCATATGTGAATGAATTATTTCTAGGTAATCACAAAGATCAGCTTCATCATCAGGAGATTTCAATTAATTATATTTGCTCATAAAGCTGAATTCACCCTGGGGGTAAAAATAACCATATCAAATAAGTATATTTATTTTGTACAGAAAAGCTAGTTTTTAAAAGCTAGGGACTAAGTGCCAAGTTTCTAAATATTCAAAGTCATTAAAATTTTTTCTTTTTACTTATATAAGGCAGTCCGTCTAATAAAGTGATTTGTAGAACGTCGACAGATTTTGGGTCTCCATTTTGCCCAGATATGTAAGTAGAGGGTGAGGACTCAGAGGATAAGAAAGAACAATGCTAAAGAATAAACTGCTGCCGCTGCTGTGCTCAGATGTGTCCAGCTCTTCACGACCCCATGGACTGTAGCTCGCCAGGCTCCTCTGTCCAGGAGATTCTCCAGGCAAGAATACTGGAGTGGGTTGCCAGTTCCTACTGCAGGGGATCTTCCCACCCCAGGGATTAAACCCAGGTTTCCTGCATTGGCAGGCAGATGCTTTACCACAGAGCTACCTGGGAAGGCTCTCTATACCTTCAATGGGAGGAAAAATGCCAGGACTGGACTGGGCCTACACAGGCCACAGCTTAGTTCTGACAGAAAGAAAAAGGTATTTTAAGAAAGTTTAGCACAATGCAGCATAAGTGAATTAGTTCTTTTCAGGGCTTTGAAGGAGGCCAACCAGATACAAGAATCAGCTAAGGTGCTGTATGAAACTTCATTAAAACTAAGCTAACTGGAAGGGCTAACTAAAAGAAATAGGTAAGGAGAAGAAATAGAAAGGAATCCAAACTCTTGTGAGTTATCACAGCTCCTAGTGCCACAGATGCTGGCAGTTCAGAGGGTCTCTTTAAACTGTAGTGAGTTAATACTATGATGGAGGTTTCCAAAAGGTGATTAGGGCAAACAAGATTGTAAATAAACCAAGTATCTACTTTAAAAAGTCTGTAGTAGGAATCCCACATTTGATTTGTTTCTTATTATTGCTGTAAGTTTTAATTCCTCTAAAATAACTTATTTACAGGTAAAAATCTGTAAGTAATACTGTTATATAATAAGGAGTTATAGTTTCTAAAAGTGAACTATCTGAGGAATTAGGCAAATAAGTTTAAGAAGAAGTGAAGTTTTAGAATGTTTCTTTTCTGAAACCGTCAACCCTTCCACACAGTAGCAGCTACTCAGAACTACACATAAGAGGTACCAGGAGATTTAATGAGGTTATGAAGTTTAAAATGTAGATTCTAATTTCTACCAAGGTCAACAAATTGATTGGGTATCATCATTATCAGACAAACCTCATACAGATCAGAAGTTTGAAAGAACTTCAAGGGTTTTAATAAATAGTTTCATTAAACACCAATGTCTAGGGAATAGTGCATGCTGAATAAGAAAATTTACCTTATTTGGAAGGAGGGCAGGTTTCCTTTCCAGCCATGAAGGGAATTTTCTGTACTTTTATAAATATGGCCCCCATTTAAAGCTTTGTTTAGAACTCTACTATGACACTCATTTGTGTTAGTTTGGTTGAAGCAGTAAACCTCCAGGTATTCAGGTGCTTCATTTGTGAAGATGGGATGGTAATTATATTTCCCAAAGGTTCAGGCTGCAATGCATGATTTCTTCTTTATTTGCTTAAACATACCAACTAATATTAGGTGTATTTCTGTTTTTGGATGTCTATATTCTTCCTTTATAAAAGTTTATCCATCACTACCAACTTCTGATTATCTCTCTAATCTTATAGCTACCCCTCTGACTTTAGCCCTCACTTCTTTTAAAACTTACTTTGGTTAGGTAATATTGCTTCATATAAAATTCTAAAGGCATGAGAAGGTATACAGTAAAAACTCTTTTTCCTCCTGTCCTTCAGCCACTCAATTCTTTTTTTAAATTAAAAAAAATTTTTTTTTTACTTTACAATATTGTATTGGTTTTGCCATACATTGACATGAATCCTCCATGGGTGTACATGTGTTCCCCATCCTGAACCCCCCTCCCAACTCCCTCCCCAAAGAAGCCACCAATATCACTGGTTTGTGTGTTCTTCCAGAAATAGCATATGTATACAAAACCATGTATGTATATATATTCCTCCTCTTCTTTTTTATTTTTAAAACACAAATGGAAGCAAACTGAACACATGGTTTTATGTCTTGAGTTTTTTAAGCTTAAATCTTGGAAACTGTTCAGCATGTGTGCACAAAGGGACTTCCTCTTTCTTATTGCATAGATGTGCTATAATTCTCCAATTTATCCAGTAAGTCCTTGTGATTTTATGCTACTATGAATCACCTTGTGTGTGCATCAGTTCACCTTTTTGCAAGTATATCTAAGCATGAATTCTTGCAAGGGCAATTGCTGAAAATAACGTGCATTTGTAATACTGATAGATATTACCAAGTTGCCTTTCATAGAGACTGTACTAATTTACACTCCTGCTAGCAATGTGTAAGAGTGAGGCCTTGCTACTTTTTGCCTGAACCACTGTAATAACTTCCTGAATGATCTCCTCACTTTTATTTCTCCCAGCTCTGTTATATCCCAAATGTGCTGTGCTGTGCTTAGTTGCTCAGTCATGTCCCGCTCTTTGCTACCCCATGGGCTGTAGCCTGCCAGGCTCCTCTGTCCATGGAATTCTCCAGACAAGAGTACTGGAGTGGGCTGCTATGCTCTCCTCCAGGGGATCTTCCCGACCCAGGGACAGAACCCAGGTTTCCTGCAATGAGGCGGATTCTTTACTATCTGAGCCACCAGGGAAGCCCATATCCCATATGCTCACACCAGAAAAATCTTCCTAAAGCAAAACTCTTTTGCTTAGAAAATAATAATAACTCCATGTTTTCTACTAAGTTAAACTCTTTTACCTGGCACTCAGAATCTGTGATGAAGTAGGTCCATATTCCTTCTTGAATTTTATCTTCCCCCACATACACTGTCTAAGGAGAAAATGGAATTACTCCTTATTCTGCAAATGCTTATGTTCTAGGGCTAATATCCCTGTCCTCTGTAAAGAATGCTTCTCTACCTATGTGTCTTTCAGGCTAAATTCTGTCCACCTTCCAAGGACAGTCTCAAATATTACCTACTTAAAGGTCAAAACTGATTGGTTTACCTTCTTTATTCTGCTAATAGCAGACACTTAGAGTAAATAAAACCTTTCCCAGTGGCCCAATGGGAAAGAATCTGCCTACAATGCAGGAGATGCAGGAGACATGGGTTCGATCCCTGGGTTGGGAAGAGGACATGGCAACCCACTCCAGTATTCTTGCCTGGGGAATCCCATGGACAGAGGAGTGAGGTGGACTGTGGTCCATGGAGTCACGAAGAGTAGGACATGACAGAAGCTTCTGAGCAGCAGCAGAATAAATAAATGTTTCAACTGTTATCATTGACTTTTGGTTCAGACGTAATTCAAACCTTTTTGACTGTGTAGATGCTTAGTTCATGGATGACAGGAAGGAAGAGGTCAGAAGCGGAACCTGGTGCAAGGTTTCCAGGTGAGTGTTGTTGAGGGTGGTGGCAGGGAACGCATATACACTGAATGCTCAAGGTGGCGGCTCCTATCTATTTGTAGTCTCATCAGTCATAAGGGACTGGATATTGTGATCCCCATTTTACAGTCAGACAAGCCAGACAGCTAGGAGACAGCTGAGTCAGGATCTAAATCCAGGCCTATCTGGATGCGAAGCCTGCACTCCCTCACACTGCACTACACTGACATACCTGGCAGAGAAGAGCAGCCAGAAATGGCTAATATCTTAAGTTCTAAAGATGAAGAAAAAAACCCTACAAAATGCTGATATATGAACGTTAGTATAATGACTGGAACCATTCAATGTAAAGCAACCTGCACTTTGTGGATGTCAATATTATAAGAGAACAAGGAGATAAGCAAATCATGTCTAGAGCAGTCTGATTTAGAAGGCAGGGAAAGGTTTACTGTATCTAGCAAGACTTCAACTCTGTTTTTTTAAAATGATATGTGAATAAGTTAACTCAATCTGAAAAATGAACTCACCTCTCTGAATAAGTTAACTCTATCTGAAAAATGAACTCACTTGTCTATCAGTCTGTAAACAGAGGATAAATGGGTAGGGGTATGTATGTTTGAGTGTATACGCGCGCGCGGGCATGCGTGTGTGTGTGTGTGTGTGTGTGTGTGTGTGTGTATGCTCTTGAGATTTTGGCTTTCTCTTTGAGTGTCTGTATATCTTGAAGCTCATCTGCATCAGTGAAAATCTTCCCTGTTTATATACAAACCGGTATCACTATAAACTGGGAGGCAAGGCTGCTCAACTTTAGATAAATGTTGGACACATAAAAAATAGAAGAAACAATAATATTAACATTATTATTATTAAATTAAAGAGAAACTAAAGTATTTCTAGAATTAACAGCTTTTTTGGAATTCACAGAAAATGAAGTTAAAAGCCACTTTAATATGAGGCCAAGCAATCATACAGGTATAGAGTGAGTGAATGCTCAAAATTGTTAGGTTTGTTAACTCTAATTTCAGAATAAACTTGTTATAAACAAGTACACTCATGTAAAAATTAGTTCAGCTAACTTTCCTTGCCTTTCAAACTTATCATATCTGCTGCTTTTAAATTCTAAATGGTATTCAAAAACCAGTTAATAAGAAGCAACAGTATCTTAGAAAGTTTTTGTATCTATAGATCTATATATCTCTATACATATATTATATATGGTATAAAAACATATAATTTATAATATAATAGTTATCATTTTGATTTACTCATATTTACTGACTTTGACAGGGATTTATCATTTCAAATCTTACATATTATGCTAATGTTGGTAGTTGATTTCCTATTAAAGTAAGCTTTTCTTGTTTATAAGTAATTACAATGAATAGAAACTATTACAAATGTTTTAGTCTGCATACATACATGAAGTAAAATGCGTTCTAGAATATTCAGTAAAAATGATAAAACACCTAAAATATTCCTTGAAATTCAACAGGCATTTTACAAATATACTTAGCATAAGCATCTATTTCAATTATATTTTAATGTTCTTTAGAAATGTAATTGAATGGCTATTTCACATTATGTGTTTTTTTAGCATTGTTATTTCTTAAGAAACATAAGGAACTAATAGGATATTTTGTACAGAAATTTGGTGATTCACATTTACTGTCCTTGAAGTAAAGTATACAAGCCTTACTTATTTGTGCCTCATTTCATTAGCCAATTGAGAAAGAATGCAGAAAAAAAAATTGATAGAGAACAAGGTACTTCATGGAAAATGTAAAGGCCTAGGGAGAAGGCGATGGCACTGCACTCCAGTACTCTCGCCTGGAGAATCCCATGGACAGAGGAGCCTGGTGGGCTGTGGTCCATGTGGTCACGAAGAGTCGGACATGACTGAGCGACTTCACTTTAACTTTTCCTTTCATGCATTCAAGAATGAAATGGCAATCTGCTCCAGTGTTCTTGCCTGGAGAATCCCAGGGATGGGGGAGCCTGGTGGGCTGCCATCTACGGGGTCGCACAGAGTTGGACATGACTGAAGCGACTTAGCATCAGCAGCAGCAGCAGGGATGGTCTCTAACCATTTAACTTCCATGGTCAGAGGGCACAGGTGAGAATGCAGAACACAGTTTATTTCTTTGTTATATGTAGAATAAAAGCACATTTATACTGATCAGTTATGGACACTTGATATTTTGTATTATTATACAATATTATTAATAAGAGTCTGTTAGGATTATCCAGAGAAATATAACCCACAGGATGTATGTATATGTGTATGTTTGTGTATTGTATGTATATATGTGTGTGTGTGTATGTGTGTGTATATATATATATATATATATATGACGAAGGCATGGCAACCTAATCCAGTATTCTTGCCTGGAGAATCCCATGGACAGAGAAGCCCGGTGGGTTACAGTCCAGTAGGGTTGCACAGAGTCGTACATGACTAAAGAGACCTAACACGCACACACACACACACACATATATATATATTACATATATATATATATATCTTACATATATATATATAGTAGTTGGGTATTCTAGAATTTCCTCTTCTTCTGGGGAGGTCAGTCTTCTGCTCAGGCCTTTAGTGATCAGATGAGACCAACCCACATTATGAAGGGTAATATGTTTTAGTCAACATATTAACTTAAATGTTATCCCATCTAAAAAATATCTTCCCAGAAACATCTAGAATAATGTTTTACCAAATATCTGTATGCCTTGGCCTACCATGGAATTTGTAAAATTAGTCATCATAGAGAAGATGAATACTTTTTTTTTAAAGGTTTCATTTTTTTTTTTCAATAACAAGTGTAACAAAACAATTCATTAAACTTTTTTGTGTCACGTACATTGTCTTTAGAACTAGTTTTATGAGAGGGCTTTGTTAGGAAAGAAGAGGGAGAAAGAGGTGCAAAACTGCAAAACTCTAACTAGGACAGAGGTTCTGTGAGTGAGGAGGTGCCTTAGCCACCCTTCTGACTACCTTGGGTAACTGTAAGACCTCCCATTTGTGTGAAAGCCTCTGTAGTCTATCCACGTAGGCTGGGACCAAGGCTTGTGGGTCTCCAAACTCAGTCCAGATTTTTTTATCCCAGCCTGACAAACATAGAAGTCAAGATCTGTTGACTTTTGTATCATCAGGCAGCTTAGCCAATGAACAATTAAGAGGATGTGAAAATGCAGTTATTTTAATTTCAGTTTCATCTGAGGGCCCAAGATAAAAGCCGTTGAATCCTAAATTTCAGGGTGAGGGCCTGGACCGCTTGTCTTATGTGGGAAGTGGTAACAAATCTTTGACCATTCACCGTCTTGAGGATTGATTGTTGTTACAAAGGAATTTGACTGGTCTTTTTGTCCCTGGTTCCTGGGAGGAAAACTCTAAACCCGTAAAATTTCCTTAGTGATAGAAGTTCTTTGTTATCCATGGTGAGTCCTAACAGTTTATGCTTTTGAGGTGACTCACAGTGGGCCCTACATAGCTTATGCTAATGCCTCAGAATAGGGATAGGCTACTGCAAGGAGATCCAACCAGCCCATCCTAAAAGAGACCAGTCCTGGGTGTTCACTGGAAGGACTGATGCTTAGGCTGAAACTCCAATATTTTGGCCACCTCATGCGAAGAGTTGACTCACTGGAAAAGACCCTGATGCTGGG